>LNAC01000540.1:315084-457128 GCA_002007465.1 Ailurus styani | reverse complement strand
CCAGCCGGGCCGAGGCCCGCAGCCCCTCCTCAGCCCGGGTCTCCCCCCCGCGGCCCCGCAGCCACCGCAGGGTTTACGCGGCCTGCCCGCCCTGGAGGAGCCCTGGGAGCCCGAGCTGCGTGACTACAGTGGGGGGACCCGGTCCAACGCCTCGGTCGGAGCCCCGCTGGCCTGGCACAGGGAAGGGAACCGCCTTTGTAGAAAATCGCTTTGGAGAAATTCAGCAACCTCGGGCCCAGTCCCAGGCAACCCTGGGGGCTGGTGGGAGTAAAGGGCCGCCTCTCGAGAGCCAGGGGCTGCGTTTGCAGCCAGGGTTTCCGTGCAAGGAATCATCTGGGCCCGGAACTGGCCGCTTTGAGTCCCAGCTGTCCTTAGAAGGGTCCTGAGGAAGAGAAGGGAAATAGGGTTCAGAGTTGGTGGCTCTCAGACACACGCCCCCCCCCCTCGCTCCCACGGATTCTGGCTGCCGCTTTCCGCGGTTGCTGAGCCCGGCTCTTCCACAGCGTATTCCAAGGGCCTTGCTCAGAGGGCTCTGGAATCTCCCTGGTGGGATGGACTACCCGGCACGGCCTCGAGAGCATGGTTTGCGGTGACTGGGTCAGTGCTGGCAGGGACGCTGCAAAGTCTCATGACTTCGATGCTGCTGCTGGCTCGTGACCTTGAATGAGGACAATCCCCCCCCCCAGGGCATTCTGCCGCCCCTCCCCCCCCATGGTCGGTGTCCTTTGGGTGGGCCAGACAGGCTGTGCGGTACGCCCGGTCCCTTCAAGCCCTCCACTCACTTATCAGTAGTTCCATTTAAATTGACTTCAATGCGGAGACTGTATCCTGTTTGCTTGTCGTGCTTCTGGGGGGAGGGGGGAGGAACCTGTAAGATAGTGACTGCGGGCAGCGGAAGTCTTGGAGGGTAGCTGTTCAACCGCTTTGTAACCCTTTTCTTCGGATCACCCCCGTTTGCTAGAGGTCCCTGGGGCTTCGCCTCTCCACAGACAGGTTTCCCGAGGGCAGCAGGCTGCCGGCTCGTGGGTCTCCCGCCCAGCCGGGTGCAGGCAGCAAGGCTCGTGGAGGAGCCTGGAGATGCAGCTACCCTCTCACGGTGCCCCTAGGCCCCCAGCCCGGCCTCCCACAGACCCTGGCATCCTTCCACCTAAGCCGCTGGCACCTCCGTGTCACCTTTCCCACCAGCTCCGGACACGCAGCCTGTCCTCCTGGCAGCTGCAAGAGCTCCTCCTTCACCCTCTTTTACCTTTGTCCCCACGTAAAGCCAACAAGTGGGGACCAGGGCGGAGGTGGAGGTGGTCAGCTTGTCCTATCTACAGGTCTGTGGCTTCGAGACTCCCGGTTTCTCTTCAGATTTGAAAAGGGTTACCCTGGGCACTGGCCCAGTCTCCCCTCCTAATGGACTTTGCCCCGTGAGTTTGCAGTGTTGGGCAGGACAATTTCTGGCCCTTGCAAGTCCCACGATTTCTTCGGTAATTTTGAGGGTGGGGGGAGGGACATGAAACCATCTTAGCTTAGCTTTCTGTCTGTGAATGTCCCTATGGTGTATTCTGTGTTTTAACAAATGATTTACACTGATTGTTGCTGTAAAAGTGAATTTGGAAATAAAGTTATTACTGATTAAATAAGGTCTCCGTGTGTGGATTCAAAGAAGAAAATAATTGAGGATGTAATAAGATCTGCCAGTGTTTCCCCATCCTAAGAATTCAATTCATCCCCATCAGAATTCAACAGCTCTCTCCGGGGCCCTGGAGGTGCAAGGAGAGTTCTCAGACTTGTTCATTCTGAGCTGATTCTCTGACTGCTGCTCGCAAACCGCACCGGTCCAACTCAAAGGGCAGCACCCGTGGGGCGGAGCTGTACTCAAGAGTCTGCCGACCCGCCAGCACACTGCAACCAGCACACTGCAACCGGACGAGGCGGGGGTAGGTGGGTTGTTTTCCGCCCCCAGGCCGGCCAGTCGGCCGACTGCGTGGATTCTGGAGCTGCCTTCCTCTTTCCTTTGGATCCTTACTTAGATGGGGGGAGGTCTGCTACATGAGGACAAGAGACCAGGTAGCCACAAAGAAAACAAAAATAGAAAACCATACCCATTTTATTATGTAGTAACCAGGTCAAGGTGCTAACAAAGGAACGCTTAGACCTTCATGGAAGGCTGCAAGACTCGTTTTCTTAGCCCCCACCCCCCATGTCCTTGTTTGAGCCCCTGTGGGCAGAAGCTCCCACAGAAGCAACAGGGCAGCCAGAGAGAAACGCTACCTCTGGACTCAGGGCCCTCTCTGCCAGGATGGGAGGCCTCCCTGGCAGCATCAACGGGACTGCCATGAGGAGGAAGGAAAGAGATTGAAGAGGGATTAGGCCTGTCTACTTATTTGTCTTATGCAAAGATCCGGCACTTAACCGCCTCAGAAAAATGATGTTACAAAGTATATACATTCTCACTGACGCCAACCCCTGGGGGTGGGGGGGTGCGAGAAACAACAAAAAACAATAGTGAGAGGTGAAATCCCCTTTAAACAATTTAGAATAGATATTATAAAATGTCATACTGCGGGCCTCACTAGAGAAGGGCACATCAACAGGCAATGATCAAACGATCAATCACTCACATCCAACAAAAAGATTATCTACAGAGATGCCCTGTCCTCCAGGCCCCCCTTACCCTCCCCCGACAACATCCTTTCCCTAGTGACCATCAGGTGACCCTGCTAGGTGCCCAGAGACTGAAAAGAGGCTCCCCAAGAACTGGTCAGCAGGGCAGGGGCCCAGGCTACCACCATGGCCACGCAGAGCCGGTCCAACGTCAAGAAAGACCTGGCAACACAACATTCTGTAACTTTTTTTTTATTATTTTTTTTCAATTTTTCCTTCCTTTTTTTTTTTAAGCACTAGTCTGTGCTTTGCGAACAGAATCAAGACATTAACAAAGATCAGCTTCTCTGAAGAAAAGCATTTCTATAGAACAAAGACAGCTACATGTTTCGCTGCCAATACACAGCTCAAAGCAGGAAAAGAAAATATTTACAAAATACAAGGTTTTTTTTTCCATTTTTGTTTTTGTTTTTTTTTTAACAATGCTAAAAGGGTTATTCAGAATTTTCAACCTTATAAATAGAAGAAGCACTTTATGCATAGGGATATGGTGCATTATTGTTTTTTAAAGAAACAATGACAAACCCTTTAACTTGCAAACAGAATCAAAAAAAAAATCACTAATGTTGAAAATTGTGAAAAAACCCCAACCATTAAGCAGTTTGTCTACTATTTTTATACGATTACAAAATGGCAACAAAAAAAATAAAAATAAAAATAAAGAAGTCCTTATTGCCCCCCCCTTTTGGTGATGTGATCATACATGAGACAGGCACAAGGTTAACCAAAGGGGGTGGTGAGGGAGCGATGGGAACCACAGCTAGGACCAGACAATGTTCCACAGGCAAGGGGAGCGTGGAAGAGGAAAGGCCTAATTGACACCGACAGGGAACTGGACGTGAAGGAAACAGGACTAAATGCATCCTTGACAACAGAATCATACAGGGGAGATGGCTGCTCGTGTCCCTGACCCCCTAGTTTGCAGAGGAGTGGGAATGGAAGTTAAGTAGCCCTAACCCTACCTTCACAGACGAGGATAGGTGGTAAAAAGGTCCGAGTGGAAGGACTGGTGCGTACGGGTGTGTGGATGGTGTCGGGGAGCAGACGATAGGGCACGAAGGGGCAGGACGGGGACCTGAGCAGCCGCAGCTAGGTTACTTAGGAAACCCTAAGTAGGTCTCCAAGATCTGGATGACAAGGGGAAGCCATTCTGTCGACTGAGAGCTCGGTGAGAACAGGTGGCGGCCAAAGGGCTCTGGTGGGGGTGCTCTAGCACAGATGGCCAAGGGGGACCCAGCCAGGAGGACCAACGCAGGGCCANGTGGGGGGGGGGGGGGAGCCCAGAGCACAGAGTTTTCCCCAACCCGAATGGAAGGCGGGAATGCTGAGCTGGAGCTTTCCACCCCCTCTGCCCACCTGGCCGGTCCGCCCTGCCCACAGGTGCAAGGAGAGGGGTGATCATCTAACATCGCTAAGTCCAGTGATTCAACAGTGCAGAGGACGTGCCAGGACCAGGCCAGCAGGGTCTTATCCTGAACTTCTGTTTGCCGACTGGAGGAAGTGCTCAGGTGTGTGACAACAAAACATGGAAACCAAAACCAAAACAAAACAAAAATCAAAACAAAACAAAAATACCAAAGTAGAATCTAAATTCCTTAAATTCACTAAAAACCGTGAAAATTTCCGGCATATGTTTGAATATCAAACGCAGAGTTTTCTGAAGCTTTAATGCCAATAGTTAGTGAGTCTGTTTAGATTCTCATCTCCCGCTCATCTGTGAGTTGGACGCTGAGCTGTGACCGTTGTCGCCAAATGCCGACTCTTAAGGGGGACAACAGGAGGTGAGGTGGGGGCCACCTCTGCCTCTCGGCCAGTCTTGCTGCCTGAGGTGCGCCGAGTGCAGCGGGCTGCCCGTTCCTGCGCGTCCAGCTGGTCCTCACACTCCGCCTGGGGGCTGTAGGCCAACGGGAAGGTTCGCCGTTCCCACGGCTGGACGGACTGTGGGGAGACAGACTGCCACGGTGAGGAGCCAGGCCCAGCCTACATCCTGCCCCGAGGCCCTGCCCCAAATGGACTGAAGTCCAAGACTAGTCCCTCGAGAGTTCCTGGAGCAGGCCAGGAAGACCCCTGAGTGGGCAACTGTTCCATGGTCCCCTCAGAAGGTCAATTTTAAGTGCAGCCCCTTTAAAACGCGCAGGGAGAGGAATAAGAGGCATCTTCAGCGGGCACGGTCCCTTCCCCATCCTGTCCCCTCTGCAAAGGCAGTGTTCCTCACCTGTTCATCCAGGCCCAGCTCCGGTGTGGAGCAACGGGTGTCCTCGCTGGCTAGGTGTCGCAGTGCGTCCCGGGCCACGGGGGTAAGGGGCGCCGAGTGCAGCTCCGGGCTGATGGGGCTCCTCGGCGACTGGCCGTGGGAGAACTCCAACAAGGAGTGGCTACTGCACACATCGGGGGAGGCGGGCTGGGGGGTGGAGGGGTTGGCACTGCCCAGCTGGGGCGTCGTCCGGCCATCTGATGACCTGTAAGACCTGGACACCAAGGAGTGCAAAGCTGAGTGCCTGGGGGACGGGGGATTACTTGTAGTTTGATTCTGGGGGGGCTGGGAAGGAGGCAAGAAAAGAATATCCCAACTGGAGGAGCTGAGGTAGATGGACACACACAGTTCTTTCCAAGGAACCCTAAATCCCTCGTTTCCTCCCACCACTGTGGACAGGGGGCGGCCCTTGACACAGCAACCTTAAGAAATGGGTGCATCTATCATCCGCAGAGAAAAGCCAGGGCAGAACGATGCCAGGGGCTAACCTCTGACACAGCGCCCAGTGAATTCACAGGGAAGGGAAATTCATCTAGACTTTGAAAACTGTCGTCAAGGGGAAGAAAGGAAAAACAAGAGCCCTAAATCTTTCTACCTGAGATTCCTGAAGGTTTCTGTGCCACTGTTAGCCAAATGGAGACAGGCCAGGGCAGTTGTTTCAAGCAGGCCCACAATCCCCCATTTAACTGTCCCAAGGAGGATTAAACTTCGGTGAGGCCTCCAAAGTGCCTCTGGTTAAATCAGCACAACCCTCAACTGGCCCCCGAATGCGACGGACAGCTGCTACCCAGAGCCCGGGAGATCATTTAAGTTTGCCACAAATGGAGAGCGACTGCACCGCTCAGCAAGGATCCAGCCACGTGAGCCTCACACCCTCAGGAGTTCCAACCAACAGCCGGGAACTCCTGTGCTCCCGGCTCTCTCCAGTGGATGGATACACACAGCAACTGAAGGGCAGGGGGAACCCACAGACCCAGCGCCCGACTCCCCGCCCTCCCTCCCTTCACAGGCCGGGCGACCTGTGCCTGCCCCATCACCTGCTGCCCCGCCGCTGGGGTGGCACACTCGTGGTCCACAGCCACCGAGCCCTCTCCATCTCCTCACATTTGGCATGAAGGGCGGCGAAGGCTGCATCAGATAGGTCCTCGACCTGCAAGAGAGCAGCTTCACTGGTCCCTTCTCTCCTCCAGGAAGCCGAGTCCAAGTATGGCTAGAGCAATTCTAGAACCAACCCCAGCCCTTCCTAAGGGGGGTGTCCCCGTCAGGACAGGAATACAGTGAGCTTGTACTTGACACAGGTCTTGAGGCCCTTGGGGTGTGTGCACCCAACCGCGCGCGTACACGTGCACACGTGTGCGCATGTGTGTGCGTAGGCGCACGTGCGTGTCCTTCAAGAGAGAATGACCATGCTGTTACCTCTTCATTTTCCTCGTCAGGACTCCCCTTCAGAGACCGAAGATCGACCTCCCGCCAGCTGCAAAATCAAGATGGGACAAGTGTGAGAGAGACAGGCAGGGTGAGTATGCCCGTGCAAGAGCGAGAGCTGGGCGCCTAGGGACGCCCCCGCCCTCTGCCTTGAGGCCTCGGAGAGGGGCCCCACAAGGACAGACACGGGGGAGCCGGTTGGGAGACTGTGACAACCGCAAAGGAACTGCTCCACGGGGGACTGCTGCCCTGAGAGAGCACACACGGCTGCCTGTTCCTAAGTTGTCAACCAAAGCTGGAAATAAGATTCACAGGTGAAATGCTGCTTTGTTGCGGAAAACAAACTATGTGAAAACACACTGTGTTGTCAAACAGACATGGCTACAGCCAGTGTGTGGCCTGAGGTCTGGTTGGTACCCTTTTTAACAGAATGAGAGAACAATATACAGAAATAATTTCACTGCTATCAGGGAAGAATTTCTCTTCAAGAGAAGACAAAACCTCACGCTAGGACCCAAAGCTCGGGGACAAAAGAGGGGAAAGGGGCAGTAATGGAAGAACAGGGCGAGGGGCCAATCAGCAAGGGCCTCTACCTGGGAGTAAGGATTTCCTTGTACTGTAGTTTCTCTACACGAGTTGTTGCAGCAACAGACATTGGGATGACGATGTTGTTAATGTCGAATGAGCTCTCTCCCCTTCTCCTCCTCACTGGCTGCTGTAAGACAAAGGTGAATTTAAGGGGGCGCCCGGGTGGCTCAGTCGCTGGGTGTCTGCCTTCAGCTTAGGTCATGATCCCAGGGTCCTGGGATCGAGCCCTGCATCAGGCTCCCTGCCCTGAGGGAAGCCTGCTTCTCCCTCTCCCACTCCCCCTGCTTGTGTTCCCTCTCTTGCTGTGTCTCTGTCAAATAAATAAGTAAAATCTTAAGGGAAAAAAAAAGGTGAATTTACAAGGGAGGCACAATTCCGCAAACATCAAATCCTACACTAGGACATAAAACAGGATGGCCAGCACCCAGGCACCTGGGCCTCGGGTGGGGGCTGGCCCTGCGCAGTAGCCGCCTGCACTGAGGACAAGGTCTCTCCCAACAATGTCCTCAGGAGAGCCGCCAGGTGGCTCCCGAGTCTCTTCCTTTGTGGGCTCAGGTGGAAGATGACTTCCAGTGAATTCTGCAGGGGTGAGCACCCTGAGGTCTCAAGTCAGGGGCTGCGGTTCTGACTCCCCCACATACACCTTAACTACCCCCTCCTTTAGAGCTGTCCTTTCTGCTTCCCTTGCCTTCTCTAACACCCAGGCCCTTAGTGGCTCCTACAACCAATGCTTCACTCTTCAGGTTAGAAAGGGGAGTTCCCTCATCCTGAAAACATCCTGTGGGACAGACCCAGCTCAGCAGATCATCTAACCTTGGACGTCATAAAAACACCTCCTCCTTGTAGATTTGAACTCTTCAGCTAAGTCTGTACCCACCATCTGTTCAGCCCTATGGGGATTTCCCCCTCTTTTTGACTACTGGGGCACAGTGGAGAGCTTTCTAGCTCTATCAGGTTGAGCTGAGTGGAGGGAAGCAGAGGAAGAGGACCTGGACCTGGCTACACAGCTCAGACTCTTGGAGAACGGAGATTTGCTTCTATAGGTTGAGAAGATCAAACTCAGGAAAGAAGACTCCCAAGGATCCAGTATCAGAGGAGGAGGTGAGCATCGACAGCAGCTTGGCGGCCAGAGGAGGAATACAGGAGGGAGCTGAAGGCCTTGGTTGGTTTCTCTGACGCAGGCAAAGTCCACCAGCTGCTTGGGCCCAGATAGCAAACAGCCCACCCTGAGACAGACCCTGGCGGCTGAGCGGAGAGGGGCCAGAGGGCAACAGTGGGATGACACACATGCTGCCACGGCAACAACACAGCTCTACACACCCAAGGGGCTGCATTCAAAGCCAAGCCCAAGTGTGGTCCGCTCATGAAGCATGATGAGGAAGACGCTGTTCCCTACAACAACCTCCCCCACTCTCTGTTCCTGGAGGGCGATACAGGATTGATTCATCCCGTCACTTCAGGACGTTCTGAGAACGCTGTCAGGCAGCACTTCCTGGGCCAGGACTTTAGCTGCTGTCGTCTCGCATCTCAGCCTGCCACAAGGTCTTTTTCACCTCCATTTCCTTCTCTATCAAATGAGAACAGATGGCCTCTACCTCACAAATTTAGGGTAAAACGAGCTAACCAAAATGGTCGAAGAGGACTGTGCAAATCTTGCCTGGCTGAGTTCCATAGCTAAGGCTCAGTGACTGCATACCCCACAGCCTCTACCACTGGCCTATCTCCGAGAGAACATATATCCCACTACTGAAGTTACCTTAGGGAAGCCTCAAGAGATACCTCTCCTACATCTTGGTCAAGAATGAATGTGAAAGCTGGCAGAAACAGGTGTGGGTTTTCCCTGAATTTTCTTGGGCCTGCTGTTAGTACCTTTAAGGGAAAGAGATGGGAGTGGGTTGAGGACAACAGCCGGGGGGTTTTGTCTCATCATCAAGCTTTCTATTATGAAAAAACAAAAAATGGGTCAGTGGGCTTGAGCCCTGCTTCCACTAGGCATTCATGTGGTCTAATTCAACTACTCTCTCCGGTTTAGAGCCAGAGGGGCAGAACAGGAGATGGGAAGGAAAGTGGTTTCTCAGAAGCAAGGTGAGGAGTGCTTTGCCAAGAAGGAAAGGAGAGAGGAAAGGAAGAAAGCAAAGAAGCAATCAAGAGGTTCTGGGATGCCTCCTCTATGAAATCAGAATCCTCAGGGATTTGTTTTTAAAGCCACTGAGGGGATTCTGAGGCGCACAATAGCTTTTACGCAGCACTACTCCACACTTCCCCCGCCCCAGTTTCTCCAACCTCATTTTCAGTCTCTGGCCTACCCTTCTTCTGTTAAATAAATCACACTCTTTGAAAACATCAGACAGTGAGAGCCTTAAGGGTCAGTGCAAAATTTGTACTCAATAATTAATATGAAAAAATTCCAAATAATCCAGGCCTAAGGTAACATCCTCCAGACACAGGAGGGCTGGCAAAGTGAAAAAACACTGAAGTCTCTCCAACTGTCGGATCTCAGAGCTCAGACTGAAATCCTTTAGTTGTCTGAGACCCTCTGATGGATAACGGAGTTTGTGATAGACACTACACACCTATTTAGACAAAAGTTGCGGGTGATGGAGGTAAATAAGGGAGGAATGAAGGAGTCATTTGGAAAAGACTGCTTTTAAAGAGCAAAGACCGAGAACAATGTGAGTCCATTTGTGAGCTTATACATTTCTTGAAGTCTGCTCTGTAGGGGGCTCGCTGCACCTGCGCACCCACACGAGTGACCTCAGTGACGCCTGGCATTGGGATCACACATGTGTGTCATGGTGAAGAGCTGGCTCCATGGTCATAGTGCTTGGGTCTGAGTGGCAGTCATGACCCTCGCCAAGCTGCCTCCCTTTACAGAGTTTACTTAACCTTACAAAGCCTCAGTTTCCCTGCCTACAGAAAACAATACTTAATATCACCTACATCTCGAAGGGCACTACTGGGACTGAATGAGATAACAAAGGAAAAGCATGTACAACAGACACAGTAAACACCATTTTATTATCACCATCAGCACTATTATTATAATTACCACAGAAAGGACCAGCCAGTGGGCACCAAGAAGCTCCGGGTGTATGTTTCAAGGAGGCACACACTGAGGAATTAAGTATGAGAAAGAAAACCAGAGAGTGTGTGTCTGGAACGGCTGTGCCGACAGCTTTTGGGGATGGAGCGGGGGGGCCCTGCCTTCTCCCCTCCCTTCCATCACCCCTCACAGCAGGGCCTGTTCTCGGCTCTACTCACCCAGAGAGTAAAAATAAGAAGTGGAATATTTCCAGTGTTCCTAAGTATCTGTCCACTACCACTCCTCTCAGGTGAACTTCTGGAACCAACAGGATCAGAGCCATGCTCCTGCTGAGTGCTGGGAGAGACCTAGTCCCACAGTCACAGGCCACCTACAAGGTCTGTCTCACCATCCAATTTTCCACCATGGAAAACAGAAGGTCAAATACCACCCCTCTGACTAAAAAAATGACACATCACGGTGAGCTGAGCACTCCGGAATGCCCTGGGCCTCAGATCCCACTCCCCACACTGCCGTCCAGAGCCCCCTGAGGAGCTGGGACCTCAGAGGGGCTGTCCAGCCAGCCCCACGCAGGTACTTACGGACGCGCTGGCTGTAACCTGCGGGCTAGAGCTGGCGGGTGCCGAGGGGTCTGAGGAGGTGGAGAGCTGGCGCACCAGGGGGCTGTGCGGCGGATGCTGGGCAGCCGCCAGGTAGCTCGAACTGCTCGCGTCCGTGTGATGCTTCAACACTGCAGAAGTCAACGAAAAAGAGGAATACGTGGCTACCTCAACCGGCTCTACCTCCAGCACGACCAACAAATGCCAGCCTTACAGAGTAAAAGCAAAAATGTTTTCTAAGCCTAGAGGATAAACAGGTGAAGCAAACTGTTTGCGGGAGGTAGAGGGCTGGGCAGAGGCTGCTGCAGCAGTTAGGAAGTGACCTGCACTTAGAAGCAGTAGGGCCCCTCTACTCTGCCTTCCTAGAGAGTGAAGGACAAAGCTGGGGGCAATTGAGAGAAGCCCAGGCTGCCCCAGAAAGCCCTGAGCAGATGCAAATGCAGGCAGAGGTGCCGGGCCTGGCCCTACCTTCACTTCTCTCAGATGAATGGTCTCGCAATCTCATTTTGCTGGGGTTTGGGTCGTGCACAGGTGGCGGTGGGTTGAGCAAGCGCTCTGCTTTTGGCGCTGTCACTCGTTCCACCATAGGCACGGCCCCCACATCGTCTAAGTGCTGCCTGTGGGTCCTGTCAGGCCGAGTTTGGTGATGGGACAGCTCTGAAGAGGGGAACAGAAAAGGAGCTGTGAAATCTTCTCTCAATCTTTTCTTATTTGAGTTCCGAGCTCTTGAGTTCTCTCTAGGCCAATGACAGACACCCAGGGCAGCAGGAGGGGCCTCTGGAACTGCCACTCCTAGAGACAGCACGAGGGCCAGGATAGGCTAGGCAGCCCATGGGTCCTCAAGCAGAGAGACCTGCCACCAGGCTAGAGGAGACAGCCTGCCCACAGCTGGAACCAATGCCATGTCACTGCCAGCTGTTCATCCCGCACTCTGGGTCTTACCCCGAGACGCATGGTGTCTGGAATAGCTTTCAACGTCCATGTGAGAACATCCGAGACAAGTAGAAGTAGACTGTGAGTTGAATTTCTATCCCAACCCCGAGATACTGCCACAGCACAATAGTAACTTGAGAATAGAAAAGGAAGAAGAGAAATGACCAGAGGACAACTCCCGGGTCCCCGGAACTTACTGGCTGTTGTTAGGAAGGAGTTGACCAACTTGTGCCTGTCTTTACGAGTTGAATCTGGCAGGCTGCCTGGCATGGGTGCTCTGTGCTTAAGTGAAAACTTTTTGGGAGGTTTGATTTTGTCAAAAGGCTTGTTCTGCCACTGAGATTTCAGCATGCTCTGGAAGTGCAGGCTTGTGGGAACATCTGCGAGAAACATGAAACACTGCAGGTTAGTCCAGACACCTGGCCTCTGGGCTCCTCTCTCAAGAAGGGAGCCGTGTCCCCCAGGAACCCGTGCTCTCCAGCCGGCAAGGATCCAACATCACACCCTTCTCTGTGCCCAGCGGCAGGATGGCCTGGCAGGGCAAGCACTGTCCTGTGAAGCAGCTGGTTATCTGAACTTTACTGAAGGTCATTCTTTTAAATTCACAATCAAGTCACTTTTGCCTTTATTTTCAAATTAAACAAACACCCCATCTAAAAACACATTTTGGTAGATCAATGGTTTTCTTTGTTCAGGAATTCTACAAAGTTTGTTAAACTTTATTGGTTCAAAGGACTGATAATAAACATCCTGTTTCTATTCTTCTAGAGACTAAAACATTTCAACCTAATACTATTGATACAGTTAATCAAATAGTTACTGTCTACTGAGTACTACCCCTCCTTTCTTCCTAGCTCCTCACCTCCCACCTAGAGAGTTCTTTTTTGCTGACGAGTTAATATTTGACATCAAAAATTAATCTTTCAAACCATAATTTTTACCATTTTGGTCTACCATTTCTTGTATCTTTTCACTTTCTTCATTCCATTTTTTATTTTCCTAAGAATATGCCCTTGAGTAATTTCTTTAGGAAAAATATTTCTAGACTGAAACCATTTTTCTCTCAGACCCCGAAGGCTGTCACTACTACTCTACTTTATTCTAATATTCAGTGCTGCAGATAAAATGGAAGCGGACTCTTCCTTAATTGTAGGTGGTTTGTTCCTTCTTTAAGCTTTTGCAAAAAACTCAAATACAAAAAAGCTCGTTGTGTATTACGCGGACTCTACAGGTCAATCTGGGGAGAACTGCCTTCTGTTCCGCCATCAACACCAAGTCTCTCAATCCATGAATGCGGTATATCTATTTATTTAGGTTTTCTTTAATTCTCTCTCAGCACTGTTTGGCAGTTTTCATTTTACAGATCTTGTACTTGAGAATTAAAGTATGTATTTCATTTTGATGTAAGCATCATTATAGTCTTTTATGTAGAACCCCGGAGCCCACACTCTCAGCTACTACACCATGAGATTATCCTCTGGTCCAGAGAATGGAGAGGTTTAATTCTGAGGTAGAATGTGACATTTCTCAAATTACTGGCAAAGCGGCAAGTACAGGGTATTTTTCAAGGCAGTTCTATAGTGTAAAAACATTTAAACACTCTTTCCTATAGTATATACCATGGATCTCATGACACTTAAAGAACAAATTTGAACACTGGGATTCTCGGGACTGGAATGAACATATATCACTAAAAGAATAAAATCGATCTGTTCTCAGGGATGCTTTTCCCCAATGGACAAGCAGCCTCAGCTCTAGACATTATTTTCCAGTTCTGAGAACAGACCACTAGACCTTATGGTAGTCCAACAAATTAGGAAAACTAACAAAGATTTAAAGATAATACATATTTACTATATGCCCAAGTATTGAGATACAGTATGTGAGGACAGTGCTGTCTTCTGAAATTTTTTTGCATCATCATTCTTTCTTTTCCACACTTAAAAACAAATTCACTTACCCCAACCTTAAAAGATAAACATCAGCTTTCAGCAACCTCAAAGTTGGGGAGATACCAACCAGACTAAGGATGTAGGATCTTGTTGTATCCCCAGCCCTTCCACTCCTCCCCCAAACCCCTCAATAAAATGGTTTGATTCCCCCCACCCTCTGAAAGAAGGTCAAATGTTTAAAAAAAGGATTTCCCATTAATAAACAATCAAGAATTGAGTTGAGGTTATTCATGGTAAATATTTTTTTTGCTGTAATTCAAACTGGTTAGGGAAAAGGGTGTATAGGAAATAAAGCATTGTCTGGAGGCACTCTGAAAGCTGGGCTAATAAGCTGGAATGTCTAAAGGCCCCACAAAGGGGAAAACACTTCCTCCTCCATATCCCAGGACACCCCTTGTCAACAGAAGAATTGGCCAAGTCTATATAATGGGGCAACAGAAGCCTAGAGATTTCATTTTTTCCTTTTACTTTTCCCAGTCATTGCTCTCCCAGACCTGAAAATTAAGCCAGGAAAAAAAGGAGGTAGGAAGGAATTTAAGTGACCTGATTTATAATGGAAATAGCACCTAGACTAGAAAGAAGGCCTGGATTCAGGTCCTAATTCCATCACTCAGTAGAAGGCGAAAACAAGAACAAACCACTTAGCTGGGCTTTTTACCTTTATCCATAAACTGAGGCGGCAGGCCTAGATCTGGGCAGGTGACATCCCAGCACACATGCTCTAGCTCTCCCCTCCTCTGGTGCAGACAAAAACTAAAAAATCAAAACACTGTTTCCCCTACTGTAACCCAAGACCTCAGATTCATCTTTAAAAATTACAGAGTTCAGTCCAGAAAGCCACTACCAATCAATCTGAGTAAGCAGAAGAGAGGACACTATTTGTTACTGCTAGACTAGATTGACTGCTGAGTCTCTACACTTTTTTTTTTTTAAAGATATCATTTATCTGGCAGAACGAGAGAGCAGGAGAGAGCACTAGCAGTGGAAGCAGGAGGGGGAGAAGCAGCGCCCCCCACCTCCCCATCACCAAGCAGTGAGCCCAATGCGATCCTGGGATCATGACCTGAACTGAAGGCAGTCGCTTAACCAACTGGGCCACCCAGGCGCCCCTGAGTCTCTCCACTCCTAACACATTACATCAGACTCCAGACTCCATATCTAATCCCCTACCGTCACCTAATGCCCTGAAGTAGAAGCTGCTATAATTGCAGAATACCACCCTGTGCCCTAGAGTTGAGGTATTAAAAGCAGAATCAAGAGCAATTTCCCCTATAAACCCACTGAATGAGCAGTCAGAGATAATAACGAACTGCTGAAAGAACTCAGGCTGCTATACTTTGCTAGAAATTTGCTGTGTGTTCAACTCCTCTAAGAATGAACAGGAAGTCTGCTAAATCCCCCAATGAACAAAAATGATCTTTTAGGAATTGCTGGTCTGAGTTCATGCTCTAAGTGGTAAGTAATAACATCTGAGATCTATGTAGCACTAAAGCTCTGAAATGGATTAGATATGCAGGACCTGAAAGCAAGCAATGAAAGGTTATGAAATGGAAGAGAACATAACAGGGACCCATTGAGCCAGAAGACTTCACACATTCCATACCCGCACAGGCCATGCATTAAAAGTGCCATTATTATCAGAGAAGAGGGTGCAGATGCTTGATCAGGTCAATAACAGGGAAACAGAAGTATTAAAACAGGAAATAGGAAATAGAAGGAAGCTAACATCATTTTAAACTTACTATTTCCTCAGACAAAATGAAAAGACTTTGACTTCACGGTCGCTGGGGGGTCTGACATGCCATGATTCACTTGACTGTTTTGTTCGTTACTTTCCACCATTTTCTCAAGCAAATTTTCTAGGGTTGTTTTAAAATACTCACTTCCTCCTCCTGCTGGTAAACTGCGGTAGCCTCACGTACACCAGTCTGGCTACGCGCTCTCAAAACAGCACAGATCTTCACAGCCAGCAGGTGGTGCTCTTAGGAAGCTCAACCTCAAACATTCTACCAAGGTTTTAGACATCCTCTCCATTTCCAAGCTAAGGATTAAGTGGTTTGATAAGGAAACAAGCTCCTCCTCCTCCTAGGAGTACTAAAGAGTTATCACGCCCTAATGCCTTCACCTTGCTGCCAGATACCCAGCTCCTCAAATTCTATCATCTCTATACACACTTAATCTGAGGGGCTGAGGTGTGGTCAACAGGAAAGAAAAGAACTCTAGGATTAAGAGTCACAGTTGGTTCCCATCCTAGATTCAATTGGTTCCCATCCTACCTACAAACAAACCGGTTAGGAAACATTAATAAAACGATTTGAAAATCCTGCCATCTCTAAGTATCTTCTAGAGAACAGGCTGTAAAAGTGTGACCCAAAAGTCAGGTCTGGGCATGTAATGTCTGACCCACGACGTATTACGCTGGCCACTAGTCTTCACTGTTACTATTCTACACAGTGATCCACGGGGAATCTCAGTACTCAGGAGGTGCTAATCACACAAAATAACGGTGCCCTCCAGCGCTGGACATCTTCGTGAAAACCTTACAACATACAAACATTCTGAATGTGGTAATCTGTTTGGATCAAAGCAAAATATCCCAAAAGGAACAATATTAACTGTGGTAATGGTCTTGCCCAGGTCAACCCACAGGAAGTCTAAGGCAAAGATGTTGGTACATCCTACTTGAAATAATAAAATATGTATATTCTCTTTTACAGTCTCATAAGGAAATTTAATGACCAAACTCTCTTGTCCAAACCCCGGTATCATGGTTAGGAGCTGTGTGAGACTGGGAGACAAAAAGAGGAAAAGTATTTAAAGGCAGGCAGAAAGTGAAGATGCTAAAGACCAGAGAAAGGAGTCTCCACATCTTTCCTTTCTTTCTCCCTCAGTGCTACCTGTAAACAGGATGGAGTACGAAGTGTAAAGGCACCAGTCTGTGAGGCAAACAGTTTGAGCATATGTGACTGGGGGATGGGGAAGGCAATTCACAACTGCATATGATAACACTGTTGACAAAGAAATGATCACCATGTTTATAAGCTGATATTGAGTGTGGAAGACACCTTATCAGCATCAGAATATATCTACAGGCTTCAGGCTTCTTTATTCAAATATGAGACCATACAATTCAACAGTGTGATCCTGAAAGAGTAACCCAAGAAATGTTCCTAGTTTTCCTGGTGGCTCCACATGTAGTCAGAATCTAGAAATGGGTAGAAAATGGATTCCTCTTAATAACCTGGCTGGGAAGAAGCATACTATATAGTGAAATGAAGGACAGCATCAGATGACCCAGGTTTGAATTCTAGAGCCACTGAACACTCATTACCATTTAGCCTGAGATAAAGCACAACTTTTCTAAGCCTTTTCTTGATCTACCACAAACTGAAGTTAACACCTTAGGAGATTACTGAGAGAAGCAAATAAAACAAGTATAAGAAAGGTGCTTTGTAAGCCATAAAATGCTATGCAAATAAAATCTTAAGTTACATGAGCTATAATCCAAATGGCAAGAGAAGGTAAAAGTCAATGAACCCCAGAATCTGAAGTACACAGGAAGATGTGTGTTTCCCACCCATTATGTTCTAAAGTTTATTTACTGCTCCACCACTCCCGACTTAAAACCCTGCCTAGGTTGCTATCCACATGGTGGTCCAAAAGTTTATAAACTTTTTCTTAAAGGGACAGATGATAAAAAATTGGGGCACTGCAGGCCACACACTGTCTATGTTTAGTGTGGGTTACAACTATGTAATGTTACCACCACTCCAGCAGAAAAGCAGCCATTGACAATGTGTACACAAATGGGCAGGTTGTGTTCCAATGAAACTTTATTTATAAAAAACAATCATTACTGACACCTATCCTAGAGAATGCCCTCTTCTGTTTGACAGTTGATCAAACATTGGATTATGATAATCCCCTCTCCTTTATCCATTCTTCAAATTAATGAATTCTTTTTTTGCCTACCTAAATCCTGTAACTGCTCCAGGACTTGTTATCAGAACTCCCTTGACTAAGAAAGAGGTTGATCTAATATTCCTGCCGCCTGGTGACTTCTAGTCAAAGTGGAAATAATAGAAGAAAACTTGTACCATATGGGTAAGCAAAGCTAGGCAAGGTTTTATTTCAGGGTCAGAAGCCACTTGAAAGGCTGGGGGAAATCTCTTTCCTGGCAAGCTGCAATCTTTTAGTGGCACATTCTGGTCTGGTAGATCTGCTGCACCCTATTTGGAAAATCCTAAGAGACAATGTTGACTGAAATTGATACCTTGATAGTACCTGGGCTTTAACCAGGATCCTGGCTGACTTTCTACTTCAAGGCCTTTAAGTTTCATTTAAACTTTATATTCTGTGGCCTTTCTTACCATCTGGAAATGCTAGGACTGGGTGAACACAAGAGTCCAACTGGGAAAGACGTTCCAACAGAGGGGCTTCATAGTAAATTTCTGGAGGCATGGTGACGGTGCTGCCTGAGCCACACAGTGCGCAGGAGGGGTTCACATCACAGCCGGAGCGCGTCGTGCTGTTCCGGTGAACCTGTGAAAAGCCAAACAAAACTGACAACTGAGTGTCTGATAAAACTCAGCTCTCTCTCATTATCTCAAAGATTCAAAAGGCTCTTTCTAGATACCTCATATGCCACTACTAACCGAGAGTTCAAGTACTTTGCTAAAAGAGTCCCTTTTCTCCAACATACTAACCTTCAAAGCAATAAGTAAACTTGCTTCTTCTTCAATGATGAAATCCAGTCACTTGGAGCCAGAGCCCTAAGCACTTACCTAGGTACCAAGCTTGTGAGTTTAAAGCTACTGAAACTGTGTTGAGAATACCTTATAAAACCTGAATGCTTCCACCATCTTGATGGTCTTCAATGGTCCCTGATGAATAACTGGTGCCTGATTCCCAGATGGACATGACTTGCTCTCTCCAACAATTTCATCTACCTAAGAGCCTTGAATAACCAATCACACCTCTCTTGTTCTTTTCACAACTCCTTCTAAAGGAGTTTCAGATGGTCTCAAACAAAGTGGCAAGTTTCCCTGGACTACACAGAACTCACTAGCTACATTTTAACCTAGCCTAAGATCCACAGTTATAAAGTTCATGCCTAAGTAATGAAATAAACTTGGGGACACCTAGGTGGCTTGGTTGGTTAAGTGTGTCTGCGTTAGGCTCAGGTTGAGATCTCAGGGTCCTGGGATGGAGTCCTGTGTCAGGATCCCTGCTCAGTGGGGTGTCTGTTTCTCCCTCCCCCTCTGCCCCTCCCCCTGCTCATGCTCTTTCTCTCATGCTCTCTCTCAAATAAATAAATAAAAGCTTAAAAAAAAAAGAAACTTGGTGAGTGTTCACACCACTCTTTTTTTTTAAAGATTTTATTTATTTATTTGACAGAGAGAGAGAGAGATCAGATCACAAGTAGGCAGAGAGGCAGACAGAGAGAGAGGAGGAAGCAGGCTCCCTGCTGAGCAGAGAGCCGGATGCGGGCCTCGATCCCAGGACCCTGAGATCATGACCTGAGCCAAAGGCAGAGGCTTTAACCCACTGAGCCACCCAGGCGCCCACACCACAGTCTTTATATCAGATTAAATTCAAGGGGATAGAAATTATTCCCATTAAACTTTCTTTGTATACAGGTAGGCAGGATAAGAAATAACCTCTCCTGCTATGTAATTAACTCTCTGAAAGTCTTACTATTGGGGGGGGGGCTTAAAAAAAAAGGTTTTGTTTGTTTGTTTTTAAACAACATTAATGCTTTGAGGAGAAAACTTCAGGTCACAATGAATGCAAGATTCCTAGGCTCTAGTGTTAGGATGGACAAATCTGGCATGTGCCAAATCATGACCCATAAAAAGTCATTTGGGCAGCATACAGTTGTAGAAGAAAAGGACTTGCCTGTGGAACAGGACCATGAGAAGGGATGCTCTGAGCAAGGGTAGTATCATAACACAAACCAGAGGGTAGCAGGGAAACTGCTAGCAAAAAGCCTACGACAACTGCAAGAGCTGCATTCAGTCTCAACACAAACCTCTCTTGAAAACTATTTGCCTTTACAGACATGTACAGGAGAAAGATAAATATGAGAACAACATGGTCTTTATCAACATTCTCCAACTGCCTCCTTCATGCAACCACACAGATGGGTGGCACGCAAAGAAGGTCCTGTGAAGGTCAGACTGGTCAACTCGCACTAAAGTAAAAGAATTTTAATAAGCTGCAATTGTAGATGTCACTGAAAGGGAATTACACCAGCTAAACATGACAGTACTGTGTAGACAACATTAACCGGTACTGTTTTGGAAAAAAATATCCTTTGGACTCTATTTAATCAGTGCTGGCTTTCCGAAAGAGATAACATTCTGAGATAGAGCTGAGAGAGAGCTACTGGCAGAGATGAAAACCACAGACCATACAGTAGATGAATGGGAGGATTTAGGTAGGATATAGAAATTGCACCAAAACTTTTAAGACATTAAAAAGAGACTAGAAAAAGTTACCAAAATAATAAATCTTAAAATGGAGATGTTTTTCCTCATAAACTAACCCATGGCATCAATTAGCCAAAAATGAACATTCCATTTGATGGCTCTAGTATACCCTTATGTCAACAGCCCATAGACTGGGTGTAGAGGAGAAATAATATGGCAAAAATAAGAAAGTAAAAACTAAAGAAAGAGATTAAGATAAAGAACTCCTCAAAAAAGCACTAGTTAAGTTAAAAACTGGAAACTGTGTGTACATATATATGTGTGTACAAATTATGCATTTCTGTGATGTTTCAAAGTTACCAATTTTTGTATTCCATCTAATAAGGGAATAGCATATAAATGCCTAAAAAAGGGTAGAGGTTCAGACAAGTCTACTTCCCTGATCAAATCTTTGAAAAACACTAAAGAGGGACACCTGGGTGGCTCAGTCAGTTAAATGTCTGCCTTCAGCTCAAGTCATGACCCCAGGGTCCTGGGATCAAGTTCCACGTCAGGCTCTTTGCTCAGTGGGGAGCCTGCTTTTCCCTTTGCCTGCCACTTTCCCTGCTTGTACTGACAAATAAATAACATCTTTAAAAAATAAATAAATAAAAGCATTAGAATAATGCTTTTTAATAAACTTTGTTTAATTTATATTTTGTTTAATTCTAAACATAAATTAGAATTCTACTGTCCTTTCAGAAAAATAAAATTCTTTTTAAAAACATTTTATTTATTTATTTGAGACAGAGTACAAGTTGGGGGAGGGGCAGAAGGAGAAACAGACTCCCCGCTGAGCAGGGAGCCTGACACAGGGCTCCATCCCAGGACCCCGAGATCATGACCTGAGCTAAAGGCAGATGCTTAACTGAATGAGCCACTCAGACACCGCAGACCCTATTTTTTTTATCACAATATATATTTTATAATAAGAAATTTTAAAAATCACAACAAATATAAACAACCAAATCTGAGCAAGTGGAGGTTTCATTTGTATTTTAACTGCTCACTTAACTTCACTTAGATGTCTTAACATAAGGCACCTCAGTTCAAAACTGAGCTCTTGTTCTTCCCAATGTCTAGCTGCTCAGTTTTAAATCTCTGAACTCAAACCAAACTCCCTTCTTTTACCATACCCCATATCTAATCATGAAATCCTGTGGTCTCTACCTTCTTAATGTATCCAGAATCTGACCACTTTATAACCACCTCAACTGCAGTCACTCTGGTCTAAGTCAGTATCTTTTCTCACATGACTTTTTTTTTTTTTTTTTAAAGAGGGGGGTGGCAGGGAGGGATAGAGGGAGAATCTTAAGCAGGCTCCACACCACACCCAGCACAGTCCAATGTGCAGCTTGATCTCCTGACCCGAGCTGATATCAGCAGTTGGGGGCTTAACTGACTGAGGTACCCAGGCACCCCTTCTCACATGAAATTTCTTAAATAACTCCTGACCTGTCTTCCTGCTTGCCCCTCCTTCCAACTAATCAAAAAACACAATAGTAGGTGTAACCTTGGCTTACCAGTCCTCAGCTCATAACCTTCCAATGGCTCCTCCTCTCATAAGGAACAAGAGCCAAAGTTCTTGCAAATGGTGCACACAAAGCTTTATAGCATCTGTCACCTCTATCCCTTCTCTGACCTCATTTCCTTTACTTCCTACTTCTCTCCTTGCTCTACCATTGCTATTTCCTCCATATGGCAGGCAAAATTCCAGATCATGGGCCTTTCCATGTTTATTCCTCTCACCTTAGGTCTTTTTCTGAAATGTCACCTTCTTAAAAAAGTTTGACTGTTATTTAGAAACATATAAGTGAAAAAAAGAATCTTTTCTTGACTGTAACAATAATAAAAAATATCCTGAAGTTTAACTAAAACTTATAAACATAAAGCTTTTTAAAGCTCTTAATAATCTACAAATTAATCTACTATTTTAGTAAGGTTTTGTTGGGGAAGGAAGAGGCAAAATAAGATTTAAACAAATAATCATAAAACTGGAACTGAAAGAATATATGCTTAAAAGGAAACATCCCCGGAAAATTTCTGATAAGCAAAGACAGAGGGAGAGTAATCTGCCCTATTACATATCAAAATATTTTAAGGTTATAGTAATTACAATAGTTGGCCACAAAAAAAATTAAACAGAAAGAGAACTAGACCAAAGTATATACGATAGCTTAATATGTAGCAAAGGTGGTATTTCTAAATGAGTTAGTTTAGGGGCACCTGGGTGGCTGAGCTGATTAAGCGTATGCCTTTGGCTCAGGTCATGATCCCAGAATTCTGGGATCTAGCCCTATGTGTGGCTCCCTGCTCTGCGGGGAACCTACTTCTCCTTCTGCCTGCCACTCCCCCTGCCTGTGCCCATGCTTTCTCCATCAAATAAAATCTTAAAAATAAAAAAAATATATTTTTTTTTAAAAAGGGGAAACATGACCAATGGAAAACTATGCTTTAAGGACACTTCCATAGTCTAGGGATCACAAAAGACTCCTAGAGAAAACATGCCTTCCTCACCTCTGCCCCAAGTAAGCTAAACTCACTGTGAAAGATTACAAAGCAGACTAGAACACAGACTGATGTGTTCAGCAGATGCAAAAATGGGGAGAACTCGTTCTCAAACTAGAAATGGAATAATTTTTTAAATTTTTTAATTTTTTAAAAGGGATTTCTAAGCCCAACGTGGAGCTTGAGCTCAGGACCCCAAGATCAAGAAAAGGGTCCCATGCTCTACCCACTGAGACGGCCAGGCACCGCTGGAAATGAAATAATCTGAAACCAATTTTAAAGTAAGTATATTGGCCGAAGATGTGGAAACCTCATGTTCTCTACCGTTGGCAAACCATATACATACCTACGTAGTTCTCTTAAAAAATAATAAAATATATTACAGTTGTTCAAACAGATGAGTGAAAATCATAAAAGAATAGTAAAGGATAAAAACAAAAAAGATGTCTCTAAAAGTAACCACAAATAAATTCTGAATGGAAAAAAAAACACCCATTGGGACACCTGCGTGGCTCAGTTGGTTAAGCATCTGACTTCAGCCTAGGTCATGATCCCAAGGTCCTGGAAAAGAGTTCCACATTGGGCTTCCTGCTTGGCAGGAAATCTGCTTCTCCCTATACCCCGCTCTGCTGCTCGTGCTCGCTCTCTTAAATAAAATTTTCAAACAAACAAAAACATACTGAAGTAAAAAACAAACAAAAATAAACAAAAACAAAAAACCAAACAACTGACAAGTGTTGTTTTGTTTTTTAAGAAATATAGGGTGTTTTTTTTTTTAAAGGCTTTATTTATTTGTCAGAGAGAGAGAGAGAGAGAGAGCTCACAAGCAGGGGAAGTGGCAGGCAGAGCAGGCAGAGAGGAAGATGCAGGCTCCCCGCTGAGCAAGGAGTCCAATGTAGGACTGGATCTCAGGACCCTGGGATCATGACCTGAGCTGAAAGCAAATGTTTAACCGACTGAGCCATCCAGGCATCCTGACAGGTTTAATAGTAAACTTAAACACAGCTGGAGAGAAACCTGATGACTAGAAGGAACAGGCACAGAAGTCTACTGAGAATAAAACAGAGCAAGACAGAGAGGTGGAAATGGGAAGAATTAAAAAAAAAAAAAGTGGTATAGAAGAGAGAATGACAGGATCTACAATAATCTACACATAGACATTCCATACCAAAGAGAAAAGTTTAAATATTTATAAATAATATTTACATATTTATAAATATTCATATTTATACAGATATATTTTATAACATATTCATATTATAATTAATATATTATATTATTATTTATAATATATAAATAAATATTTATATTAAATATGTTATAAATATATTTATATAAATATTTATTTATATTTATAAATATAAATACTTAATTATAAAGTTGAAATAATTTTCAAATTTTCAAAACTCCAGACAAGAACTCTCAGAATAAGAGTGCCAACCAAGACCCTAAGTGGTTAACAATTAATTCATACATCTAAATATTCCCTTGTTATTGAAAAACATAAAAACAATACCGAAAGTAGGGGGTTGGGAAATTTAAGGTAAACTATAAAAGAATGACAAACAGACATCAGAATTTTCATCAACAACAATAAATACTGGAATGCAATGCAGTATCTTGACACTGCTGATTATAAAATTCTACATGCCATCAAACCATCATGCAAGAATAAAGGCAATTTATAACTATTTACAAATACACATATGCATATATTCACACACAAAACACACTATGTAAAGATTGACTTGACAATTACAAGACCATTGTTGGAAGGCTACTAAAGGAAGTATTCAGCAAGAAGAAGAGAGTGGGATGCAAGAAGCAACCAAGACAAGAATGGCAAATGTACTGGTCAATGTATATAAGTATGAATTTACAGATGACTAATTTGGGAAGGATTTAAAAACAAGGTAACTGGGGTGCCTGGCTGGCTAATCAGGGTCATGAATTCAAGTCCCATGTTGGGCATGGAACATACTTAAAAAATTTTTAAAAATAAATAAAAACAAGGTAACTAAAATATTAAAGATCAATTATAGATAATAAGAAAAAAGATGTTTTAAAAAGGGGCATTCCAAAGTCCTCCTGTTCCCAAAGAAGCAAGAAATGAAAAGAAGACTCAATTAAACCCAAAGCAGAAGAGGCAAAAACCAAACCAAACCAAACCAAACCAAACAGGCCAAGAGAAGATAAGACTTGAAAAAAAAATTATAGAAGCAATGATGCCAAATCTAATAGTAATCAGAGTAAATGTAAATGTTTAACTCATCTCTGCTAAAACAAACTGTCACTGAAAAAGTGAAACAAAGAGATGGAAAAAGATATACCTAGCAAGTATTTATCAAGACACCTATTTAAAGTAAAATCATTACTAGAGACCAAAAGGCGAACAACAAAATGATGAAAGATGGAAAAGAAGAAATAACAACCATGAATTTGTCTGTATCTAACCAGTCATCCTGGAACTATATGAATACATACATGTTAAAAAAACAAACAAATGGGAGATGAGGAAATAAGAGAGGTTGTTTAAAAGTATAAACTTGCAGTTAGCAGATAAATAAGTCCTGGAGATCTAATACACAGTATAGTGACTACAAAGACAACAGTATTATATTATAAATATGTGAAGAGACTAGATTTTAATTATTTCTACCACAAGGAATAAATGATACATTTTTGACATGACAGAGTAATGTATTAGCTAAGGCTACAATCAGCAGGCATACTGCACTGCATCATCAATGATCAAACCAACATGCTGTATGCTTTAACCATATACAATGTTACATACCAAATATATTTCAGAGAAAATAGAAAACAGACCAAAGGACACAGAAGATATGAACACAATCATTAAGCCCAAAACAGAAGCTAAATTTAGAACACTGAAGTCAACAAATGGGATACGGATATACTCACACCCACAAAAACACTGTCTTTTTTAAGGAAATGTGGACTATTTACAAAAGATGAACTAAAATCATGTCTATCAACATGGAGATCTTGAAATGACAACAATAAATTAAAAAAACACACATACCAACCAACTTGCAGAATATGTACACCATGATGGCATTTATATAAATTTTTACATGAACATTAAACTAAACAATACATACGGCACTTTGCTCATGGATACATACATGTGCAGTAAAAACCTGAGAGAACCTGAACTGGGAGTATACACACCAAATTCATGATAGTGGTTACCTCTGCAGAAGGAAGCAGGTAGAGGAGATGACAGAGACAGAGAATAAACATTCTTCATCTGTAATTTTCTTTTAAATATTAAAAAAAAGTCAAAATACTAACATTTAAGATGGTATGTATGTAATATTTGTTATATCATTGTTTTAATTCTTCACGGAATTAAAAAAAAAATTAGGGAAGGAGGCAGGTAAACCTGGTTAAGTTTTTCCATACACAGGGAATTCAAGTTCTTCACACAATAATTTCAGTGGTGCAGAAGAGCTCCAAAAAATTGGCAGCGGAGTAAAATGAAGTCCAACTATTTATCCAACTAGAGCATAGGTATGTTAAGTATGAAAGCTGCTGAAACCCAGGAACTGTATTAGGAATAGCACCTTTCCAGATTTAGAATTAAGAAAAAGACTGAACCATCATATAAGTAGCAGAGACAAGGACCAATGGCTAGTGTACTGAGTAGAACAGTGCCGCGCCCCCCAGTCCCAGACCCCACCGCAATATGCATGCCCAGCCATAACCACAGAATGTGACCTTATTGGTAAATAGGATTTTGCTAATGTGATTAGTTTAACATGAAGAGATACTGAATTGGGGTGGCCTGAAATCCAATGAATGGTATCCTTAATAAGAAGACCATGTGAAAACACAAAGACACAGACACACAGGGAAGATAACTGTAAAAACAGAGGCAAAGACAGGAGATATGCTTGGCCACAAGCCAAGGAATGTTAAGGTTTACTAGCAACCACGAGCAAAGAGAGCAGGAAGTGGCAAAGATTCTTCTTTTGAGAGCCTTCAGAGGCAGCAAGGGCTGTCACCTTGATTTCAAATTTCTGGCCTCCAGAACTGTAATGGGAAACAAATACACCCAGCTACTAAATTTTTCTAGTGAAATCACAAAGTCTGGATAGATCAACTTATTATTTTTTTAAATTTTATTTATCCATTTGACAGAGACAGTGAGAAAGGGAACACAGGCAGAGGGAATGGCAGAGGGAGAAGCAGGCTTCCCACTGAGCAAGGAGCCTGATGTGGGGCTGGATCCTAGGACCCTGAGATCACAACCCAAGCCGAAGGCAGACGCCCAATGACTGAGCCACCCAGGAGTCCCAGATCAACTTATTTTTTAAGAATAATGAAAAAAAGAAAAAAAGAAAAAGAAAAAAAATCCCACCTCAGCATGGCAACTATGATACTGCAGAATAAGGGAAAAGGAAGAAAATCAAAGAAATTCTGAAAGAACATACCTCTGGAAAACTATTAAACAAGTTTGGTAGAACAATTAATTAATGAAAGTTCTCACATCTCCAAAAAGAGTAAAAAATAACACAACTTCTGTTACAAGGAAATGGGGAAGATGAAAGGGCAGTTAAGATGACATAAAAAGGAAATATAAAATCTGAAAAAGATAAAAGAAAAAAATATTAAGTACCCACGGTAGCAGAATTAAAACCTACCTAAGAGGAACTACGGTCAGAACTAATGATATGGAGAATTAAAATAGGATGTGAGCAATAAACTTGTCTTTCTTCCTTTATACTACAGGAGAACCAGAGATGAGAACCATGACAGAAATGTTAACAGCTAACATCTGAGTACTTATTATGTGCATCCAAACTATACCAATGACTTCCATGTTTAACTGATGACACTGAGCAGCAGCAGGTAGTAAGAGCTGAACAAAAGGGAGAGAAAACAGTAACACAGAGATAATGGAATACTTCCATTTCCAACTACAACCTTGGGGGAATCAAGAAAAAGCTAGTATAGAAGAATTGATAGGACCATATTAAAAACCTGCAGTTTTGCAATGATGGAAGTGGTTCAATATTTGTGTGACTTAAATACGGTAGCCACGAGTCACATGTGACTGACTACTGAACACTTGAAATGTGGCTGTGCAACTGAGGTACAAATTTTTTATCTTAATTTTAAATAGCTACACATGGCTACAGTAGCTACCACCCTGGACAGTGTAGAGCAGAACTGGTTACCAATATAAAAGGACTGAAAATAAGATCATTTTAATTCTATGCCAAAACAACAAATAATCACCCTCCCCCACCACAAAAGATGGTGAAAACAGTTTTAAGGGACAAAGGTTATTATGAGCTAAGAACCTGAAATATGGTCAAACTCTTGTTCTAGTCCTGAAAAAGTAGAAATTAAAATTAAGAACTCAATAAATGGGCATATTAAGTTCTAAAAAGGACTATTAAACAATGAAATGTTACAGTCAAAATAAACCTAAATAAGCCTTTAAATCCACTTTTAAAACTGAATATAAAATGAAAAACTTTATTTAATAAAATCTCCATTAAAATCAAAGACTTTGTGAAGATTAAAAAAATGGTGTTTCAAAAAAGCACATAGAAAACAAAATGCTAAAACCAAATGGGTGAAAAAAAATCACATACTATAAAATCAGTATCAAGAAAAGTAGAATGTGGGCGCCTGGGTGGCTCAGTGGGTTAAAGCCTCTGCCTTCAGCTCAGGTCATGATCTCAGGGTCCTGGGATCGAGGCCCGCATCGGGCTCTCTGCTCGCCAGGGAGCCTGCTTCCTCCTCTCTCTCTCTGCCTGCTTCTCTGCCTACTTGTGATCTCTCTGTCAAATAAATAAATAAAATCTTAAAAAAAAAAAAAGAAAAAAAAAAAAGTAGAATGTGAGGCAAAAACTACTGAAGAGAGAAGCCATAAGTCACCAAGCAGATATAATTACACAGAACTCCAGACTAGACACCAATGACATTTTTTAAAACTATAGAAACACCACCTTAACCCAAATGCTATAAAAATTAGTAATTAAATAATGAAAAGTTTAAAAGGAAAAACTAATCATTTAGAATTTGGAAACTCAACTTGTAACTCATGGGAAGAGAATTCAAAAACTCAAAGGCAATTTACAAATAGCAAAAAGAATACTTCACACATCAAAGGCTATGGAATGCCATCCAAAACTACACAAAGAAAATTCAAAATGTTAAATGCTTTTATTATTACATAAGAAAGAACAGAAAATAAATTAACTAAACATTTGAATAAAGGCAGAGAGAAGGGGGGGGGGGACACCAAACAAACCAAGACCTAAGACCATAGGAAGAAGGAATTACCAGCAACTAACTGATCTTTGAAATGACCAATAAAATAGGAAAATCACTGACAAGATTAATCTAGTTAGGAGAAGACAGATATAATTAAGACTGAGAAATGGCCATAACTACAGATTACAAGGACTTAAAAAATTAAGAATGCCTTCAATAAAATTCTGTATCAGTTAATTAAAAAATCTGATAGATAAAAATAAATAAATAAATAACTAAAATAAAAATCCAATAGATGGATAATTTTCTGTAAAACAGATGCTGGTCTCAGATGGCCTTTAAGTCCCAACAAATTTTAAAGAAGTAGATACTTCCTGAAAAATCTTTAGTTTCCCAGAGCATGGCAAATGGTAAAGGTATTCCAATTCATTTCACAAAGTTATCCTACATCAAAATTGATAGTGAACTTTTTTTTAAAAAGATTTTTATTTATTTATTTGACACAGAGAGAGAGAGAGATCACAAGTAGGCAGAGAGGCAGGCAGAGAGAGAGGAGGAAGCAGGCTCCCTGCTGAGCAGGGAGCCTGATGCAGGGCTTGATCCCAGGACCCTGAGATCATGACCTGAGCCGAAGGCAGAGGCTTTAACCCGCTGAGCCACCCAGGTGCTCCTAATACTGAACTTCTAAAAGTATCACCATGAGGGGTGCCTAAGTGGCTCTTTTGGATCAGGTCATGATCTCAGGGTCATGATATCAAGTCCCATGTCGGGCTCAGCACTGGGCTGGAGCCTGCTTAAGATTCTCTTCCCTGCTCCTTTTGCCCCTCCCCCTTTCCCTCTCTTTAACAAAAAAAGAAAAAAGAAAAAAAGAAAAAGAAAGTATCGCCATTAAAACCAGGAATGAGATGCCTCACTGTCATCAACTATTTTTCAACACTGCTCTGTGAGTACATCACATCTAGTCAAGGAAAAGGAGTAAGAAGTGTATAAAGAGGTATCACATTATTTGCTGGTGATAGCCTGTCTAGAAACTTTAAAATAACCAAAACACAGAGTTCATAGAAAGTGTTCAATTACAGGAATCAATAGCACTCAAAATAACACTAACACAAAAGATCTCATTTGCATCATAAAAATATCAAGAATGTAGGAAATATATAAAAACTGAATGAAGAAATAAAATTCTTGGATACATGGAGAAATTCTATGTTCTTATAATGCTATAAATTACATTAATACTCTCTGAAGGAATTTCCATTAAAAACCCAATGGAATGCACATGGATGAATTCCACTATCAAAGTAAAGCTCTATTCATCATTTTCTGTTAATCACAGAATATTAGTTCAAAGCATTAAAAAAATTCTTTTGGCTTGAGGACAGTTTATAAAAAAATATCAGAACCTCTACCTCTATTTACTTTATCTTCAGCTTTTCAAAATTTATTTTGCCTGTGTTTTATAGTGACTGTAAATGTCACATGGCACTCCTGCTTCTTCCCAAAAGTTTGACTAGTACTGAAAAGTTAGGCCTCCAAAATCTATCATAAGAAGCCCCTGTCAATAAAGAATGTATCTTATTTGATATGAAATTATTCACTTTTACTTTTCTATTTTTTTAAGGATGTAATTTATTTGAGAGAGGAGCAACAGAGAGAGCGCATGTTTGTGAAGCGGGGGGGCAAAGGGAAAGGGAGATAGAGAACCCTCAAGCAGACTCCCCACTAAGTGCAGAGGCCAACATGGGGTTTTGTCCCAGGATCCTGAGATCATGACAGAAACCAAACCAAGAGTCAGCTGCTTAACCAACTGAGCGACTCAGGTGCCCCAAATTCTTCACTTGTAATACAAACTCACGATCATTTTAGTTCTCCAGTTTTCGACCACAAATATCATGACACTGTACCTTAAGAGAATGTCCTAATACTGTATGTAATGTCCTGTATATCCTGAAGTGTGATACAAGAGGAAGAAGTGAACAGTGAACAACCACTGGGAATTCTCCAGAATCTGACTTTAAAATTTAACCCAGGGCAGTCCTCCTATATAATTATCCTCCAACACAGACTATAAAATTCCGAAATCACACCAGAGCACTGCCAAACCATCTTATAAGAAATGCTACCCCTATGTTTATACAGCAGCATTATTTATAAGAGCCAAATCACAGAAGCAGCCCAAATGTCCATCGATAGACAAATGGATAAAAAAGAGGTAATGTGTGTTCACGGACACACATACAATGGAATAACACTCAGCCATAAGAAAGGAATCTTGCCATTTGCAATGACATGGACGACACTAGAGATTATAGTGCTAAGTTAGAAAAGACAAATAACCATATAATTTCACTCATGTGGAATTTAAGAAACGAAGAAAAAAAAGCACAAGAGAAACAAACCAGGAAACATTCTTAGCTATAAAGAATAAACTGATGGTTACCAGAGAGGTGGTGGGGTGGGGTGAAAGAGGTGGTGGGGATCAAGGAATGCACTTGTATGAGGAGCACCAAGTAATGTATGGAACTGCTGAATTACTATACTGTATACTGGAAACTAACATAACACTGTACGGTAACTATACTGTGTAACTATATAACTATACTGGTATAACACTGTATATGTAACTATATTCTAAAGAATTCTGTAAGAAAATAGAAAATTCTAGAAAGAACTGTACGATCTTAAAAAAAATTAAAAAGAAATGTTATTAAGGCCAATCCAAAAATCTCATGGCATATTTTTTCTTTTAAAAATATCTATACTATGCTGTACTTATTTTACGAAAATAATTTTTTCTAACAAAAAAACAACCCTATATTGGCTCCACATTTATCTTAAAACTTCTATTGATTTGAAATTTTGGTATCTAGAAACTAATGTTTTAGATTAAGCTGTAAATATCTACCTCATAGAAGCAGCAGGGCAGGAAATAAACATTAATGATGTTATAAAAATTTCCCACTTGAGTGTTTCTTCACAGGCTTAGCTAACCACTAACATCTACCAAACCAGACCCCTAACAGTGATGAAATACGTAACACATAGCAGTATAGGCAACTTGTTCTGATCTGCACTAATATTACAATAAAATGGTGATACAGTTCTCCCCAGGCCTTACTGATTTCCACGGAAGATAACCCTACTCTCCTAATCTCAAAGCTCTCAGTCCTCCCAACTCTGATATTCACAACTCCCTGGTGATTCTTCCTTAGGACTAGAGTTTTGAAATCTATTGCATCCTGAGAGCTTTGGAGCCTTCACACTATCATTTCCTCTAGAATTACTATTGTTACTGGTCTGTCTTTCTGACTCCAAACTACCTGCACGCTTTATCTTTTAAAAACAGCTTATAAAACTAAAATTCTCTAAAATCTGTAAGATAAAACACAAATCGACAGTTTGGGCATTCAAAGTCTTTCATTATTTACTGATAGGCCTCATTCCTATTTATTTCCAACAAATTTAACCTACTGAGCCCCCTTTGTTGTAGTCACTCAATTTAAGATACTAATGACATAAAAACAAACAGCCTTTTAGGAGCAAAAGAAATGTGCTACTACACTAAAAGTATGTCTCAATTGTTCTGTTTTGTTTTGTTTTTAAAGATTTTATTTATTTATTTGAGAGAGAAAGAGACAGCGAGAGCGAGCATGAGTGGGGAGGAGTGGGAGAAGCAAGCTCCCCGTGGAGTAGGGAGCCTTATGCCAGGCTCAGTCCCAGGACCCTGAGATCATGACCTGAACCAAAGGCAATGCTTAACCGACTGAGACACATAGGTGCCCCAGTACATCTCAACTGTAAGATACATTGTAATCTCAGAAATGCCGGTAAAACTTGACGGAATAAAATTCCAGCTGTCATTCAGCTAAGATGACTGTCCTGTAAAACTGAGCGAGTTCCCTAAAGTGAGTTTTATATTTGGATCTAGAAAGAAGCAGAGATACTTCAAAATATGTAGGTAAGCCAGTAACAATGACATTAAACATTTGTTTTTCATATTCTATACTTGATATATCTATACTAGATGTACTAGTAACCACCTTTCTTGGGTAGGCAGGAAATGTGGTAGGAGGGGCAATAACAAAGGTAATTTGAGTCAATCCAGAAACATGTAGTTTCTGTTATTAAGATTCTTTTTTTTTTTTAACTTGGAAGCAAATCCTATTACAGTGAGTGTGAACTCAATAGCATTTACCAACATCAGAAAACAGTGTATCTGTTAACTTCTTTGCTATCTAGGCTCTGTCATTAGAAAGTAAGCTCCATGAAGGCAAGGACTTGGTTCACCAATGAAACCTGAAGAACACCTGGAACATGGTGGGCACTTGACAAAATGCTGAATAAATTTGCTTGGCAAATTCAGCACAAGATGATAAAAAGCAAATATCACAGAGCAAGGAGACACAGTGAGCAACCAAGATAGACAAAATGGCCTTTGCCTCCAACACTTGCAGAACTCCAGCATTTTTTTAAAAAAAGATTTTATTTATTTATTTGACAGAGAGAGAGAGAGAGAGAGAGAGAGAGAGAGAGAGAGAGAGAGAGATCAATCACAAGTAGGCAGAGAGGCAGGCAGAGAGAGAAGGAAGCAGGCTCCCTGCCGAGCAGAGAGCCTGATGCGGGCCTCGATTCCAGGACCCTGAGATCATGACCTGAGCTGAAGGCAGAGGCTTTAACCCACTGAGCCACCCAGACACCCTGGCATTTCTGCTATAACCGGAAAATGGGTTATTTTCTGGAACTCAATTTATTTCTTTTGTCTTATTTTCCATGTAGCTTACTTTCCACATCAGGGTGATTGTGTTTTAGAGACTGGCAGTGGAACCAAAGAGTAGAGACTGGCAGTGGAACCAGAGTCTTTAGTATGCTTTGTATGTGTCTCCAAAAGCACATTAGATTTTAGGCACAGACCAGAAGAATCTACTGTCAGTATCAACAAGGAAGGTTTACTAGTTCATGGATTGAAAAGAATCCAGGAGGCCGCTCCTACACCACAGAAAATTTTTATAAAACTCCTAGATGTCATGACACAGTGGTACTAGCAAACTGCCAAAACAGGAAAGACACTATTTCCCCATGAGGTTTTTGTTTTCGTTTGGTTGATGGTTTTTTTGCTGTTGTTAAAAGCAGAGTCATGATCAAAAACTTCCATTTGACAGTAATATATTGATTTCTTGCTTTCCCCAAATCAACTCTTCAACCTTTAAGAAAATAATTTATATCTATAGGACTATTAATAAAAAATCGAGACTCAAATATCAATATGCGAAACTTGCCAAATACCTTTCTCTTTTCTGGTATTTTGGTAATTCAGGAATTCTGAGGAATAAACAAGAGAAAAATGGCACAACCTGATAGTTAATTTTAACATACAATGCTTTCCTTTAAAAAAAAATGGCAAAGTTCTGCAGTACAACTGCATACTGTAACAACATAAGCCAAACACTAAAAATCCACTATCCAAATATTAATGGTTCCAACAATTCTCTCCCCTCTTCCTTGTCAGTTTTCTCATTAGCAAATATAGTGTAAAAGCTCTACCGTGAGAAAGATTTTCCTTCAAACAAGCTATTTCTTTGCTCTCCTTTACAGAAGCGTTCTTTGAAAGTGCTACCCTAAAAAATTCCCTCAATTCCTTGCCTCCCATCCTCTTCCTGAACCCAATCCAAGCAGAATTTCACTCTTCTCCTGTTAGCAAAACTGCTCACACAGATCTCGAACAGCCTTAACCCCACCACACCCAACAGTTAGGTCACAGTCTTCATCCACCTGGACCTGGCTGCAGCATCACACACACTACCCTCCTTCCTCTCTGACACATGTTACTCATTTGCTTTCCATGTGTCCCACTTTCTTCTTGTTTTCCTTCTACTTCACTTGTCACTCCTTCCCAGTCTCTTCCTCATCCTTAGGCTGCCTCAAGGCCTAATTCCATCTGAGCTCCCCAGCAGTCCCTATTCCCTTTGTCTGCTACCTTTTTCTCCCCAGTACTTAACACTATAGGACATACCATTATACTTAATTGTTTTATTTTCTGTCTCTACCCACTAAAGTATTTCAGGAGCACAAACATTTTTATCTGTTTTTGTTTAGTGTTGTATTCCCAGTGCATAGAACCAACCTAGCTCGCTGTAGGAGCTCAATAAATATTTGTTGAATGAGTGAACAAGTGAACAATAACAAAAGTGCTAACAGTAACAGCTGCTTCGTACTAGTAGCTTATCAGCCACCACCCCCCCCACCCCCGGCAATATGCAAGTCACATGCATTTCATTTAACCCTCAAATGACCCTATGAGATCTTGAGGCTTGGGGGGAAGGGAATGGTCTGGGAGGGGCGTCAGGGTTGTAAACAGGCTCTGAATCACAAAACTACCAAGAGGCAGTGTCATGATTCAAACCCAGGTTTATCCTCTTCAAAGTTAATGCTCTTAATCACTGCATGGTATTAATTTTACTGTATCCTTATTTCACTGGTTTTGGAATAAATCCAACTCTGTTATTTGAAGAGGCAGCAATCAAAAGTTTCCTGCACTCGTGAATCGTGCATTAATCTCCATTTTCTCTGAAGACAAACGTTATTTAGTCACGTCAATTTAAAAATTTTAATGGAGACTCTTATTCGAAAGGAAAGCATGCCACAACACCATTCATTGTCAGTGATAACAGGACAAGTGGGAAGCACATCACCCTCCTTCTCAGTGTTGATGGCAGCACTTAAACTTCTTTTCTCCCATTTCTATTAAAAAGCTCAAGTTGGTGATTTCCAAACTTGACTCAAGAACCACCTGGGAGTTTTTTGTTTTTCTGAAAACAAGAGTCTTAGGCCCAACTTCAGAACAACCAAATCAGAATCTCTAGGAAACAGGTGTCAGGAACCCAGTATTTTCTCAAGCTCCCCAGGAAACTTGGGTGGTTAGCCAAGTTTGGAAAACACTAGTTAAATGAACCAAAGTTGGCAAGAGACTAATAATTCTATCTGAGCCTGTGGCTCACTGTATAACAATGACCAAGTCTCACTGGTACTGACCTTCCTAGAAAGAGGAACGATGCTGTTGGGTCGAACAAGTCTTCGTTTCTTACAGCTCAGCACAGGACGTGTTCGGGCTGCCACACAGGTGCCATCAGTTGATGAAGAAACTAGATTGAGTCGTTGCTTTTTTTGTAACTGTTCCTCAGCATCAGAGATGTCACCTGGAATGTGGTCTGCCAAGATAGGCTGAAGACTATACAAGGGAAAGGAAGAATATTCACTTCTCAGAAAACAAGGAAACAAAGCCTCTAGTACTGGTTCAACCTCCTCTGCTTACAAATGTTCACAGACACAAGCAAGTATCTAGAGCAGATGCATGTCACTTCTTAATGTAAGTGTGTGTGCAGTGTCTGTGCTTATTTTTAAGATTCTTGGTGGACAGTAACATATCTGAAGAGTGCAAGTCAGTAAGTGACAAACTCTGGTTCCAAATGATTAAGTTCTCTTCTACAGCAGAAACACAAATAAATAAATTTGAGAAAATTGCAAATGGTAAGAAAATGATTAATTCTGCAAATGTTAATGAGCTGCTTGAGAATCAGTGCCTCAGTAAAATTTGACTTTTAGGGATGGGTACACAATGTTCACTTGCAGAGGGATTCCTTCAACTTTCATACAATACAGATTTACAAACATAGCCTTTAGGGAGCTAATACACCCTAGAGTAAAAGAGTTAATGTAAACACTTCTCAAGAATTCTACCAAGACTAGGACCAACCATAACGACTCACAAAGTAGGACCTTGTATTTTTTCTCTCTGGTGAGTTAACTTTAGGCTACAGTAAGTAAAAGGGAAATACATTAAACATGGTCATTAAAATATACTTGCTATAGTAAGAAGCATGCACAATACTATTAAACAATATGGTCTTTAAACCAGGGTTAGTCCTGGCTAGGGATAACTAAGCCCAAAATTCATCTTTTACAAGCCTACTGCACATAGGAAGACCTAAAACGTACGTGTTAATAACTCCATTGACAGGTCTCAACGCTCCACATGATTTGGTAGACAATGACTCTGAAGGATGACCAGAGGCACCATGGTTTTCCAGTGGCTGAGAAACAGACTCCATCTAAAGGAGAAAATAAAAATACATGATAACATTTAACCAACAGCATCCAGGACTGAAATGCGGCACCATTTTATCATTTAAATGAAACACATAAAATTTCTGACAACCAACCTGCAAAACCAAACATGTATGACTGAGGGGAAAAAAATTAACTAAGAGAACTGGCTTTTGCTTTGGTGTGAAGAATGGTAAGGAACCAAAATATTCAACAGACTAATATTAAAATGCTTACGGATGGGAAAATGCTTTTATTTTTTTTTTTAAAGATTTTATTTATCTATTTCACAGAGGGAGAGAGATCACAAGGAGGCAGAGAGAGAAGGGGAAGCAGGCTCCCTGCTGAGCAGAGAGCCCGATGCGGGCCTCGATCCCAGGACCCTGAGATCATGACCTGAGCCGAAGGCAGAGGCTTTAACCCACTGAGCCACCCAGGGGCCCTGGATGGGAAAATGCTTTAATGATTCCATGGGACAGAAGCTTGCAAAATAATAACATGGTAACAAGAGTCTTCAATTAGGGGTGAAGAAGAATAACACAGGTTCAGTATCAAAGCAACTAAGACAATGTAAATGTAGTTAATACCTGCTTAACTTCACAGTGTATGCTAGAAACTTCTTTCTAGAAAGCCATACTTTGTATAAATACATGTGCATATGCTAAAATAGAAAAAAATTAATAAAAGCTCCATGAATAACTAATTACCTAATGCTATCAGTTAGTTAACTACTGTCTCCGGACTACACAAATGAAATATATGCTTAGGACATATTGAAAAAAAGGGAGGTGGGAAAGAATCTGGAGAAGTTTGAATCCGACTATTTCAAAACAAATTATGTATTCATTAGGCTCAAAAGGCATAGGTACAGGCATGAGATGTCAATTGTATGGAGTCTCTGAGTTACAGCCAACAGAGCCATAGACAAACTTATCCCTCCACTCGAATAGCTGGAATACCACAGAAAGGTGGTGGTCTTTGTCTCCTTAAACTCAAAATGACTTTAGGGTTTGCTTAAGTTCTCCTCCCTGTAAGTGCTACCAGTCTGTATCAAAGACAGTATTTTAAGGGTGAAATTCTGTTTTCCAGTATTGTTCAATTTCTTTTTGATCTTTTTACCCCTGGGGAGAAAACACACCAAGAATCTATAGAACAGAGCAGTTGTAGGCAAGTATCAAGAAAGGACAAGAGCGGGGAGCCTGGGTGGCTCAGTAGGTTGAGCGTCTGCCTTTGGCTCAGGTCATGATCCCAGGGTCCTGGGATTGAGCCCCATGTCAGGCTCTCTGCTCAGTTGGGAGTCTGCTTCTCCCTCTCCTACTCCCCCTGCTTATGCTCTCTCTCTCCTTCTCTGTCAAATGAATAAATAAAACCTTTAAAAAAAAGAAAGGACAATAGGCTGGTAAATTAATTAAAATGTTTTCATACAGGGGCACCTGGGTGGCTCAGTGGGTTAAAGCCTCTGCCTTCACCTCAGGGTCCTGGGATCGAGCCACGAATCGGGCTCCCCGCTGAGCAGGGGGCTTCCTCCTCTCTCTCTCTGCCTGCCTCACTGCCTACTTGTGATCTCTGTCAAATAAATAAATAAAATCTTTTTAAAAAATGTTTTCATACAAATTAACCAAAAAGCTAGATCAAAGTACATAAGTACAAAAGACATAAGCAAACTACAATGAGTGAACACTGGGAAAATGTTCCTTAGAGATAGCCTGTACATGTACTTAAAGTACCACAAAAATTCTCAACAATCAGATCAATCAATGATACCAGTATCATGGCAAATTTGGCACACATACTCATTGCCTTTAACGTACACTGATTTCCTCTTGGAAAGTAAAGTGGTGTTAAGTAGCAATATTTATAAAGATGTTCATATAACTCAACCCCAAAAATTTGTCTTAAAGAAATAACCCAATAAACACATTTCCCAAAATCTTATATATAAAGATGATCACAATGGTATATATTGATAATCTAAATGCTCAACATCTGAGGCACAGTTCTAAATTGTAGCACAGCAAATCAGAGCATTAAAAATAATCACAAAAGACATTTCTTCTTCCTCTATACCAAAAGAATATTTAAAGGTAAAAAAAAAAGTCTTTTATGTAGAAATAATTTTAGAAAAAGATTAAATTCAAAATATTTTTCTTTTTTTAAAAGATTTTATTTATTTATTTGACAGAGAGAGAGAGAGAGAGAGAGAGAGATCACAAGTAGGCAGAGGCAGAAAGAGAGGAGGAAGCAGGAAGCCCGGTGCAGGGCTCGATCCCAGGACCCTGAGATTATGACCTGAGCCTAAGGCAGAGGCTTTAACCCACTGAACCACCCAGGAGCCCTTAAATTCAAAATATTTATAATACAACTGTCATGACTATAAATGTACATACACAATGACAGGACAAAAACAGTGTTAGAGACAAATTTTTTTAAGATAATATTTTTACATTAAAAAAATAGAAAAGCTACGGGGCACCTTGGGTGGCTCAGTTGTTAGGCGTCTCCCTCCGGCTCAGGACAGGATCCCAGGGTCCTGGGATCGAGCCCCACATCGGGCTCCCTGCTCTGCAGGAAATCTACTTCTCCCTCTCCCACTCCCCGTTTGTGTTCCCCTCTCTGTGTCTCTCTCTCTCTGTCAAATAAATAAATAAAATCTTAAAAAAGAAAGAAAGAAAGAAAGAAAATCCCAAATATCCTCCTGAATGCTCATGAAGATTTACTATTCAGAGGGAACCTCAAAAACCCCAACATTATGGTATGACAAAGGACTAGATAATCAGAAGGATTGACTACTCAGGCTGGCATTAACTGGCAGATGTGTAACTCCAGGGATGTTGCAGCTTTCCTAAGAATAAGTTCTGGTTTAGATGAAGAAGTTTCTATCAACATGAAATTTCTGTGACTACAAACTTTTTGCTGTTATACTGATCTTAAAAACTTCAATTTTACAATCCCTTGAAATAAAAACATTTAACATTAAATTATGGCAGAGATATCTATATATCTACATGTTTTACAAGGTGTCACATGTAAGTAACAGGCTGAATCCACATTTGATTAAAGTTTATTTTGTAGAAACTATGGGAGAATTAATTGTAAGGACACCTATGCAAGACAAAATGTTGCCATTCTTTAACAAGATCTTATTTCAGAAAACCTTATGTACAAAAAGTCCGAAGAGAAAGTACAAAACACCAGTAATCTCACGACCTACAGGTAAAGATATATATATTTAAATGTCATTAATATTCAATGTGAATTTTACTGATTTTCTTAGAGGAATTTAAAACTTTTCTGGGGCAGTTCAGCCCCCAAATTAAAACAGAAGGCAACAGGGAAAACATTTAGCACAGAAGTGTTTGTCAATGATAAAACAGCATGGGCGCCTGGGTGGCTCAGTGGGTTAAAGCCCCTGCCTTCGGCTCAGGTCATGATCCCAGGGTCCTGGGATCGAGGCCCACGTCGGGCTGTCTGCTCGGCAGGGAGCCTGCTTCCTCCTCTCTCCTCTCTCTCTGCTTGCCTCTCTGCCTACTTGTAGTATCTCTCTCTGTGTCAAATAAATAAATAAAATCTTTAAAAAAAAAATGATAAAACAGCACATAATAAGCAATCAAGAGCATGAACCTGAGAGGGAATGTGCCTAGCTTCTAGTCATACAAGGAGGCACTCCATAATCAGAGGACCGTGGGATATCCTATAATCACACTGAGATCCAAAAGCAGGGCACTGGGGCAATTAGGTTCCTCACTCATTCTCAAATGTAAAGAGCTTAAAATATTAACCCCAATTCTCCAACAGTGTTCCATCTGGAAAAAGAAAAACACAACTCACAACACACAAAATTTTACTAAAAGCTACTTAAATGCATTCACAGTTAAGAAAAAGCAAACACTCTCTATCCTGCAGGGCAAAAGGGTGCAAAGAGAAAGGGTAGAGATACATGAATAAACACTTCACAGATGTTAAGCCCGCATACTAACTTAAGCTTGATCATCACTATTGCAGGGGTTTACAGCATTAGTATTTTCAGGAAACGAATGCATGACTCAGACACAGTCTTCCAATGGGCAACTGTAAAAAGGATAAAAAACCCTAAGGCTCTCCCTGTCCAGAAAGTAGGACTTATTATTATTGAACTTCTCTTGAATTACACATGGTATTCAGATACACTCTAAGGGTACATGCATCCCACAGACAGAAAGAAAAGAGAATAGCTGAAGAGGAAGAGAATGTCTCTTTCTTAATTCCCTGTTTCCCAAAAGCAGAGACTCAGGGGATTACCTTTTGGGATGATCTTAGAGTTAAAGTAGCAAGGAGGGTTACTGAAGTGATTTCTTCCCTGACTGAAGGAATAAAATAACACAGCAATGAGATTCAAATTTGTTATTCATATAAAGCAGGCATCTGTCTGAATCATCATTCCACCCTTTTGGCCAGACCAATAACGTATGACAAAGAGCCTTTAAAGAAAAGCTAGGTTAAATTACGGTCTTATGTGGGTAGACTTTCTTGGGGGTCTAAGAATCCATGCCCACTCAACTTATTCTGCCAAAAAGAAGAGAAAGTAAAAGGGTAAATATCAAAGGAACACACTTAAAAACACATACTCTGCACAATATATGTGTATCTTCAGTCATTCAATTAATGCCAGGTCATAACTGCTTGAAATACCAATTTTTTTAAGTGCAACACATTTGTTTAGAAACCTTAACAGTTCCATTTTGGTTACTTATTGATTTTCTGACCAACATTATCAAAAAGGAAAGAAAAAGCTAACTAATAAAATTCAACTTTTATTCTTGGTCCAAAATAAATTAACTTTTTGGCTTTATATTAATTATTTCATGTGTCAAGCTCATCTCAATGATACTCAACATATTCTTTATTAAAATCACCAAAATATTACTGGCCCTCAACAGTGTACCAGTCATTTCCATGAAATGGTACCATGGCCAGGAAATTGTGCTAAAATGAGAATGGAACCTTCTGAAAATCCCACTCCCATCAAGTTACTTACCTAAGTTCCCATTTCTGTATATTGGGACTACATGTGCCCCACTTTCCTATGTCTCTATATTGAGGTTAAAAGAAAATCTATACAGGGGCGCTTGGGTGGCTCAGTCAGTTAAGCAACAGACTCCTGGTTTCAGCTCAGGTCATGATCTTGGGTTTGCTGGCACTGAGGCCCATGTCGGGCTCCACGCTCAGCAGGGAGTCTGCTTCTCTCCCTCTCCCTCTGTCCCACGTGCTCCCAAGCACACTCTCTCTCAAACAGATAAATCTTTAAAAAAAAAAAAAATCATACAGGTATGCAAAAGTAATTTTGAATTAAAAAAAAAATGTATGTATGTATGTGATCTCTACACTCTATATGGGGCTTGAACTCACCCCGAGATGAAGAGTGGGATGTTCCTCTGACTGGAGCCAGCTAAGCACCCCTGAATTATTTACATTGAAAAATTTCCATCGGCTTGATGCTACTACATACAAGTCCAAAGGCTACTATATATTTACCAACACCTAAGATTTATATTTACCAACACCATTGAAAATACGCATCAAGGGCACCTGGGTGGATCGATTGGTTGGTTGAGCAACTGCCTTCAGCTCAGGTCATGATCCCAGAGTCCCGGGATTGAGTCCTGCATAGGGCTCCCAGCTCCATGGGGAGTCTGCTTCTCTCTCTGACCTTCTCCCCTCTCATGCTCTCTCTCTCTCTCAAATAAATAAATAAAATCTTTAAAAAAAAAAAAGGCTCCAACTTGATCTTTAATTAATTTCATTAATTAGGGGCACTTGGTGGCTGTGCTAAGCCTCTGCCTTCAGCTCAGGTCATCATCTCAGGGTCCTGGGATCAAGCCCCACACGTAAGGCTCTCTGCTCAGTGGGGAGCCTGCTTCCCCCACCCTCTCCGCCTGCCTACTTGTGATCTCTCTGCCAAATTAAAAAAATAAAAAATCTTTAAAAAATAGTCCTAATTAGTCTTTTTTTTCCTTTTAATATGGTAAATCAAATATTCCTCAGCCAGTATCTATCACTCTATTCTCTATCCCAAAACCCTTGTTGGGCCAATGCACTGTTCATTGTTTCTGGTGATTGCAAAACTTCAAAAAAAAAAAGTTGTTTTTGCTTAACCAATGGTAGAAGATTATAGCTTGGACTGTTTAAAACAGAAAAAGCAAGAGCTTACATTTTTAGCATGCCTTTCTTCTGAGAAAGCATTTATCCTCTGACTTGTTATCACCATCACTCCACAAAGTAAGGAAAGGGTAAAAGGAACAAGGCTTATTTTACAAATAGAAACAAACACAAATAATGAAGTCATCTGTCAAAAGCCACAGAAGCAATATTTTGTTAAATAAATCTCAATTTCAAATCTAGTCCTTTACAAAATATTTACCCAGTAATTAATTACCGTTCCTGGAAGAAAAAAGGGGATATAAGAAAATATACATGTCACTTGCTCATTTATAAAAAAATATAGGGCGCCTGGGTGGCTCAGTGGGTTAAAGCCGCTGCCTTCGGCTCAGGTCATGATCCCAGGGTCCTGGGATCGAGGCCCGCATCGGGCTCTCTGCTCAGCAGGGAGCCTGCTTCCTCCTCTCTCCTCTCTCTCTGCCTACTTGTAATCTCTCTCTCTGTGTCAAATGAATAAATAAAATCTTTAAAAAAATATATATATATATAGGAAAGCTAATCCACAAACTAATGAAAATGGACACCTAAAGAAGGTGGGAAAAGGATGGAAAGAAGGGGGGAAATGGGAAGAGGGAGTGACTGTCTTTTGTATAGCTTTAACTCTGAGAAATGTAGTAATGCTTCACATACTCAAAAAATATAATAATAAAGGGACACCTGGGTGGCTCAGTTAAGTGTTAAGGTCAGTGATCCCTGCATTGTGGGATCAAGCCCCATGTTGGGCTCCTTGCTCTGCAGGGAGTCTGCTTCTCCTTCTCCCCCCCACCTTGTGCGCTCTCTTCCTCTCTCTCTCAAATAAATAAGTAAAATCTTAATAGTAATAATAATAGTAATAACAAAGATCAACTGTTGTGTGTGGGAGAGAAAAAGTGGAATATCACAGTAACAAAAGAACCTAACTGTACTACAAAACAACCACATATCACACTGAAAGGATGAAGGGAAAAAACCTAACTGAAGTAAAACTTCAGAAAATAGTATTTTGACTGCATGTTAGAGGGCAAAGATACTGTCCATAATATTGTCCTCTGGTTAGTAAATATATTTCTCACAGGGGTATGAGTTGGCAATTATGAAACTACTTTATGTGGTAAAATGAGTATCAATAAGGAAGGAGGAAGGCTGTGGTGTCGGACTGGTATCAATATGGACTTATAGTTTTTAATATATACCCATCTGCATATATATGTATGTATAAATATACGCTTTAGCATACACGTTTCCCAGCTTTGTCTGTTGAGAAGTCCTAGAAGCAATGACACCAAGCAGCGATGAGCACAACTAGTAGCCAGATCTTGGTTTCTGAACTCTGTTGCCCAATAAAAGGAACCAGAGCTCGAGCAGGTAAGATGAGCTTGGAACATCTTTTGGTGCCTAAGAGTGAATACTCACTAACTGAGCGGAACATGTTGAAAAGACACAGGAACCAAGATGAAAGAGACCCAATACTAAAATGTTGTCTCAACAAGTAGAGCAACTGAATAATAGTAACAGATTATAATCCATAAAATAAATACCCATGAATCCATTCTGATATAAACACCTGAATGAATAAATAAATAAATGAGAGAGAAAAAGATAGCTCTCTTCCTAATAGAATTCCAACTAACAAATATAGAAACTAGAAAATCATTCAGTAAACACCACAGTAAAAACTGTTGCAGGCAAAACCCACTAGTAGATAGCAAAACTGTGATTAAAGTATAATGAGCAACAGAATATTACATAGTATTTCTCCTCATGAGACAGACATTCATTACAAAAGGAAAAAAACCTAACTTTACAGTGGGGAAGGTTGGCAGGCACTGCCTTAACCAAGTGAAAGAAGCTCTCACCATCAACATCATGTATCCCCAGTATGGAGCACCGAGAAGGGCACAGTATCACTTCTGTGGTATTACTGAGACAAATGCATAACCTCTAAGAATGATAAAACATCAAGTGACTCCAACTGGGAGGAATATACAAAATAACAGACCAGTATTTTTGTATTAAGGCCATGAAAGACAACAAAGAGGAGGAACCATCACCGATTGGAAGAGATCTGAAGAGAAAGGACAACTAAATGCAGTGTGGGATTTTTGGACCCCGCCCCCACCCCCCAAAAACATCAGTGAGAAAAATGAGTGAAATTTGAATAAAATTGGAATAGTATTGTATCATGTTATTTCCTGGTTCTGATCATTATACAATGATTATGCAAGTTAATCACACTATAGGAAGCCACGTGAAGGGTACGTGGGGACTCCATGTGCTACTTTTTTTAACTTTTCTGTAAGTTTAAAATCCTTTAACAGTTTTTTAAAAAGGAGAAAAGTTTTACCCAGCATTACTGAGTAAAGCAAATTTCATACAAAAATCTAGTATCAGGTTTTTGGGGTTTTTTTTTAAGATTTTTTTTTTTTGGACACAGAGAGAGAGAGATCACAAGCAGGCAGAGAGAGGAAGAAGCAGGCTCCCTGCCCAGCAGAGAGCCCGATGCGGGGCTCGATCCCAGGACCCTGAGATCATGACCCGAGCCGAAGGCAGAGGCTTTAACCCACTGAGCCACCCTGGCGCCCCAAAAATCTAGTATCAGTTTACAGCTTCCTGTCAACTGATGAAGTATATAAGCTTACTAAGATAAATGCAAAATCCATTATGAATTGGCCCAATCATCCAACACTCCACCAAAGAAGAGTATTTGTAGTTCCTCCACAACGACAGCCTCTCTCAAGGCTTTCACATTATACATGCAGTACCCTACCTATCGGAAGGGACAAGGACTCAGCGCAAGTACATCCTTCTCTATTAGGCTATCTTTCCTGAACTCCCTGAGAAGTGAGAATTCTTCCTCTCTTTATGCCTGCTGTAAGACTATGAAGCTCTCAAGGGAAGATACCTGGTTCTGCTAATAGGTGTTTCCTAGACACACAGTAATAAGCTTTTACCAAATGTTTATTATGGACCAAATGCTGTTAAGAGCATAGTATATACTTCTTCAATAGTTAATTATCAACCATTCTAAAGAGGTACAGAAACAAAGCCACTCTTACCTAAGACCCTTGAGGGCTGACATGTCATGGAAATTCATACAGACTTTTACAAAGTCATACACTGCATGCACTGGGTTAAGTGCTTCAAAATCAAACACAAATCCAAACCCAAAGAATGTGAAAACCAAGAGTGAACTGAAATGTAAACTATGGACCTTAGGTGGCTGTGACATGTCAATGCAAGCTCATCAGCTGCAACAAATGTACCATTTTAGTGGGGGATATTAACCATGGAGGAGACTACCCAAGGCAGGAGTGCCATGGCAGGCAGGGGGTAGGTGAGAAATCTCTATCTTCTCTGCTCCATTTTGCCATCAACCTTAAACTTCTCTCCCCAAAATAGTCTTAATTTTTTCAAAAACCAAATACAATAATACTTCTGCTTCAAAAGGTATGGGTAATTAAAAATATAAACAATCTTAACAAATACCACTTCAAGTCAAATTCTGCTGCCAAATGAGCTTGATGCAGAACTTAGGAAAACTTTTGGTTCTTACAGATCTCTGGAGTTTGGAAATGCGGATAACAGAGTGAGGACTTGCATTATTACTCCTACTTCACACAAGAAGGTATGAGAAGTATGGGGGGGGAGTAGTGTTCTACACATGTCAAACAGGTCAAGGTGGTTGGCAGTGTTGTTTGGATCTTTTACTTTCTCATTTTTTGTTTAGAAATTCTATCAGTTACTGACTTAGGAGTGTGAAAATGTTCAAATATGATTACGGATTCACCTATCCCTTTAGTGTGCATATATTTATGCTTCATGTATTTGAAGCATCTACCTTTATGACTCTTCTGCCTCCTTGATGAAATGACCCCATTTATCCATGTAAAATGTCCTACTTTATCTCTGGTATTCCTATCTTAAAAACTATTTCGCTGATATTAATATACCCACAGCAACTTTCCTATGCTTATTGTTCATTAAAGGTATCTTCTCCTGTCCTTTTACTCCCCATAGATCTGAGCTTCCAACTATTATTACTCACCTCTAACCTAAAGAAGTTCTTTAACATTTCTTCCAGTGCAGATATTCTGCCAACAGACTACTCTCAACTTTCTTTTATCCAAAAAAGACTTTATTTCACCTTTATTTTTGAAGAATTTTTTTAGCCATGTATAGAATGTTGAGGGGCAAATCCCACCCCCATTTTAATGATCTCACCTCATCGCTGTCTGTCCTCCACTGTTTCTGAAAAGAAGTCCTTATCAATATTCACTTATATGGAATGCATCTTTTTTCCCTCTGGCTACTTGCAAGATTTTCTTCATCTTTCATTCTCACCATGCTATACCTCTCCTGCTTACTATTTTCTGAGTTTCTTCAATCTGTACAATTATCTTTTTCATTCAAACAGCCAGCTATTATTTCCATAACCTCCACCCTTCCCCACCAGTACCACTCAATCTCTCCTCCTTCTGGAACTCTAGGTATACATATTTACTGGTTCCCCAGGACTATGTTTATTTCTGAGCAGTTCTATGTTCAGTCTATTTTTTGGTTGAATAATTTCCACTGATCTGTAATGTGCACTGACCCTTCTTAAAGATTTATTTGAGAGAGAGAATGAGAGAAGACACGCACAAGGGGAAGAGCAGAGGGAGAGGAACAAGCAGACTGTTCGCTGAGTGTGGAACCCGTATGCAGCTCAATCTCACGACCCTGAGATCAGGACCTGAGCCGGAATCAAGAGTCAGATGCTTAACCGAATGAGTCACCAGGTGCCCTTTCTCTTCTTTAAATTTCCAAGCTGCTGTTTAGTATACCCGTACACTTTTTACTCGGATACTATACTTTTCAATTCTCCAATTTGTGTTCCACAAGTTCCAAGTGATTCTTCTTTAGTTTTCACCTCTCTGCTGAGATTCCCCCATGTTTACTATCTTTTACTTTAAATCTTCAAACATATTTTTATTAGATGTTTTTTATTCTTATTTCCTAATTCCAATCTGAGCCACTTCAGGATCAGTTTCTACTGACACTTTTTTTCTCATGACCAAAGGAGACATTTTTCTGTTTATCGATAGATCTAATAAATTGTTATAGTGTTATATACTGTATATGATGTTACAAACTTTGCATTCAATTAATTTTTCCAGAAGCATGTTGATTTTTGCTCTAGTAGGCAAATTTCTATTTGGTTAGAAAGCAAATGAACCTTGATTTTGTAGAACTAGTTTCATGCTTTCACAGAAACATATTAGACCCTATATTGGATTTTTCCAAAACTTAACCCTATGATGAGTCCCTTAGTCCTAGGAAAATCTTTAAATCCTAAAGCATAAGCCTGCCTTGGTTTCAACGTAAGGCCCAAGCCCAAGGTATTCACCAAGTCACGGCAGAATTCAAGCTCCAAAATTCTGCCTTCACTGCAGTGGGCAGTGATTACATTCTCTACTCAGCTCCTTTCAGCCTACCAACTGTTGCTTTCTACTAGGCTCTATCAAAACTCACTGAACATGTGAAATTCAGAGGTTTGATTAGCTGAAGATCTGAGAGCAATTTACATAGATTGTGGGACTAAGCCCTCCACCCCATGACTCCCTCTCTGCCACTATTCCCTCCCTCAATTTCTAGCTACTTGGCAGCGGTGACCTCCAACCTCTGACAGTATGAAAGCCAATGAGATTGTGGCTCTCTAGTTGAGTTCTAAAAACCCTGTACCAAATGGACTAAGGAGGCCCTGACATCTGAGTATGTTTTCTGCCTGAAATTTTGTTGACTTTCTTTGTAATTTTTAAATGCACTCTTCTTACCTAGTAATAGTTCCAAGTTTGCTCTTTGCAGTCGTTAATTCTTAATTGGGGAAAAGGGACTGCTGTTTACTCAGGAGAGTACAGTAGGAGAAGAAAGAAGGAAAGGACATGTTCTAGAACATGGGAGAACAGCTCTCAACAGCTTTATACACTTCCTCTTTCCAGGAACACACCCTTTTTGTTCATAAGGTTTTTTATTTCGTATCAGAATTTATTAGTGCAACAGTTACTTTTATCAGCACCTGCAAAACCCTTAGTTTCTCCCTCCACCTACTCTTACCTTTCAAACTGCCTTTGAGTTAGAAGTCAGACTGAAGTTCGTTTGTTTTTTTAAAGGGGCATTTTTCTAGGAGTTTCTCCCTTCTTCTCCCCCACTACTCTGTGGTATAAAAACAAAACCCATTCCATCTTAGGAAACATTTCCTGCTGTCTCCATGGCTCTAAAAAGGATCGCCCATGTATCCAGTCTCCAAAGTAATTCAGTTTCTGCAATATCTGTACTGTGCTCATAACCAAAGCAGATATATATATAGGTTCAGTCAAGAAACACTCATTCAGTTTGCATATAGGGCAAAAGATGATCATGTGTCCTTTCAGTGTAACACCTGAACTTCATCTAAACAAGCCCTCCGAGGGTCATATAATTTATTACTCAATAAATTACTTAACTTTGTTTTACTTACCATTTATACCTGATTAGGGCTCAGATGTCTCAAGTTGGAAGTTTATTTTTAGAACACTGAGGAGTTAAAACTGATCTGTGTCTAGTTGAAAACATAACTCCAAAGGTAATGGCTTTATTATTCTTATAAGGATATTATAAGTTTTGGAGGCTACTGAGTAATCTCAGTCCAACATCCATCATTCTCACCTTAATCAGTAAGTCACAATGTATTTCTTTGAAAATTGTGTTTAACTTCTTGAAACTATATCTTGATAGTTAAGAAAAAAAAATCCTCTTTGGCTTTTTTGGTGAGTTTCAGAAATGAAAATACAAAAATGAACAACATGGCACAACAAAACAAACACCTTTGACATAATTATTCTTAAACCACAAGTCTTCAAATGTTTTTTGAAAGGGAGGAGTAAAAAAAAGGGGGGGGGAATAAATACTTCCATTTTGGAAAAAAAATTAATAAGCAAAATAGAAATGGAAAATAGGGTGTTAAATATGAGTATGAAAATTTACAGCTGCCCCTGTGTCAAGTGTGACTTAAGATTTTTTTAAAGCAGAACTGAAGAAGAGGTATAAATCACTTTTTAGAAAAGCTGGATAATAAAAAGGCAAAATTAAAGACGTAGTTTAAGGACTAATTACCTTAAGTGTTACAAATATAATTCTAAGTAAGCCAACTGTATTTGAGCAACCAAAACTACTACATGAAACAAAGGTGAACATTCCAGTCCCTATAATAAATTACAAACCAAGAACTTTATAAGGCTTTCCTACAGTGAAAACTCTGCTTGGCAGTTGACATATCAGGTAGGAGGAAAAGGATCTTGACCTTCAAGAATCATACAATCTAATACTAAGCATACTCATGCAAGTGAATGGTGGGTAGGAAAAGGGACAAGTCCCTAACGGGTGCACGCACATGCACATATGTGAACATGGGTAAATACAACGAGCATCAGAAACACAATGAGAGACTGTCATGTCCTATCCTTCACAAGCACTGCGGTGAGAAAAACCTGACAAGAGAGCGTACAGAAATTTTTGGAATTCCTAAATATACAAACATATAAATATCTTTACAAAACTCACTTCCCAATCACACATACCTCAAATCTCATGTTTCCTGTACCTCATACCACCAAGCACCAGCTCACCTTCCAACTTTACCCATGTTCTCTCATTTGTAACAATTTTTTCTTGGCTAGAGCAATCACTAAAACAGTTTCACAAATCATTTGTAAAAAATAATTCTATAGATAGCATATAATGAACTCACACTGTGGACTTGAATACTAGCAAAATCTGGCATTCTACTCTTTAATTTCTTTAAAACCACTTTCCAGTTAAGAACCACTGATCTCTTAATGTCTTCACATTTATCCCTGGCTTTAAGTTCTCTCATTAGGAAAGTTAGTTTCCATGGTATCACATGAATTCTTGCTTAAAATGATAATAATAAAGGATAACAAGCTTTGTTGATTTACAGATGCAAAGACCCAGCACTCTAGCCTCCCAAACAAACCACTGTCGTGGAACTCTGGAATTTCTAACAAATGACTTAAATCAAGAAATGTTAATATTTGGGCACCTGGGTGGCTCAGTGGGTTAAAGCCTCTGCTTTCAGCTCAGGTTATGATCTCAGGGTCCTGGGATCGAGGACCGCATCGGGCTCCCTGCTCAGCAGGGAGCCTGCTTCCTCCTCTCTCTCTCTGCCTGCCTCTCTGCCTACTTGTACTCTCTCTCTCTCTGTGTCAAATAAATAAAATCTTAAAAAAAAAAAAAAGAAATGTTAATATTCACAAAAGCCAAGGAGCTTCTGGGGGGAAAAAACTGAAACAAATAAAAAAGTGCTCTTGGGATTCAGAAGTTAAAAAAATTTGGGTTCTGAGGAAATAAAAAAAGAGAAAGGAATCATGGAAGAGGAAGATGTGGGCTAGGCTCTAAGGATACAGAAAGTTACAGAAAATGACAGCTTTACCCTCATGACAGAATTAAAGGGGGTAACTCAGAGAGAGCTTTCAACATCTTTGTGAGTTAAACCTCTAGTTCAACCTTTTTATTTCGTAGTGGCCCAGAAAGGCTGTCTTACTTTGATAGGTATCGGAGCCACATGGTCTCCTAATTCTCAGTAATACTCCACAATGCCACACTTGCTATGGTTGTTGTCTTGAGTTAGGAGCTGCTTTCAAAATCAAGGTCGGGGCGCCTGGGTGGCTCAGTGGGTTAAAGCCTCTGCCTTAGGTTCAGGTCATGATCTCAGGGTCCTGGGATTGAGCCCTGAATCAGGCTCCCTGCTCAGTGGGGAGCCTGCTTCCTCCTCTCTCTCTGCCTACTTGTGATCTCTCTGTCAAATAAATAAATACAATCTTTAAAAAAAATAAAATAAAATCAAGGTCAACTACACAGCTGCAGGAGGGGCCCTGTGCCACTCTATTCAGGAATTCGGGCCTTGAAATGGCGAAAGTGATAAAAGGGGATACAGTCCCCTTCCTTCAGCCAATGCCAGAATCCTTGTTACCGAGAATAAACTGTGTACTGATGCAAACCCCAGAATTCTCACTCATTCCCCCTTTTCTGTGTTCTATACTTACCAATTTATCATTCCCATGATCTGTCTTCACTTCAGAACTAAGTGGAAGAAAAAAGTCTGTTGTTGGATGTTCTGGGGGAGGTGCCTCTCCAAGAACTATCAATCCCTGCAAGACAGAAAAGAAGCATCAGTGAAAGGTATCAGAAATTACAAATTTGATTTATGAGTTAATATCACAACAGTTAGGGGCAGGGGACTGGTTTACCAAAGCCCCCTTTCCTTTTCCTATGGTTCTTTTTTAAACTTTTTTTTTTTAATTTTTTATTTATTTATTTGACACACAGAGAGAGATTACAAGTAGGCAGAGAGGCAGGCAGAGAGACAGGGAGAGGAGGAAGCAGGCTCCCTGCTGAGCAGAGAGCCCGATGTGGGCCTCGATCCCAGGACCCTGAGATCATGACCTGAGCCGAAAGCAGAGGCTTTAACCCACTGAGCCACCCAGGCGCCCTTTTCCTATGGTTCTGAAACAAAAACACACTACCAGGAGCTTTGCTTTCCCAAGAGTTAGCCTATATAGAAAATGAAGTGGAAACTCCTCAGGAAGGGGGAAAGGCCATTAAACAAAGGTTTGCCCTAGCCTTCAAAATGAAGTTCCTCTGGCTAAAAGAACTGCTGAAAAGTATTTTCTTATCGCAATAACAGCATAAAACAGACTTCATAAACTTTACCATGTCAAAGTAAAAACTACTTGCAAAAAACAGTTATCTTGCACACTATTCCCTTCTTAAAATAGTGCATTCAACATCTTCCCTGCTTAAGAGTCCTGGTTAGTTACACCGGTCCAATTATCTCCTAGAAAATGTCTGCATGTATCTGAGGTTGTTGCCACTGAGGCCGGGGGTGGGGGTGTTATTAAAATATAGTTACTAGGTAAATAAATGCAATTAAAGGTTAAATACTCTTATGTCCTTTGTTCATATTGATTCTGCCCTTTAATAATATATTTATCCAAAATGTCATTCATCCTTTCAAAGAGCTCGTCAAATCCAAGTCCCATCTACTTCCAAGAAAATGTCCCTGGTTAACTGAGCTCTACTTGTTTTATCTACATTACCAGAGTTCCTGAAGCATCAGGACTATTTTTCTACATTCTGTATATTTGAATCTCATTTCCAGAGCAGAACCTTGGACCAATTTATTTACTGTTGCCTCAATTTCTTTTTTTTTTTTTTTTAAAGATTTTATTTATTTATTTGACACAGAGAGAGAGAGATTACAAGTAGGCAGAGAGGCAGGCAGAGAGACAGGGAGAGGAGGAAGCAGGATCCCCGCTAAGCAGAGAGCCCGATGCGGGCCTCGATCCCAGGACGCTGAGATCATGACCTGAGCCGAAAGCAGGGGCTCCAACCCACTGAGCCACCCAGGCGCCCTCAATTTCTTTATTAACTAATGTTAAGCCCCTTAAGGACTTAGAGAAAATACAAATATATTTGAATCCCCCATATTCCCTAGCAGAATCATACACCAAGAAAGGAAATGTATAACAATTATTTTTTGAGTTTTAGGTTAAAATTTTTTTCCCTTGAACAGGAATGTTAAGTTTATATTAATTACAGCCAGAAGCCTAAATAATCCAATTACCTGGTATAAAGTTACTCCCTCAATTTTTTTAAGTGAGAAGGTAAGTCAAGATATATTAATACAGTCAGTATACAAATACAGTCAGTATTTTCCAGAGAGAAAACTTTTTCCTTAAACTACTGAATAATTTCTTAAACACCTCTCTGAAAGACAACAAGGACACTGTCCTGAGACTTAAAAAGACCTGGTAGGGACAACTTATTCCCCATTACAGACCTAGAGAGGATGGAGGATGAAGGTCATGTCAACACGTCAATCCATGGCAGAACTAGGGCTAAACACTGGGTCAAACTACTTGTGTCCTTTCATTCATTCAAATCAAGCCATCAATTATCCATTTATCGACATTTTTTTTAAGGGCTGGGTATACAAGAAAGAAGAGACATATCTTTCCACCCCTGTATCCTCATCCCTGAATGTGCTTACATTCCAATACTGGGGAAGACAGATAATAAACAATTTGAGTAAATAAATTTTACATAGGGGCACCTGGGTGGCTCAGTGGATTAAAGCCTCTGCCTTCAGCTCAGGTCATGATCTCAGGGTCCTGGGATCAAGGACCGCATCGGGCTCTCTGCTCAGCAGGGAGCCTGCTTCCTCCTCTCCCTCTACCTGCTTCTCTGCCTACTTGTGATCTCTCTCTCTGTGTCAAATAAATAAATAAAATCTTTAAAAAAAATTAAAAAATAAATTCTACATAGTACATTAGAAGGTGTAAAATGCTAAAGAAGAAAGGACAATGTGAGGATTAAGTGGGAGTGGGCATCTCAGGGCTATTACTGCACTCTACTGATAAAAAAGACTAGGAGAGTCTCCCCATCCTTCACAACTGTTCAAGTCAAAACCAGAATCATGCCCAGGCCCCCAGGCCTAGAAAACTCCTACAAAAGGATCCAAGGAATTGGGATGGGTCATAGTTGCATGCAGTCATAATATATCTTTATAAATGATTCCTCTGGGGCGCCTGGGTGGCTCAGTGGGTTAAAGCCTCTGCTTTCGGCTCAGGTCATGATCTCAGCGTCCTGGGATCGAGGCCCTCATCGGGCTCTCTGCTCAGCAGGGAGCCTGCTTCCTCCTCTCCCTTTCTCTCTGCCTGCCTCTCTGCCTACTTGTAATCTCTCTCTCTGTGTCAAATAAATAAATAAAATCTTTAAAAAAAAATAAATAAATGATTCCTCTGTGGAAACACAAAGCTGTCCTACAGAAGTCAAAAAAAAAAAAGAAGAAGAAAATACCATGAACCAAAACTGAAAAAGGAAGAATTGGTAGAAGGAATTATGCTAAGCCTGATTACAAAACAGGGCGTAAGAAAGCAAAAAGGAAAGAAGAGAAAAAACTTAAGTTGTAGATTTAATTGCTTCTATTTCACCAATTTTGTATACTATATGGAATCAAAGTACAAGATTAAAAAACATCACCTCTTAATTTATAATACAAAATTAAGATGCAATTTCACATACTCCCCCCCTTTTCATTTTGAGTAGGTCAATCTCCCTTACCCTTCTTAAGATAAATCAGTGATCTCACCGCAGATCAGTTCCACAGGAACCGTCCTGGGTTACCTAGACAAGACATAGCTGTCCACGATGCCTTATAACCCATAAGATGGGAATGTCAACTGCTTTACAACACTTTTGAAGACAAAAGTGTATTTCTAGGCTTCTACTATTGTCTTCAGCTCTTTTTCCATCCAGAAACTTCAATGCTCTTCCGCCTCTCATTCCCAGTATGTCTATCCTTAGTTAGCAAATGCCACATAATTTCACAGATCAGTCAGAAGAAATAAAAATGGTATGTTTTATATTAGACATGGATGTTGAAGACTGTTAAGAAGTCTCCTTTAAAAAAAAAAAAAGGTCTCCTTTAACAACAGAACCCATTTAGTTCCTGTGCTTTCCCCCTCAGTTTTATTTAGCAGGTATGAAATTTCTATAAGTATGCTTGAGACATATAATGAAGACAAAAGAACAGAACAGCAGAGTGTTAGAAAATGCTTTGCAGTCAGATAAATAGCTGTGAGTTCAAATTTAGCTCTGCCTCTTACAAACTTGTAAGCTGTAATATTTGCTCTGTGTACTAAACAACAGTACACGAACATACCTGTCTATGTACACACTCCAGGTACAAACACTGTTCTCCTTTCTCATTCTATAAGATAAGCAAGCATCTTAAAAAAAAATAAGCTCACTGAACATGAAAATTAAAATAGTAAGGAGCAGTGTACAGAGGAGCTCCTAAACACTGTATCCTTTTTCTCCAAAAAACAACAGGAATCATTACTCCTGAAAGAAACTCTCAAGATTCTCTCAATCTGGAAGTTAATACTTAATTTCTGACGGAAAAGAAACCGGTAATCAACTAGTGGTAGTTCTCAAATTTATTTTTTTTGGAATATGTCACTTTAAGAAAATTAAAGTTAACATGCTAGAGAGTAAATCCTTTTCTTTTTTAATTTTTTTTAAAGATTTTTATTTATTTATTTGACAGAGAGAGAAACAGCAAGAGAGGGAGCTCAAGCAGGGGGAGTGGGAGATGGAGAAGCAGACTTACCTCTGAGCAGGGAGTCCGATATGGGACTCGATCCCAGAACTCTGGGATCATGACCTGAGCCAAAGGCAGATACTTAACGACTGAGCCACCTAGGCACCCTAGAGTGTAAATCCTTAAAAAGGAAAAGAAAGCTTCATCCTCTAATTCCCCAACCTAAGACAAATTATAACTCTACAGTTGACCACCAAGCCTAGATTAATCTCAAGAAAAGGCCTGTACTACCCAGGCAATCCTAATAAATCTTGGAGAAGGATAGGAAATGGGAACATCAATCCACTTTACCAAAACACAGGCAGTTAAAAACTTCAATAACTCAAAAAGTAGGCAAGCTCTTGGAAGCAACTAACTTGAGCAGCAACAGTCAAATGCTTGTACCTCAACTCTGTGCTCTGTGCTCACATATTTACTTGACCACGAACAAACTGCTTACCTCTCTGACCCTCCAGTGGTCCACCTTTACTTTTTGTAAATAATAGTAAAACACTTATAGCACAGTGCCTGGCACGTAGTAAATGCTCAAAGACTTCTGTTATTATAGCGATAGGAGACCAAATGCTTGTTAATCTACCTTCTACCTTCGGCATAAATTTTATTGTTTACATGTTATACAGGCCTGAACAGTATCCCTCCAAAATTTATGCAACCTAAAAGCTATAAATGGATCCTTATCTGGAATTAGGGTCTTTGCAGACGTAACTGGGTTAAAATGACCCTCCTGTGGGCCCTAAATCCCAATATGACTAGTGTTCTTTTAAGAGGGAAATGTGGACACAGACACACAGAGACAAAATGCCCAAGTGAGGACAGAGGCAGAAACAGGAATGATGCTTTAGACGGAGAAACACCTAAGACTACCAGCAATCACCAGAAGCTTAGAAGCAGCAAGGAAAGATTATTCCCTAAAATCTACAAAGGGAGTGTGGCCTTCCTTCTACCTTGATTTTAGAATTCTAGCCCCCAGAACTATGAAAACAAATTTATGTTGTTTTAAGTTTATCACCCAATTTGTGCTGTTATGAAAGCCCCAAAAAACTAATACCTTTGTTTTAAACAGACATTGTATAAATATAAACACTAAAGTTGTCAGTTTTCAACATATTACTTATTAGGATTATCATTCAACTTCTACTCTTCCTATCACAATTCTGTAAAAGACACTGTGTATCGAGACTGCAGATCAAGAAAATATATTACAATCTTGAATGCCTTATTTCATAGACCATGAAAATGGAGGCTCAGTAAGGTTCACTGACTTTTCTTCCCAAGCTTACATAGTTCTATGGTAGCAAAGACAGGACTAGAACAAAAGATTATCAATCCTAAATCTGGCATTTCTTTAATACATTATGTTCTGAATAAAACTCCTGAAGAGTCAATATATGCACAAAACTCCAGAATAAGCACTTCCCAGATAATTAGAAATATTTAAGACTTTTGAAAGTTTCCCAAAACTGCTGTCATTACTGCTGAGTTATGAGCTTAAAGAATGAAACAGGAACCAAAAGTGAATTAAGAATATCTTCTCCGGGTGGCTCAGTCATTAAGTATCTGCCTTCGGCTCAGGTCATGATCCCAGAGTCCTGGGATCGAGCTCCACATGGGGCTCCCTGCTCCGCAGTGAGTCTGCTTCTCCCTCCCCCATTCCCCGTGCTTGTGTTCCCTCTCTTGCTGTGTCTCTGTCAAATAAATAAATAAAATCTTAAAGAGTATCTTCTCCAGGTGCCTGGCTGGCTCAGTCAGTGGAATGTGTGACTCTTGAACTCGGGGTTGTGAGTTCGAGCCCCACAGTGGGTGTACAGATTACTTAAAAAATAAAATCTTATGGGGAAAAAAATCTCACACACAGCTAGTGAGACTATAAACCGAGCCTGCTGCCAAAATACTTCTCTGAAGTATGCATCAGGAACATAAAAGTATCCATGTGACTTAGCTTAAGATGTTTATTATGGCATGCTTTTTAATTTTAATAAATGGCATAATTAAAATAGTCGCCAAGAAATAACAGAATGTTGCCAATAAAAATGTTTTCCCCAAAAAACAATTAGGAGAGCACTCCAGTGGAATTTTTGGAATAAAAGCTCAGATGACATATATGGGAGGCTGCAGAAAACTTGCATCATTTTATCTTGTCAGTTGGTCATCCTTTAACTTCTGGCCTACTAATTAATTTAATGCATGCAGTATACACAGTACAGCAATTTTCTGAAGAGTCTGACCAGCACTAAGGCAGGACAAAAAAGTGTTGTGACACTTACTTTTAAAAGCAATAGACTCTTCATCTGGCTGATACCAAAAAAATCTTGAAAGTATATACGCTCCACAAAAGTAGGATTTTTATTTTAACACTGACCCCTCTAAGGAGAACAGTGCCTGGTACACGGTAGGCACTCACCTATTTGGTAAATGGATGTATTTTCCATGCACATTTATCCCTTAGTCAAACCCAAACTGAGTAAGGGACTCTTTTCTAAGTTGATTTTTAAGAAAAACTACCACAGTGTCACTATCAAAAAAAGTTCTTTGGTAAGAATCAGGACTCTGCACATTGGAGGATACAGAAAAACCAAAATCCCAAACACCAATGTCTAATTTCACTGGAACAGTCTTTCAGGAAAAATCCTAATTCTCCTTAAGAAAGCAAGGGACCCTTAGTGGTAAAATAGAAATGCATGTAAGTAGAAAAGCAAGATGATATCCTTAGTCATCATTGCTTTTCCATAAATAGAACATATAATGAGTTACATCAATGGCTTACGTTTATGTAGTCTCTTTCTTCTGTTTCCTATTACCCCAAATACAGGAACTGTTTTGTTCTAAACACATGTTCAATTTAACATTACATTTTAATAGTGTTGTCTGCACTATTCTAAACATCAGGCCCTTAAATTAAACCACTATATCGGATCATATTAAACTCTTCTCTTTGACACAGTTAAGAGTTACTGAGGGATGAGGAAAAAAGGATAATGGTAATTTTTCGTTGGGCCGAAAAAGACCAGACATTTATCTCTTACCTTATTAGCACGGATCTGTTTGTAAATATCTGTTTGCTGCCGAATTCGATATTCCAAGTCAGAAACATGAGCCTGAAGCCAGTTCCAGCGGCTGACAATAGCTGCTCGGTCTGCAGCCCATCTCCATTCTGACCTGCGTCTCCTAAAAGGAAATACACTGAGTGAAATTCAAGAGTAGCAGCAACATTTATACCCAGTGGGAACGGGAGGATTTTAACATCTAAAAACCCTTACGTCACCTACTCTAGTGCCAAGAAAAACCCAAGACTTAATGTATGTATATTTGTATGTATGTCAATACATACACATGGGCAAAATTTCACATACAGATACTTCCCAAATTAACTAGCTGAAACTGCCTTCTAGTATCCCAATCTTGTGGCAATTTCAGAGGAGACACAGAAATATTCTCAGGAGACAGAAATTTCTCCGGAGATAGAGAAATATTTTCTACTTTAACATAAAACATACATAAACAATGAAGATTATCTACACAGAAAATCCAAAAGACACCGTAAACTAGTAAAGCAAAGAATTCAGCAAAACTGTCAAGATTGGCATACAAAAACTCAAAGTGTTGATATGTACCAAGTAGAAAATATTCATTTTTATAAAAAGCACTATTCACGACACGAACTGATGCTAACATGATACATACAAGATCTTTAGAGAAATAAAAAAACCTGAAAACATAAAGACCTATAAAAATGAGATACAATTTTAAGATGGCAATTTTCACATGTGTATAAATTCAAATAAGTCCTAATCAAATTCCCTACAGGATTTTTAATGGAAGCGGATAAATAGATCCAAAAATTCACAAGAAAACAAAGACCAACAGTAGAGAAATTCTAAAGAAAATCTGATGGAAACTGGCACTACAGAGTTATGGTAAAGCCATGACAATTAAAGCAATCTAGAAAGACAAAAAGACCAGTGAGACAAAATACAAGACCCCAAAACTCAGAACTGAATATGTAAAAGGGATGACATCTATTATCAGTGGGGAAAGATTGAACTATTCAATGAACAGTACTGAAATAGCCAGTTCTTTACACAGAAAAAAGTAAAAATTAGTTCCTTCTTCATCATGTAGTTCCATAATTTTGGAATTCCTAAATCTGAAAAGCCGAACTGAAAGAAAAGTATCTTTGGAAGGACTCCTTAAAGAAGACACAAAAAACATTTTAGCTAAATTTCAACATACAACAACAAAAAAATAAAGCTAAAGGCAAGCTGCTATTTGGTAGAAGATTATCTTTAACACACATAACTGAAGGTTAAATATCAGAATATAGAACAGAACTCCAACAAGTAGATTAAAAAATAGACAATCTAATAAAATGATAAATAGAAAATTCATGTAAGAGAAATCCAAATGGCCAGTGAATACATAAAAATACTCCATAACTTGTTAGATTTTGGTTAAAATATTAGTATCAGGTCAAATATTAGGAAGCTATTTCAAACCCAGACTGGAAAAAACAAGTTTTGGTGAATAGCAATTCATACACTGCTGGTAATAAAACCTGGCACACCTGCTTCTGAAGGCTAATTTGGAAATAGTTGGGCAGACAGAAAAATGTGAATACCCAACCATCACGAAATGCTATTTCTGAGAAAAACACTTGCATGTCTGCATGAAGAAAGAGATTCACTGCAGTGGCGTTTGTAATAGCTAAAAGTTACAATCTAGTTTGCTAAAAGCAGGGAAATAAACTAAGAAATAAATTGTTTGAGATACACATAAGTAGTAAAATAATTTAATGGAATACTGCTTATTAATAATTATTGTATGTATCAACGTGACTAAACCTCAACAACATGGAATGGAAAAACTGTAAGAAAACTAAAAAAGAATAAACATAAAATAAGAACTGCTACCAATACATAAACAGTAAAGTATAAAAATATGCACAGAACTGATATTCAACAAAGCTGGGATCAGGGTCCTCATCACCTCTGGGAAGGGGAATGAAGAAGTTGGATTTTAGCTTTACTTGTAGTGTAACGTGTGACTCCTCTTTAAAAACAAAAGGCGCCTAGATAGCTCAGCTGGTGGAGTGTGCGACTCGATCTTGGGGTGGTGAGTTTGAGCCCCATGTTGGGTGTCGAAATTACTTAAAAAGACCTTAAAAATAAAATAAAAATAAAAAGTCTGATAGAAATATGACATTTTAACATTTCTTCAATATTAGAGAGGGTATATGGCACCTGGTATATTCTATAATCAAAATTCTATAAATCATTATCTTCCATAAAATCATTTTCCAAGAAAGCAGCAGCAGTCACAGTGACTGGAGACCCACCTCCAATTAGGATATACAAACTCACTACTAAAAATTTTAAATGGCTATAAGTGAACTTTAACAGAGTCTACTGATGAGATTAAAAAACAAAAAAACAAAACAACAACAACATAATGTCAGGGTGCCCGGGTGGCACAGTCAGTTAAGCATTTCAACTCCTGGTTTCAGCTCTGGCCCTGATCTCAGGGCTATGAGATGGAGCCTCTCTTAAGGTCAATGCCCAAAGTCTGCATCTGCTTGAGACTCTCTCCCTATTCCTCTGCCTCTGCCCTTCCTCCTGCTCTCTCAAAAATAAATAAATCTTTAAAAAAAGTGTCAATAATGAGAGATCACATCTAACCACAGTAGGGTTAGAAATGAGTTAATACTTATTATACCATTATAATTAAGACCAAGGTTGGCAATGATATTTTACCTTTATTTTATATAGTCCAAAAATAAGCCATTCAAGACAACCACTGTGCTAAAATATTATCCAATTATTTCTCTTTTAGAAAGAAGGCACTTTATAGTTCCCTAACCTTGATAAAATCAGTACATGATGTAAAGAGACTTTAAAAAAAAAAAAAGTATTATCTGGGGTGCCTGGGTGGCTCAGTCGCTCAAGCACCTGACTCTTGATTTCGACTCAGGTCATGATTTCAGGGGAGACTGAGCCCTAGGTCTGGCTCTGGGTGGGCTCTGTGCTGGGCATGGAGCCTGCTTAAGATTTTCTCTCTCCCTCTGTCCTTCTCCATGCCCCCACCATCTCTCTCTCAATAATGAAAGTGTAATTGCCTGGTGTAGTGTTGGCTGCAGGTCTAGTTCTAGCCCAAATTCAGGAAAGAAAGAACTTCAAGAGGTTAAATACAATCTCTGGATCATTCCTGAACTATAAAAATGTCCCCCCCCACCTTTTTTATAAGAGGCAAAGTTAGTTAACCTGCATATCAAATTTCCAACTTTCCTCTATGAGGTTCATCTTCCTATCGTGTTAAATCTCTTGGTTTTCTAAGTTCATTTCATTCACTCCGAAGCTACCACAGCACCAAATGTCCATCTACCATATCACCACTGGGCGACTCCAATAAACTTTAGCTACTACTCCTAACATAAGTTACACACTACTTTTTCCTAACTAAACTCCCCTCAAACCTCATTACTTCCTGTCACTCTTATGTGTAAGGAACCATACAGCTCCCGTGGCTTCTTTTCAAATCCTAAGTCTTTAAGAAAACAAAGTCAAAGTATAATGGAAGTCAAATATTGTAAAAGCAATTCAAAGACAAAAAGTGATAAGTACAATTAACACAATGTTCATTTAATGACAGTTTATTCACAGACAAATTTGTTTAAACAACGGACAGTGGCTAGCCAAAACAAAACCCTAATGTTGAAAACTAAAGCAAAGGAAAGAAAATTTCTTGGCATATTTACAATGCTTCCTCCTTAGTCACCCTTGATGGACAAAGAATCCTGGCAGTCTCTCCTAGTGATCCCGCAACTTGGTTCATAAGCCTTCTCATGACAGCGTTCCAGGATACCAAGCACTCTTAATTATCGAGAAAGATGAAACCTGTCTATTATCTATGAATTTAGATACATCTTAACCAAAAGAATTCTTTTTTTTCTTTCTTGTTTGATATTAAGGAGGAAAAGAGAGAAATAAACCAAAACACTTTAAAATCTGTTTAAAACTCTGAGACTAAAAAAGAAAATTACTTAAAACATTTCCATTCAGGGTGCCTGGGTGGCTCAGTGGGTTAATGCCTCTGCTTTCAGCTCAGGTCATGATCTCAGGGTCCTGGGATCGAGGCCCGCATCGGGCTCCCTGCTCGGCGGGGAGCCTGCTTCCCCCTCTCTCTCTCTCTGCCTGCCTCTCTGCCTCCTTGTGATCTCTCTCCCTGTGTGAAATAAATAAATAAAATCTTTGAAAAAAAAAAAAAAACACATTTCCATTCACAAGAATTTTGACGAACAAGTACTATTTTTCTTTGATATTAAAGAACAGCCCTTTCAAATTTTCCTAAGGTAAAAACTAACAAGCCCACTATATAGGTATTCTCCTAAATATCAATAACAAACTGAACGTCCTAATAATACTTTTTGGAAGTTGGCTAAAAAACTCATTAAAGATAGGCAGCACCAAATTATGAACAGGTTTCATTCTACAAATACAGCTGTCATTTGGCAGTTTACAACTGGAAGTGATTTTCAATGGAAAGTTTGCCACAAGGTTAAAATGTAATTAATGAAAAATGGAAACCCCACCCACCCCCCCCAAGTGTCCAAAAAGTACCTTGTGTGGTTTTTTTTAAGAATTTGAGAAAGACAGAGCATGCATGCGGTTGGAGGGACAGAGGGAGAAGCGGTCTCTCCACTGAGCAGGGAGACCGATGGGGCTCGGAACCCAGGAGCCTGGGCTCATGCTTGACCTGAGCCGAAGGCAGAGGCTTAACTGACTGAGCCACCCAGGTGCCACAGTATCTTGTGTTTAAAATACCAGCAATATGGGCAGAAAGTCGAACTATTAGCAAAGGTATCCAGTTAACAAGTCTGAGGTAGCTATGAAGATGATACCATACTCCAGTGACAGAGCAGACCACCACAAAATATTATTTTAAGAATAAGATCTTCACATCTTACCTTCTCCCCACCTTTCATAACAAATACAACATGCCACAGAAACTCAATTTACTTGAGGGAGAGGTGGATTCCTCCCAGTGTTCAAAATGTAAGTTTATTACTCTGATAATTTACAGATCAAAGAGATACTCATTTAATATTAGTCTCATAGAATTCAAAAAAGAACACATGACGAAGGTTGCACAGTGATAATTACATACTGAATTGGTTTCTAATGTAGTCCTCGTGAATGATGAAGAAAAAGATGAATTCCAACACAGATGAGTCTTTCAATTCTTTCTCATTGCTTATTCTGTGCTAACAATTAGTGAAGTAATTATTTAACTTCACTGCTTATGCAAGACGCTAGAATGTCTTCTAACCTATTATTCTGCTGTGTACTACTTTATTCTAGTTTGTACCAAATGTTGGTCTACACCTACCAGGCTACTAACTCAGAATTCATTTTAACTTCTATTTTGCCCCTCCACTTTTATAAACATATTGGTAAATATGCTTTCTCTCCATGTGCTATATAAAAATCCATTAACATTTTACATTACGGATTGAGTTTTGCTTACCTAAATGCAGGAAGACACAGCACCAAATGTTTCCTTCGGTAATACCACATGAATAATATACATTTTAATGTTGCCAGCTATGTACCAGTATTTATTTGTATAAAACAGTATATGCTGTATAAATAGATTCTTTTTAGAGTGTTAGAAGAACATTACCACCAGAACTTAGGGTATTTTATAGGATCCAAGAATATAAAATATTTATGCTACTCACTTGAATAAAAAAATCATTTCCTCTAAAGAAGCTCTTATATTTATAAAACACTTTGAAGCTACATAGTGGAAAACACTTGAAAATTTAGGGTTCAGGGACATGTTGACCAATGGAGAAAACGAAAAAGTGATTTTTGTCTTTAATTTTCCGGAATCATCTTGAATGGTAATATTAATGGAACTTAAAAGAGGAGGAACAGATCAACACAGGGGCTTTTATGTAAGGAGATTTAACATCTCTTAAATGTGGCAACCATAAGTCCTCCTATTTTTATTACAAATTAGGAATTACACACTGAATCCTCAAAAGGTGTCACTGATAAAAACTTTTTTATTGCACCATGAGAGGTAATGATCTGATCCAATTAACTCAAAGGTGGTTACCACTGATTTTACTAAAATAAAAGCATTAGGGAATGTAATTTCTGCTAAGAGAATAAGAATCTGCAATATTACCAGCATATCAACTCTATCAGATAAGCCCCATCTTCAATGCCAACAGCATTGGCACAGACAGCAGAGCAACGAGGAGCAGTGACACTTTCTTTTTCTCACAGCTAAACTACAGCAAAAGGTGACTTACCTAAAGGAACAGTAAAGCTAGGCACTGAACCATCTCATACTTGACCTATTGCTGTCTTTAATGAAATCACCTACGATGGAAAAATCTGTAAATCTAGCAGAACAGTGCTGGTGGATACTACTGATCTAGAAATATATATATATGGGGGCAGGGAGCAGGAGGGGCAGTGCAGAGGGAGAGGGGGAGAGAATCTCAAGCAGGCTCCATGGTCCCAGCATGGAGCCCGATGCAGGGCTTGATCTCCCAACCTTGTGATCTAGAAATTTTTTAAAAATCTCATTAAACAACAATGAATAGGCTCAAAAGACTTGAATGGTGGTAATTCCTCTTCAATTCTGATCTCATTTCTATTTCTAGTTCTTTCACTTTATGTAAAAAAAAGTTCTATTAACAAATTAAAAGTAAAATGTCTACAACCAAATTACACAGCACTATGTTGAAAATTGGTACACAAATTATTTTAGAGCTGGGGGGTGGGAGGGTAGGGATAGGGTGGATGGGTTGTGGACATTGGGGAGGGTTTGTGCTTTGGTCAGTGCTGTGAAAGATGTAAGCCTGATGATTCACAGACCTGTACCCCTTGGGCAAAGAATAAAAATAAAATTAAAAAAAAATTATTTTAGAGCTCTGTGCTACTTCCGAGTGTGCAAGAAAGTCTGAGATACCTAGGTTCTGAAATCTCCAGGTTATTTATTTATTTATTTTTTATTCATTTGACACAGAGAGAGAGATTACAAGTAGGCAGAGAGGCAGGCAGAGAGAGAGGAAAGAGGAGGGAGCAGAGAGCCCGATGTGGGCCTCGATCCCAGGACCCTGGGATCATGACCTGAGCCGAAGGCAGCGGCTTTAACCCACTGAGCCACCCAGGCGCCCTCTCCAGGTTATTTAGATGACTTATAAAACCAACAGAATAAAGTAAGTAAAGTTGAGATCATCCCTAAACAACCAGAGCATACAAACAATTGCTAGATTCACAGTATCCAGGTTAAGAGTTAGGGTCACAAGAATAGAAAATTCTGACATTGAAAGCCACATTAAAAAAAAAATTCAAGTATCCACTACCTAGCTCAAAAGTAGAATGAAATGAATAGGTGAAGAAGCAGAAATATAGCTTCAAGCCAAGTTCTCACTTTTATTTACTTTACGTAATCATAGACATGAAAACTGACCTCTGGAAATAATAGCAACATCTGCCTCAGAGAAATGTGGCATTTCATAAAGATATAATCCTTACTGCAAAATAGAATCTGTGTATTAGAAAAGATTGAATAAATATAACCTTGGATTCCAATTCTGTATCATAAAAGATACAAAAGAAGGGAAAAGAGGAGAAATCTCTAAGAGGCAGAAAAATACAGGAAATAGATTTTTTCAGTTAGCAACAGACTTCTCAGTTTGAGTGCTGGGCTTCAGACTCATCTAAAGAAGGTCCACTCTAAATAGCAAAACTAAAGCACAGTTGACCCTTGAATAACATGGGGGTTTGGAATGTCAAAACTTAATTACTAACTGCCTACTGTTGACTGGAAGCCTTTCCAAATAACAAAAACCAGTCAATTAACACATATTTTGTATGTTATGTGTATTAAATACTGTATCCTTCCAATACAGCTAGAAAAAATATTAAGAAAATCATAAGAAAAAACACATTTACAATACTGTATTGAAAAAAATCCATGTACAACGGACCCTCCCAGTTCAAACATATTATGTTCAAGGCTCAAGTGTAGTTCATTAGACTAGATACTATATTCAGCAACAACTTCAATGACATTACCCTCTGCCCAAATTCACAGAGATGGAGGAAATAAAATGGGGGGGAGGGCAGGCAAAAAAGTCTACCATCAAATATCCTTCATGTTTTGGCTGTAAAATAAAACTCAGATGAGAATGGGTTAAGAAGCATTTTGGATCTGTCATTCTATTATCAGTTTTCTAGAGAGGTTTGTAGTAACAAGAAACAAATCTACCAGACCAATTCTAAACTTCCAATTCATCCTGATAAAGACTCCAGGGTGGGGGGTGGGGGTGGGGATTTGAATACTTAACCCTTTTGTCCTAATGCTTAAACCAGATTACCTCTGAAATTAAAAAGAGATTTGTGTTTTGGCAAATTATTTAAGCCAAGCTTTCAGCCACCATGAACTCTCCTCTCCCCCACCACCCTGCCCCAGTGCCAGTGTCATTTAATAAATATATAAGTACCTATTATTTATTACCAGAGATTATACTAGGTACTGGGGATACAGTAATAACAGAAGAAGAACTGTTGATTCATTAAGCTTAAAGTTTAATGGGCAATATAAATGTTAATGAACAATCATGTTAAATGTGAGATAAGAGATTATAACTATGACATCTGCTCTAGATTGAGAGATCTAGAAGAGTTCTCTGTGGTATAAACATTTAACCTAATCAACTCCAAAGAATAAATCAGGATGCGGACAAGCAAACTTGCTCAGGATGAGAAGTCTCAGGGGGAGGGGGATGTGGAAACACAAAGATACTAGGGACTGTGGTGTGTCCTAAGAAGAAATGATATGTGTACAGGTTCTGTAGCAGGAGCTCAAACAGTAAACAAGGGGAAGAACGCACTAGAGTTGACACTGGATACAGGTAGGCAGTAAGGTCAGATCATAAAAAACTCTAATCCATGTTAATTTTATGAAACAGTATTTAGGCAGTCCTGGTCTTGGCCCATGTTCTTACATTTATCTTGGACTCTTTTTAAATGAAAAATCTCAAATACAAGCTAACAGATAATAAACTCCCACATAACCATCAACTAACTTCAATAATTATTAACTCTTGGCCAGTTCTATCTCATCTATAACATCTACCCCCATCCCTGTGGATTAATTCTGAAGCCAATCCCAGCCCTCAGGTCAGATATATATCTGTATGTATTTCCATGTGTATCTCTAAAAGGTAAATTCACTTAAAATATAGTATACTATATACTATGCTATATGTATACACACATACACTACACCATATACTTCTATAATTTAAAAAACAGTAATTCCTTGAAATCGAATATCCAATTATTGGTCAAATATTCTGAATTGTCTCAACTGGTTTCTCCAAACTGAAGATCCACACAACTGTATTTGGTTAATACACCTCAAATTTGTAACAGATTTCCTTTTTTTCTCCTTGCAATTTGTTTGTAGAAGAAACAGAACTATCTGTCCTTTAGGATAACCCACATTTATTTTTATCCCTGTCCCAAAGTCCACACTTTTGTCAACCTCTAAACTACTTTTAGTTTGTTAGTGTTTAGTACAGATCAACAGATAAATTATTTGTACTTTTGTACATTTAATTTTTACATGTTTAAGATTGAAGATAGGGAAGCCTGGGGGGCTCAGTTGGTTAAGTGTCCGCCTTTGGCTCAGGTCATGATCCAGGGTCCCTGGACTGAGTCCCTACATCGGGCTCCCTGCTCAGCGGGGAGCCTCCTCCCTTTGACTGCTGCTCCCCCTGCTTGTGCTCTCTGACAAATAAATAAGATCTTAAAAAAAGGAGAGAGAGATGTACTAAGACACATCCAACCTTTAAAGATTTAAGGTACTTCAAACTCTTCTCAATGCACATTTGTCAGATTTTTCATTAGTCATGTTAACATTTATATAATATGTACTCTGCCAAGCACAGTAAAACAAACAAACAAAAAAATCCAGTAATTCTCCAAACACAGCCCTTGAGTAGCAGTACTCAGGTCAATCTGTTTGTCATAACCAGTTCAAGTTTCCAACCTGAAAATATCCAGAAGCACCCACCTCCCTCTGGGGAAATCTTTCCCCAGGAGAACTGTATCTCAGAATTCATTACTTCGTATTCTTCAAGTTTACTGTGATCATCTTATTTTGTTATGTACGTGTTCTCTATTTCCAAAGTCATGTCATGAAGACTTTGACTGGTCTTCGACTAGGTTATCCATGCCTCTTTATGGGTACTACCTACCACGTGTTTTAATTGTAGATCAATTTTCAATGATATCTGCATATGTATAGTTTACAAATAAGGAATTCCCAAGAAATTTTAAAAAATATGAGACTGATTTAGCCAATGGCTTGTACTGCTTAATTTTCAAACTGTTAAAACAAAACAAAACAACAAAAACAGAAAACAAACCACCTAACTGAAGCTTGAAAGATCCAGAACGCCTTTGACATACTGAAGTGTTCCAATGGAGAAAAACACAGCATGACAAAGAAGGATGGAAGTGGCAGTTCTTCTTGGCTGGCTGTAGGACCAGACACAGAATCTGAGCATGAAGATTCAGAACAAAACACTGGCCTAGTTACTGTGTCTTTTTTAGAGAATAGGACTCTGTTGTGTTTCAAGAATAAAGCAAAATGACAAAGTTAATACTGAAAGACTCAGTTATTCCAAGAACTGCTACCCCAGAGCGGCTCCTCCAGAGTGAACCAATCAATTTTCGGTCTACTTTTTTGCCTACAGAGTTCATCTTTTTAGTGGATTCAGTTTTAGAAACTTCCAAAATTCAAACTGAGGTTAGAATATTCAAATTCTATATATGATACTAATTCCTCCTTTGAAAATCCTGAGTAGTTAAATAACCCCAGCTGTTCAAGAGCTATAAAGTATAAGAGTAGCTCTTATTTGATCTAGCTCCCTCACCTAAGCAAGAGACTGACAAGGAGGTATCTTACAACTTAAAGTACTTATTGTAAGCAGCAGGGGGCTTAGAAACTTTCATAATTATCACAACATCGCAACTAAAAACTGAAAGAAAAACAATCGCCTATCTTCTCCACTTCCCAACTTCACAGCCCTGGGCCTTAAAGCAGAGTGGAGGAGCAGAGAAGCACAATGTATTGACAAAAAGAAGGGAGGAGGAGGAAGGACATCGGCACTTCTTATTCCATGAGGGAGAACTTGTTTCTGGTTGTCTCTAGAACAGTCAAAGGAATCTATGAATACAGCCCCTTATACGAATAATAGGATTTTATAGAGAAACATTTTCTACTCACTTTAAAACCAAAAATATAGTTTGTTAGAGAGAATATGGTGTATGGAGTTAGTAAACACTAAATTCCAAATCCTGGCCCTGCCATTTTGCTATAATCACTGAGTCAGCTAACTGAAAGATGGAAGAATCAACATTCTTATCAAAGCTCAACTCCCAGAGTGATGTTCCAACTTTACTGTGTATAAAAAGTCTCCGAAAGTTGAAGTGAGCCCCAGGGACTTGCATGAAAAGAAGCCTCTTAGATAGTTCTTATGCAAGAAATGTGCATGACCATACTTTTAAAAACAGTACTCAGAGCTACTGGGGTTTAGGCATAAAAGGACACATCTTGAAGAAAATGAAGCTGAATGAAAAGTCAATCTGTTAGTTAATTTATCAGTTCTTGAACAGAAGAACTTCTGGTCCAGGCAAGATGGTGTAGACACAACTATAAACCCTGGAAATTACACCAAGAGGCAACCAAAACAAACAAACAAACAAACAAACAAAAAACCCCACACAAAAAAACCCCCAAAACTCTGAAAGGTGGAAAGAGGAAGGCGAACTGGTTAGGGACCTCAAGACTAAGAAAATGACAGACTAACAGGGCATCTAAAAAATCCCATTCAATAGAAGATAACCCAAGCCTAGAGTTTCCTAACTTTCAACCTAGCAACAAACGTGGCCTGGACAGGCTCATCACTCCCCTGATGGAACAGGAATACCACCCACAATACTGGGTAAGTTCTGTAGCAACAGAAAAGGGGAAGGATCAGGTGGAGGTCACCTAACAATAAGAGGGCAGAGAAAACATTATTACCACATCTCTCTCTTTCCTTTTCACAACAAAGATTCATTATGTCTAATCTCCCTCCCCCATCATCTCTTAGATTCAAGTTCTCACTCCTACTACTGCACTGAAACTGCTAGTCAAGGTCACCAATGACCTCCACTGCGCTAAATCCAATTCTCAGTCTTTATCACTCTTAACCTATCAGCAGCATCCAACACAGGTGATTGCTCTCTCCTTAAAATATTTTCATTTGTCCTTCAAAACATCATAGTAACCTGACTTTTCTCTTGCCTTTTTGAATTATTTTTAAGACTCCACAGCTTCCCACACCTCTCAATTTTTTCTCTTACACTCACTTCCTAGTGGATCTTATCAAATATAGCTTTAAGTATTGGCTATGTTTCTCTCAAATTCTTATCTTTAGCCAAAACTACTCCCCTGAATTCCAGATTCCTGTGTACACCTGCCTATTCAACAGCATCTGAATGTCTAAAAAGCATCTCAAACTTACTATTCAAAACTGATACACCCTCCTCTCCATCACTTAAATCATTCCAAACCTGCTTCTACTGAATTCATCTGCTTAGAGACTTAAAAAAAAAACAACACAAAAAATCCCTCTGTTATCCTTTTTTTTTTTTTAAAAGATTTTATTTATTTATTTGAGAGATAGAGAGACCGCGTGGGCACGAGAGAGGAGGTCAGAGGGAGAAGCAGACTCCCCGTGGAGCTGGGAGCCCAATGCGGAACTCAATCCCGGGACTCCAGGATCATGACCTGAGCTGAAAGCAGTCGCTTAACCAACTGAGCCACCCAGGTGCCCCCCTCTGTTATCCTTAACTTCAAACCCCTTCCCCCCTGCCAGACACCCTCCCAACCCCACACATACACAAATTCAGTCCATCAGTAAATCTTATTGGAACTATTTTCAAAATATGTCTAGCATTCACAAACACTTCTTGCCACCCTCCCGGTTACTTCTTTGGTCCATACTGCCCAGATTGCCAAAAGCCTCTTAAACGGTCTGGCTCTCATCCCCGACCGAATTAATTCAGGCTATTCAGCATCAATACAGCAGCTAGAATGATGTACAAAAGAACAAGTTAGAAGATACCGCTCCTCCTCTCTCCAATATCAATCCTGGTTGCTCAAGACATCTCTCAAGACAAAACCAAACCAAACTCTCCAAGTTCCTTACAATAACCTGTATGGCTCCAAATAGTCATGCACGACTTACTCCCCACTCCATCTCTGCTTGGCTCTCTGGCCTCTCAGTCACTGCTTTTACTACTGTTCACTGAACATGCCAGTTAAGCTATCCATCACAGGGCCTTTTTAACTGGTATCCCCCAGATGGACATCCTAACTTTCTTCGGGTCTTTTCCTCGTAAGTCACTTCAATGAAGCCTTCCCTCTTCTCCAAGCGAATACATTCTCTCTCTCTTTCCTTTCCATCCCTCCTCCTGTAAAATATTTTAATTATCTATCTTATTGTCTATTCCCCCCCACACACACACACTAAAACCCCCTCTAGAAGAGTAGGGACTTTTGTTTACTACCACATCCCAGGTGTCATGAACAATGTAGGTAGTCAAACATTTGCTTAAAAGGAAGGGAGGAAAACAGGAAGGGAAAGAAGAAAGGACAGAGGTTAGAACTATGATCCCAACTTCTCCTTGTAATACATAAAACCAAAGTAATCCTTGTGTGAAGTGAACCTCTTTCTCATTTGGTACCAACAGATCCCCATAAGCCATTCTGGCCTCTCTTGACCAAAGCAGAAGACAAAACTGTAGCCTACACTTTTAGTTCAAGTCTACACAGACCAGGGCGCCTGGGTGGTTCAGTGGGTTAGGCCTCTGCCTTCGGCTCGGGTCGTGATCTCAGGGTCCTGGGATCGAGCCCCGCGTCGGGCTCTCTGCTCAGCNTGAAAAAAAAAAAAAAAAAAAAAAAAAGTCTACACAGACCAGGGAAAATATTACAAAATGAAAACGGCCAGTAAGGTATTTATATGATCCGTATTCTTAACACCAACCATACACAATTTGAATGGATGCTTACTGAGGGTACTATAAATGTTCCACATGCTTTTACAAATAAAGCAAACTTCTCACATCTCAATTCCCACACTCGTTCAAACCATTTCCTAGATAGAATCTTGAATTGAATGACATATATAAGCTATTCTATTTCAAAGTTTCCTTGGCAACTTTTGAACATTCCTCCACATCAACTTGAAAATTATTTTGTCAGGTTCTTCTTTACCATATAATATACAAATCCTCTCTCCACCCTATCCATTAAGAATTAATTTTTAATGACCTAGTCAGCAGCCCTCAGAGGTCAAATGAGCTTGCAGTACAGAAATGACTGCACACACAAAGAAAGACATTTTCAATGTCCTAATAATTGTGAGAGATCAGTAAGTAGAGCTATCCATTACAGCGCTAAGCACAATACCTAGCATGTGGTTAAGTGCAAAATAAATGGTAGATGCTGCTGCCTTTAGTATTTCTGACTACCACACCTACTAAGTTACCACAAGGTGCTCTGTGCCCTTCCATCTAATGACAAACATTTGTTTTGGTAAATGTGTATTCCTTGAACAGTTGAGACAGGAACTTGACACCAAGTATCTTTTGCATAGGAAGGGTGAAGGGTGATGAGGGAAATGGCTTCACAGGCAGATTTTGTAGTGGTCCCTCACTGAAAAAAAGTGATGATAAACTCACCCACAAACTCAGGATCATTGACAAATAACCACAATAATTGTTCATATTAACTTAGCAAGAACCTCTTCGTGCAACACACAAAAAATCCAAGCACACGGGAAAAAATTTTTATGGGCTTCTAGAATAATGGCCATACAGCTATGTTAAGAGTCTCTGATTTTCAACAGATCTACTGAGAAAAAGCAGTGATCATATAAGGAGCTCTTAAGTTGTACTTCATTTTACTCATGTTTCCTCGTAGTAACACAAATTATAAAAATGACATATGTAGTGCTTACTATATACAGAACACTGCACATCACATATATTAATTCATATAATTTAAAGACACTCAAGAGGTATTATTATCATTATCACCTCATTATACAATGATGAATTTAAGGAAATTAATAAAAAAGGTTGAGAAATTTGTCTAAGTTCACATTGCTGCTGCTAAGAGCCTGGACATTTGTACTCTGGCCCAACGTTTTTGTTCTTAACAGTTGGGACAGTATAAATTTGAGTATGCATTGCCATATTAACTTTTTCAGAAATTGTCCTTAATTCACTAAGAAAAGGCTCAATTCACCCCATGTGCTTTAACAAAAATGCCTTCCCTTAGTAATAAAACTCATACAAATTTCCTAAGTCTCTTGATCGATCTCTTGATGATGCCAAGTCTAAATCTAAATTGCTCTCTCAAAATGTGCCAAATACTTTATTTTTTTTTAAAGATTTTATTCATTTGACAGAGAGAGATTACAAGTAGGCAGAGAGGCAGGCAGAGAAAGAGGAGGAAGCAGGCTCCCTGCTCAGCAGGGATGCGGGGCTTGATCCCCAGACCCCGAGATCATGACCTGAGCTTAAGGCAGAGGCTTTAACTCACTGAGCCACCCAGGCACCCCGTGCAAAATACTTTAAAACTGAAAGAAACTTCAGAGATTCTAAGCATCTCAACTTTTTCAAATGGTCAAAATGAGGCCCAACAGAGTAAATGACTTTCCCAGTATCAAAAGTCAATCCAGTCAACCTCTTTAATCTGAGAGAGAGGGAGAGAGAAAGCACGAGTGCAAACACGTGAGAGCGTGCACACAAGAGGGGGGAAGAGTCAGAGGGAGAAGCAGACTCCCTACTGGGGGGGGGGGGGGAANCCTGAGCCAAAGGCAGTCGCTTAACCAACTGAGCCACCCAGGGACCCATAGTCAGTCGACCTCTTAAAGTCTCAGAAAAAGATGCTCAAAGAGTCTAGCATGCCAACACAAACTAAAAATTACATTCTGATTTTTTAAATTATTTTGGCTTAACTAATTTGCATAGGTAACTATGACTCACACGTCCTCTTTTTAAAATTTAACAACTCTTTTACTGACTCAGAAATAAGACTAATTGTCAATATGACCATCCTTGACATTTTCCCAATAAAAATATATAAAATTAAGACTAATGATCTAAGAAATAAGCAGGAGCCATATAAGAGAAAAACACACATTGACTGTCCAAATGGCAACATCTACACTGAACTAATAAAGAATTCCACCATTAAAGGAAGTCAAGCCTCTAATCTGTTCTATACTTGCATGGCCCTCAAGTTTTCTCACTTGCAAAATTGATCTCTAGGGTCCTTCTAGCTCTAAAATTCTACCCATCTTTGCTCTAAGTGTCACATTATAAACAGGAGACTCAACATTTTGCTCCGAGTTTAAGGCATGTTTGTATGTACTGCAAACAAGGTACCTACTAATGAATAACAAACTAAAGTAACTGGTGTGTTCAAGTAAGCTTTGTGGCTCTAGTTAGCTTTTAAGTTACTTATCTTTATGCCAAGGAGTTCCTAAACTATGAACTATACACCTATCAATTTGTTTAGTGTTAAGTACCCTGGACCCAGAATTAGCTTAAACTAAGCAATCCAACATCTAAAACTAGAACATCTACCTGAATTGGACTGGTTTAGGTATCAAAAAAACTTATTCTCAAATATGAATTCTAAAGAGGGAAGAAGGATACATATTTCCTAACTTGCAAAACTAAGACTAGAAAAAAATTTATCTGATGTTCTTAAGCACAGAACCATCAAGTTTCCCATAGGAGTACTACATTTTTGATAGTTTATAATGTTTCCCCAGACAGTTTCGTTATAACCACATGTTAACCTTTTCTTACAACCTTGTAAGCAAGAGATAATATCTCCAGTTATGCCAATTCAATGATAATTCTTGATATGAATGTTTAAAAGGGAAAGAGAATGGCAAACCATTTTTAAACCACTTTAAAGTAGACAACAAAATGAAAACAATGCCTAGGTTATCAGACTCTTGACTGACAGCTGATAGTCAACTTCCTGAGTAGATAACTAACACGGAAAAACAAATCTTAATCCCATTAAAACTCATCAGATGAGTGCTTTAGCATTTTAATAGAAATGTTAGTTTCTTCCCAGAAGGAGGTTATAAATTATATCCCATGTAAGCTTCTGTCTGGATAAAGCCGGGGAGCAACATTTCCTTTATGGTCTCTCCTTTTAAACACTCTCTAAAAGCCTGTTACGGGTGCCCGGGAGGCTCAGTCAGTTACGAGTCAGGAGACTCCATTTCAGCTCAGGTCGTGATCTCAGGACTGTGAGATCAAGCCCCACGATGGCCTCCACACTGGGCATGGAGCCTGCTTGGGATTTTCTCTCTTCCTCTGGCCCTCGAGCGTGTGCTTGTGCAGGGGCTCTCTCTAAATAAAATAAAGGTCTGTCCAGGGAAAGGTCCATCTCATTAGAACTTTTTTTTACTAAAGACCACAAATTCGCTCCAACATTTTTTTACAACACTTATTTTTATAAGGCAAGCAGAATTATTTTAAAGAATAAAAAGTTTACAACAGTTGTTCTTTCTTCCCTATTGCAGAAGAGAAAATAGGATAAAGCTGTACAGACCAGCCAACAGTTCTATATTAGCCCCTCGCCACCAATGACACAGCTCATGAAAGCTAAACAGCAGTCCTAGGAAAAATATACATTCTAGAGATGAAGGTAATTTTAGAGGTGTATTACATGATGGCATAGGCATATATAACTTTTCAGACAGCTATATGTTATTTCAAACTAAATTATAGCCAAAAACTTCACTATGACATTACAAATGAGAAACAAGTTTATTTGTAGGACACTCCCACCAAAAAGTGTGTTCAAGCAGTCCAAACATCTCTTAGGGGAACCAACAGATAAAATCCTTATAGAGGAGCAGAAATGCTATGGTGATTGCAAAACATGCACACACAGCTTTTAATGTTTCCCCAGAGAAGTGCAGGAAAGTGGTTTATTCATTAGGCTAGTCACCAGTGTGAAGAAGCAGGGAAAGAGTCTCCGGTTTTGAAATATACAATAGAAACAGTCTGATTTGCTTCACATTTTCTGACTAGTTTTAAAATTCACATTACTAATTTCAGAATCACAGAAGAAAAGAAAGAAGTGAAGGAACCAAGTCTTTCACAGATAACCAAGGCAACTGATCTGCCAAGATTCATGGTAGAGTGACAGAACTAGACCTAACTTCCAACTGAGAAGACGTTGTACCACACAAAAATTAAACATTTAGTAATTTAAATTTTGTTAGCAACAGCCTGGTTACATACTTGGTAGTCTCTCCCATTATTTGTAGGGGTTATGTTCCAAGACTCCTTGCAGATGCCTGAAACCTCAGATGTACTAAAACTCAGATATACACTATGTTTTCCGTATACATACATATGATAAAGTTTAATTTATACATTAGATACAGTAAGAGATTAACAATAATAAAGCAGAACAATGATAACAATATGCTGTAATAAATAATATGAATGTGGTCCCCCTCTCTCTCAAAATACTTATTGCACTGTACTCATCCTTCTTGTGATGATGTGAGATGATAAAATGCCTACATGATTAGATGAAGTGAGGTTAATGATGTAGCATTAGGCTACTACTGCCCTTCCGGGGATATGTCAGGAGGATCATCTGCTTCCAGACCTCAGGAAGTAAAACTGTGGTTAAGGGGGGAATTCGGTATTCCTCTCAAAGGAAATGCTGGTAAAGTCAAATAACCTATTAAACTACTAGAATCTTTTCTATTAAGGCACAAAACATTAAAAGTACATCAGGAAGAAACAGAACTTAATTCACTTTCATCCTGTAACTTCTCTGGTCAGCCTCTACCAGCGGATCCCTTTACCTCTAAGGACAATGCAATCTCAAGTTTATCATGAAAAAGTCTTCATTAATAGTCCTCCAACTTCTATTTTCCAAGAGAGTTCAAAAACTTTTCTAACAGTATGTAAAAGTTCCATCATTTTTCTTTCAAGGCTTGGGACCCAGGAATTATTTCGCACATAGAACAAAAAGAGGTCTATAGCCTCTAAAAGAGCACTTGAAATTACCTTTTGAATAGCAGAATAATCTTAATAATCAACAGTAATGCTGTCATTTTATTTTTTATTTTTTTAAAAGATTTTATTTTATTTATTTGACAGAGAGAGATCACAAGCAAGCTGAGAGGCAGGCAGAGAGAGAAGGAAGCAGGCTCCTGCTGAGCAGGGAGCCCAATGTGGGCCTCCATCCCAGGACCCTGAGATCATGACCTGAGCCGAAAGCAGAGGCTTTAACTCACTGAGCCACCCAGGTGCCCTTGCTGTCATATTTTAAATTACATTTTTTAAATGTGTAAACTGGTGTGTCCAAATTTGAAAAAATATGTGTTATGACAGCTTTAAAAGATGGTTAAAAATTCTTTGACAGGTCTTCCATTGAGAGGTAGGGTTCTCCATCTCTCCCCCTTGAATGTGAGAGAGCCTGTGACCACTTGTCAACAAAATATGGTGAAATGTGATGCTAGGGGACTTCCCAGGCCAGATTATAAATGAACAGGCAGATTCTACCCTCGTTTGCTAAAACATGGAGATGTCATTTAAGAAGTATGACAACCCTGATACTATTATGCAGGTGTATTTGGCCAGCAGGTCCCAGCTGAGGAAAGCACTCTAGGCATCCCTAACCAGGTGCCACACATTCGAGTGAGGATGCCATCTTGGAAATGACCCTCTAGTTGGCCCCCAGCCTTTGAATCTTCTCTGGCTGAGCCCGACCTCCTAAAACAGAAGCAAGCCATTCCAACTGTATCCTGAATTCTAACCCACAGAGCCGTTATGTAACAACAAAATAAACCTTGTTTTATGCCATTCAGTTTGAGGTGGTTTATTAAAGCAGCAAAAATAACAGAAACAGCCATCATCCAATCAAGTTGAACATTTGCATACTTTACTTACCATCTAATAATTCTATTCATGGGTATATACCAAAAACAAAACCTTTAGCATGCATGCATATACCAGGAGGCATGTTCAAATTAAGAGCACTAAACATTATTTATAAAATAAACTAACCCAAGGGAAAACCCAAACACATACCAAGAGGAGAATGGATAAATTACAGTATATTTGGTCAATGGAGCAATGAAAATGGACTATGGTTACATGAAATAGCACAGATGAATTTTTGTAACATAATGCTGAAAATCCAAGTCCCAGAAGACAACTTATAATATACTCTCTTTTGGAAAGTTTAAGACTAAACAACAGTAACTTAGAGATCCCTGAAGAAACTGGAAAAGCTGTGAGTGCATGTTTTACCACACTGCCTTATTAGAATCTTTGTTGGAGGAGCAGAAATGCTTCCTGTTGGCTTCCCTGTAATTTTTTAGGCAAACACAGATAAATGATACAACTAAAAAAGAAAAAGAAAATGGTAAATTAAGACAGAAAATGGGGGTGGATCTTATAGATAAACTCTTGGTATTAACAGCCATTGAGTTGGCCAGTAGTGTCAATAAAGACACGAATGGACCAATAATAGTGTCATGAGCCCAGAAGTCTGACTAAAAGAAACAAATAATACACACAGGAGTACATAAAATAGAAAAACATGTTATGAGAGAATGGGGGTTAGGGGAAAGAGTAATCACATTACCATTAGGTTAAGAAAAATACCATTTCTAGTTTAACAGAGCAAATATTAAAATCCAATATGCACTCCAACAATTTCCCTTTAAATACTAATGAAAATAAGAATTTTATTGTTTCACAGAGCTCAAAACTAAGAATATTGGTCTCTGAGTATCCAGAGAAATTTCCAATAACCAAACTCAGAAGAAGGCAAAAAATAAAGAAATAAAATTAAAAATAGGGGCACATAAGGAAAGACAGATTTCCATGTCCTATCTATATTATACCTAGAATCTTCAATAACCAAAAACAGTGAGGCATCTACTCGCAACTCCTTCAGCAAACCTTTTTTTTTTTTTTTAAAGATTTTATTTATTTATTTATTTGACAGAAACACAGCTAGAGAGGGAACACAAGCAGGGGGAGTGGGAGAGGGAGAAGCAGGCTCTCTGTGGAGCAGGGAACCCAATGCAGGGCTTCATCCCAGGACCCTGGGATCACNTCTCCTCTCTCTCTGCCTGCCTCTCTGCCTACTTGTAATCTCTCTCTCTGTGTGTGTCAAATGAATAAATAAAATCTTAAAAAAAAAAAAATTCAAATACTGAAATGAAAACTAGACAAAAGCAGATAAGAAACTGATACTCAGTTGGCAATGAAAAGATGCTAAAGCTGATAAGATGATGGGAAGCAGTATTCATTGACTGTTTCTAGCAGGGAAAGGACTACAGACTGCATTGGGTTACCCAAGATGCAACACTATTCATAATGGGAAGGCAACATGACATAATCAGACCGAAGATCCTTTCTCAGGCCAGCACATCCGAACGCCCTCAGTATCAGCAAGTTGGCCAGAGGCTGTATTCAGTAACACTTAGAGGAAGCTCAAAGTAGGAATCTGAAGCAACCAGGTGGACACTGACTGCTTACTTGCAAACACCAAGACCTTTGCAAAGGCCTTTCCCCCCTAGGCAATATAACTGTCTAAAAATCTCTAGAGAAAAAAACAGGGAAACTACCAGAAGTAGAGTTCACAGTAGAGGTCACAAAGATAAACAAAATAAATGTCCCCGAACTAAAATTCTTACATCCTTCCAAAACCGTTTTTGATGGTCTTCCCCTCCTTTGTAAACACACACACACACACACCCAAAACACAACAAAATATATATATATTTTTAAAGATTTTATTTATTTATTTGACACAGAGAGAGAGATTACAAGTCGGCAGAGAGACAGGCAGAGAGAGAGGAGAGAGGAGGAAGCAGGCTCCCTGCTGAGCAGAGAGCCCGATGCGGGCCTCGATCCCAGGACCCTGGGATCATGACCTGAGCCGAAGGCAGTGGCTTTAACCCACTGAGCCACCCAGGCGCCCAACAAAATATATTCTTCCTCCAGTTTCTTTTTTTTTTTTTTCCTCCAGTTTCTTAAAAGCTTGTTATGCCCAACTCCTCTCTTTCCCTCACAGCCAGTTAGTCTACCAGAAACTTTTTGGGTTCTACCTTCAAAATACAGTTGACTTTTGAACATGGGAGTAAGGGGCACTGGTCCCCTGAGTGGTAGATCCATGTATAACTTTTGACTCCCCCAGAACTTAACTACTAATAATAGCCTACAGTTGATCAGAAACCTTGCTGTTAATATAAACAGTCAACTAACACACATTTTGTATGTTATATGTACTATATATTGTTTACCTAGAAAAAAAGAAAATGTTATTAAGGAAATCCTAAGGAAATACATGTATAGTGTCATACTGTATTTACTGGAAAAAAAATTGGATATAAGTGGCTGTCAAGGGTCAAGTGTACATTTAATCTCAGACCACTCCTGATCACTTCGACCAATCACCATCTCTCACCTGGAAGTGGTGAGTAGTCCACCTGAGTAGTCCTCCTTTCTCAGATCTACCTTTCACTCCTTTGCTTCAGCACATTCCCGGGAACCCAGAGTAAAAGCCACAGTTCCTATAAGGTTCCCTCTCATTTTGATTTAAACTGATTTGATGGGGAACACCTTTTTCTCCTGATATCCTTGGGCAATAGTCCCTTCTTTCCTTTTGGTCACCTTATCAAAGAAGCCTTCTTGGACTGACACTTATTAGTAAAGCTGCTGCTGCTATCACTACCCTCCCCCAGTCCTACTTTGTTTTCCACAGCACTCACCACCTGACATTAGATACGCTTATTGCCTCTGTTCTTCTAGCAATTAAGTTCCAAGAGGGCAGGAATTCTTATATGTTTCATTAACTAATGTATCCCTACAAACTGTACATTCTCCTCATATGCAGTGAGCATTCAATAAATGTTAAGTGAATGAATGAATACTGGTGACAGTGGAAGTGAGAAAAGGAGTATCTTATATACAGTGGTTCATGTGCATGCAACCATGTACATGCCTGGAAGACAGCCAAAATCTTTATTGAGGGTTATTACAGATTCTATCTAATTTCAATTAAAATCCCAGTGAGATTTTTTAAGGGAATTTGACAAAGATGGATGGATTTGACTAGACAAATTTAAAACTTATATAATTCAAAGAACATACAAATTGAAAGGCAAATAAAAAGCTAGGAAAAACAATCTGCACTTACAAGTCAATTCAAAAAGACATAAGCAAATGATTTCAGAAGATTTGTTTATTTGAAAAATATAAATGGCCAATAAATACAAAGCAAGGGTTAAACTTCATTAGTAAATCAAAGCAATAAAGAATTTAAAGAATGTCTTTTTTTCCCTATCAAATTCAGTCTTTAAAAATTGTATCTAAGGGGCACCTGGATGGCTCAGTCAGTTAAGTGGCTGACTCTTGATTTCAGCTCAGGTCCTGATTTCAGGGTGGTGAGATCGAGCCCATGTTGAGCTCTGTGCTGAGCCCACCTGGAGCCTGCTTGGGATTCTCTCTCTCCCTCTATCCCTCCCGTTGCCCGCCCTCCCTCTCCCCCACCCAGGGTGCTCTCTCTCCTTATAAAAAAAAAAAAAAAAGAATTATATCTAATATCTGCTAGGTTTCAGGGAAATATTGACAAAACAGTTCAATTCTGGACAACATAACTCTTATAAAAAACCTTAAAACTGGGGCACCTGGGTGGTTCAGCTGGTTAAGAGCTGGGACTCTTGATTTTGGCTCTAGTCATGAACTTAGGGTCATGAGATCAAGCCCCGTTTGGGGCTCCACGCTCAGGGTGGGGTATGGAGATTCTCTCCCTCTGCTCCACCCACCCCTACCTGCACACGCACACACTCCCGTTTTCTAAAATTAAATTAAATCTTTAAAAAAAAAACTTCAAAACTATCATTATCCCATGACCAAAACAAATGTTCTCATCTAGAAATTTAACCTAAGATGATAATCTGTGCTACGAAGCAAGCTTTACTTACAATGTTTTTTAAACTCCCATTTGAAAGATCACAACTTCTGTCATGTCACTTGTTAGTTTTATTTGCTTGTAGTTGAATTTTCTTTGGCCTCCATAAGGGTATCAAATTTTTTTCAGTTTGTTGCCAGCACTTTAAAATATATACAAAGACAAGATGACCTGCCAATCCTGGGTCTGTAAATCTCTCAATGATACTATTAGCTAAACAGTAGCTGGTCTCTTCAGATGTGGCACAAGACTCGCAGTTCCCAATCATCCCCATCCTAAGAACCTGATTAATTTATATTGTATGCCTGATATCCTGAAGTTACCAGAGTTGGAAACCCTATACCTAGAAGTCAAACTTTAAGTCTGTAGGGCTTTCTAAACACATATAGTTGGGCCCCACCCCCAGAGTTTTTGATTTAATAGGTCTAAGGTGGGGTCCCAGAATTTACATCTCTAATAAGTTCCTAAGTAATGATAATACTAGCTGGTCCAGAGAGGGTACTCTGAGAACCTTAGATTAATGAAGCTTCTTCACTGGAGTTAGAGAGGGGGCCCAGCCTCCAGTGAATTACACAGTTACAGGATATGTGAACAATACTGGGGATTCCTTGGGAGGGAGGGGGAAGCAGCAGCATAGAAAAGCTGATGGACAATCCAACAACCACTACCCTGGTCACTGTACCATCACTGCAGGTATCATAGCATCACTTGCCTTCCCTAGTTTTCAGAGGTGGAAAACTGCTGCCCCACACCAAATTTAATAATAATCTGAGATTAAATTCTTAGTCCTACTTTTTCAAATCTACGTTCTTCCTCATGGGTCTTATCTATACTCTCAGTTTTAACTACCTCTTTTACACTTCATGTAAAAAACAACAGGGGTTTCAAATATAGCTCCAATATTTTATAACCAACAAAAATGGGTATTACTAGTCCTTATATTTTCTACTGAATTCAAGTTTTCTCCAGCTGGTTCACTATACACAGTAGCTACCATTTATTGAATGCTTCCTTTTGTTCTGGACACTGTTGCACACTTTACATCAATTTCATCATTTAATCATAACACCCCCTAGTTGATAATGCCTATTATTCCCATATTGCAGACGGAGAATCTGAGGCAGCAAGAGATTAAGTCACTTGCCCAAAGAAGAACAAGGAAGACTTACACCTGAACCCAGACAATCCGGAGCCCTCAATTATAACCACTGTACTACACTTCCTTCACCATGTGAAATTCAACATAGCCAACCTCCGACTTTCATCCAAAACCAGTTCTTCCTTTAAACTTGCCTATTTAATCTGTCAATATCCTCAATTTCGTACTCAGGTTCTCAGGACTGAAATCATAAAGTTCCTGCAATAATTAAATCCTATTACATTTCACACCTGTCGTTTTTCTTTTTAATTCCATTAGCCTAAAAGTCCTTTTGTCATTCCTTCACATGGTGTCTAAAATAACTAGTCTCTGAAGTAACTCTTCCTGACTCTAGTCTTTCCCTAACCAAAGCCACAGTGCTTCTCATCCTTTGCCTCAAAGGCCAACTTAGTTAACAGAGAATTTAATTCAAGGTCTTTCTTTCCTCTTGGACCCATTTCTCTATTTCCACACATAGACAAGAATTCTACTTAAAATATACGAACACAAATGCAGAACTTTCCTTATTTCTGGGGGAGGAGACTGAGGGATGGAGGCAACAATCAACCTAAAAAAAAAGTATCGTTTCTAAGTGTAAAGCTACAAAGCTTTTAAACCAGAACACTGAGACATCAAACCCCTCTTTCATGGAGCCATTAACAGCTAAAAAAAGAATCCTTAAGTTTATCTTAAACTGTACACAATGCTATATGTCAATTATATTTCAATAGAGCTGGGAGGGGGTAGGGAAAGAGAATACTTTTAACTGCTGAGACATTCCAACACAACAAAATCTGAATGCCAAAGAGAGCTTCATTCTTGGTCAGGAGTGGGCAATGGCTCTGTACAGACAGACACAGAAGAACCCTAAGCTGTTTGTTACAGGTGAATCCTGTGTTTTTAAAGCTTGAATGACACCAACACAATTTCCTAAAGTATATTTATATAAGCCGTGTGGTTGCACACAATATAACAGTCTACCACCATGATTCTGAAGAGTCATATCTGATGAGTCAGATAATATCAGCTATCTTTAAAGGTATTGTAATAGGTATATATCTAAACAGATAAAATGTGAGAAAGGCAGCACTTCAAAGAAGAGCGAGCAGAGATAAAACTTTGACAACTAGATTCCAATCTTCACTCTGGGGCTTACAGTGCTAGTGCTTATGTGGGACAAGTTACATGGCAAGTTTCTCCCCCACACTTACTCTGAGACTCAGTTTCTTTTCTGAGAAACTACCTAACTTCAGAGTTGTGGTGTCTTATGAAATTATGTGTTTAATGCCCCTATCACAAGAGTACAGGCACTAGAAGAATATTAATACCCTCCTCTCTTCTTTATCCTATTATTTAATGTGTTAGGGTTAAACTGGGCATCAGGATTACCAGAAATATATTGCTTAGCTTCCAATGTTTTGTGACTTAATCTCTTGCTGCCTCAGATTCTCCGTCTGCAATATGGGAATAATAGGCATTATCAACTAGGGGGTGTTATGATTTAAAGTCTTAAAAAAAAACTTGCATCAGAAAAAATGAAAAGACAAGCCCAAATGATTTAGTTTTATTTTTTTAACATTTTTTTCCTGCCTTCAGAACATGCGAATGTGTAATAAACTCTCAACACAAGTTAAATCACAAAAAGCAACTTTCAATTAGAGACAAGCTATATATTCTCAATATTGCCACTGTTTCTACCACAGTACAATGTCCCTAAAACTGAAAATCATTTACCTAAAAAGCAACATGTTTTATATTAAAAACCTTGAAATTCTTGCTATTTCTCAAAGAAGCAGACAATTCCACTAGAACATTACTAACATGTGTGATTTGGGTGAGATACACAAAAACACATTAGTCCCTGCTTGTAAGATACAGCATTCAAAACAAAGTGATATCCAATTCACCCTAAACTCAGCCTCCACACACAGACAGGCATAAAGATGGAAAGTCAAGAATGTGCTAGTTGTAATCCTTTGAGGGGACCATCAAGACTGGTCTACAGAACCTGGTAAAGATCGATGACCCTGCAAAGCAAGGGGAGGCGCAGATAACAGAGTGAAAAAAAGAACATCAGTGAAATCATGTTTTTAGGCCTGCTGCCACATGATTCTCTTATTTCTCCAAAGTGTCTTAGTATTCAAAACCACTTACTGAACTGCAAGATATTGGTGATGTCCAAGACAAAAAATTATGGCAAATGCTATGGAGAGGGACAATCTTTACTTGACCTGAAGAAAGAATTCAGAAGTAACTGAACTTAACAGAATGGAAAAGAGGTCTACTCTGGGTATCTAATTGGTATGAAATTACGTTAGAAACCGATCTGAATTAGGGGGGAAAGGCAATCTGATGTGCTACTACAAAAGAGGAAAAAAGACAGGCCTTGGCAATGAACCAAAGACCAAGATCGGAAGAAGCACAATAACATATATCAGCACGACTGCTTTATTTAAATTAAGAGAATTTATTTTTTAGAGTAGTTTTGGGTTTACAGAAAAGCAAAAAGTACAGAGTGCCCAACTCCCATAGTTTCCTTTATAATTAACATAATGCATTAGTGTAAGGCATTTGTTATTACTGATGAGCCAACTGATATGTTAGTACTAACGTCCATACTTGACATTAGGGTTCACTCTTTGTTTTGGCATTTGACAACTGTATAATGACATGTATCCACCATTATATTTTTACTATATGTGATACCAGATTCAAAGAGTAATGTTCTAGCATCTCAATATCTTTATCACAGCAATATAAACTAAACTGATCATCCCCCTGCCCTCCCTCACCGTCTCCATTTCAGTAAAGAACACTTTGCTTCTATTGGCTGAGACCAAAAAACTTCTTTCACAACCCACACATCTAGCTCATCAGCAAATTCCACCTGTTCTGCTTTCAAAATATATCCAGAATTGAACATTACTTCTGACAAAATCTACCACCCTGAACACCTTCACCCAAGCCACCTCACTAGAATGCTACAATAGTCCCGGTTTAACTCGTTTCCCAACTTTTGTCCTCAGCAGTCTTGTTTCTTTCAAACTAGGTCAGATCATGTCACTCTTCTGCTCAAAGGTGACACTGGCTTTCTACCTTGGAGGAAAAACACAGTTAAAAACTGAGTAAAGGGGGGCGCCTGGGTGGCTCAGTTGTTAAGCGTCTGCCTTCGGCTCAGGTCATGATCCCAGTGTCCTGGGATCGAGTCCCACATCGGGCATCCTGCTCTGTGCGAAGCCCGCTTCTCCCTCTCCCACTCCCCCTGCTTGTGTTCTCTCTCTTGCTGTGTCTCTCTCTCTGTCAAATAAATAAATAAATAAAATCTTTAAAACAAAACAAAAAACTGAGTAAAGGGATGCCTGGGTGGCTCTGTCCACTGAGCATCTGCCTTCGGCTCAGATCATGATCCCAGGGTCCTGGGATGGAGTCCCTCATTGGGCTCCTCGCTCAGCAGGGAGCCTGTTTTTTCCCTCTCCCTCTCCCTCTGCCTGCAGCTCTGCCTGCTTGTTCTGTCTCTGAAAAATAAACAAAAATCTTAAAACAACAACAACAAAAAAACCTGAGTAAAAACTCAAGCAGACTTTGCCCATTGGGCTTCTGCACCTGCTGATGCCCTTGCCCAAAATGCATTCCCCACACACGTCACACCTGACTACCCTGTATTTAATGCTGCCCCCTCCTCCTTCACTGCCCTCCTATCCCTGGTTTGCTTTGTTGTTTCTTCACAGCATTTACCGACATTTAATATAACATATACTCTACTCATATACTGTCCTGATTCCCAACTAGAAAATAAGGGCAGGGACTTTTTTTTTTTTTTTTAAGATTTTATTTATTTGACAGAGAGATCACAAGTAGGCAGAGAGGCAGGCANAAGCAGGCTCCCTGCTGAGCAGAGAGCCCAATGTGGGGCTCGATCCCAGGACCCTGAGATCATGACCTGAGCTGAAGGCAGAGGCTTTAATCCACTGAGCCACTCAGGTGCCCCAAGGGCAGGGACTTCTATCCATTTTGCTCTCTGCAGCAACTACAACGTAGGGGGGGCACCTGGGTGGCTCAGTGGGTTAAGCCTCTGCCTTCAGCTCAGGTCATGATTTCAGGGTCCTGGGATCGAGCCCTACATCAGACTCTCTGCTCGGCAGAGAGCCTGCTTCCCCCCCTCTCTCTGTCTGCCTCTCTGCCTACTTGTGATCTGTCAAATAAATAAATAAAATCTTAAAAGAAAAAAAACCCAACAAAACAAAGTACCTGGCCTTCAACAGTAAATAATGGATCCTGAAGGTGATATAATTGAGTACTGGTAGGAAATTAAAACCAGAATATAGCTGCTAACACCTGTAGCCTAAACAAACCAAGTTCCTTAACAATAATTTAGTGACTGATTCTGGAAACACAGACGTTCCCTCACTCTATTAAAGGCTTCAGAGGCTCCTTTATTAGAAAAAATGTCCAGGGTCTAAGAGGCTGGGCTTCTGTCTACCTTTACAGAACTTCCCCATATACTTACTAGTCCCTTACAGAGTCACTGTGTAAACCAGATAGGAAGAGTTCGTGGGTAAGAGACACAAACATTATTTAAGCTGCTATAATAAGACAAAGATGCATTTAGCCTTAAGCACTTAAAGATAAACAGGCATTCACTGTGTGAAATATGAAACATTTCTAATCATATTCATAACAAAAATGCTACAAGATTACCTGGCTGGGAAATATGGGGAAGGGATCTCCTATCAACTGCAAGCATGGTTAGAACAGTGAATTAATCCATTATAATCAAGCAACTTACACTCATTCAAGCTTTAATGTAAATGAAAGTACTTCTCCTAGATCTTGAGTTCTAGATCCCAAATACATCTGCATACACAGGGATGCCACCCAAGGCCCTAAGAAGCAGGAGGTAAGAGTGGGGAGACGGGAGAACCATAAAATACTATACATACAGTAACACATCTCAGTACTCTTTTATTCTCTAGAAGACAGCTATGTTCAGTGGAAATCTCTTATACAAAGGGCAGAATAAGAGAACCCTGCCCATTAACACAATAAAACCAACTCTTATATAGGAATGCCCTGCCTAGGGGCACCTGGATGGCTCAGTTGGTTGGATTTGTGGTCCCAGGGTCCTGGGATTGAGCCCCACATGGGGCTCCCTGCTCAGCGAACATGCTGCTTCTCCCTCTCCCTCTGCCTGCTGCTCCCCCTGCTTGTGCTCTGTCGAATAAATAAAATCTTAAAAAGAGAGAGAGAGAGAATGTCCTGCCTAGGGGAAGATGAGTTAAAGGACAATGTTGTAGAACTAACAATTTCAGCCTTTCAGATCAATTTGTGTGACTGTGTTCAGTAGTATCAGATTTTACCATCACTATTGTCCATTTCATTTCAGTTCCCAACTTTAAAATCCCCAAAGACAGAAAGTGATGGGTATACTACATGTTAGCATTAGTAATATTAAAAATAGTTGCCACTTACTGAAACCTGAAGAGCCTAGTACTTGACACATACTTTCTTTTAAAGTTAAAAACAACTAACAAAGTAAATATTGTATTCCAAGGCTTTCAGAGCAATTTGGGCAAAGTCACACAATTAATCAATAACAGCAGGAATTCAAATTCAGGTCTGACTCAAAATTCTGCATTCTAAAATAAACCTTAGTAGGGGCACCGGGGTGGCTCAGTTAGTTAAGTGTCTGCCTTCAACTCAGGTTATGATCTCAGGGTCCTGGGATCGAGACTTGTGTGGATCCCCACTTAGTGGAGAGACTGCTTGTCCCTCTCCCTGTGCTCCCCACACTCGTGTGTGAGCTCTCTCTCCTCTCTCAAGTAAGTAAATATATAGATAAATAAGTAAAATGCCCCTAAGTAAAGCTGTTCAAAAAAAAGTCTGTGTTCTTTCCACTAGACAACCTTGGTTTTTTTAGTCAAAACTGAAATCCTTACAACAGATATATAAAGCATATCTTTGAATGGTTCTGGACAATATCAAGGAGTTATGTGTCAGATTATTTCAGCAAATTAAAGGAAAGAGGACTTAAAAATCTGAAAATATTAACCTACTAAGAACTGCAATACTTTCCCCCCACTTTAATTAAATGAATTTAGGCCTCAGTTTTCCACAGTCCTTTCCTCCAAAATAGCGGAGTACCCTAAAAACAAATACATAAATAACATGGTTATTTATCTCTGATGTTAAGTGGAAAAAAAAAAAGTAATGTGAAAATGTTTCTGGCCATACTCAACAACAAAAACTGCCCACCAATATGGAATCTTTCCTTCAAAAACTGGTCATGGTCATTACCCAACCTCTAAGGGATATTATCTGACTGGGTTATCATGCTAATAAAGGAGAAGAAAGGAAAGCCACAGGAAAGTCAACAGGTAATTTATAACTGGCTCTCCTTAGAGTCACACACTGGGTCTAATCAGAGATCAAATGACATGGTGGCATTATGGAAGCTAGCAACAACCATATTTAATAAAATGTCTTTTACATAACACCATCACTTTCCCCACAATAGATTTCAAAAATTATTTTCACTCCTCAGTTACGTGAAGGATAAGAAGGCCAGTAACAGCTCAGAGTAACCAGATTTTCTGAAAAGGAATTCAACTGTGTTCTCTTCAGAATTTTCCTTTTCCAATAATGGAGAAAAAATTTCATGTATGAATCAAAGCGAGAGAAAAGAGAAAATGCAAAATGAGTGGTAAATCTGTTCATCATCTTCAAAGCAGTATCAAAAAATTAATAAGAAAAAGTAAAATGCTGATGACTGAACACAGCACCTCTCTATTCCCCAAGCCACTTAGTTACTAGTTGAAAGTACCTGGAAAGAGTTGAGAGATAACTTCATACTTCACCCCTTGTCTAACTATGAACTTAGAACAGTGCAATACCTACATAGAAGACTTAACAAAAGAAAAGAAAGAAAAAGCAAGTCCTTCCCTAATTCTTAACTAGGACCAAAGGTTCTGCTTGATCTGGCCCCTGCTCGTATCATCAGCATTTTCAGCAGCTACTCTCAACACCTCTCCTTGCTCTTTTCTGCTCTGGTCAAACTGACAAAGACCAAAGGAGAATTCCCTGGTAGCCCTTGATTTTCATGGAACTCCTTGTCTTTTGCTGTACTCATCATAATTATAATTTTAATCATTTAATTCAAGCAATTTTTTAAAATGTCTGTTTCAAGATACTTTGGTTATTGTGGTAAACAGGACAAAGTCCCTAACAAGAGGAAATTTACATTCCAGAAGTGGAGAAAGACAATAAGCTAGTAAGCAAAAGCATGTGTGTGCATGCAAATATAAAAATGTCATTGTGGGGATGCCTGGATGGCTCAGGGGTTGAGCCTGTGACTCTTAGTTTCAGCTAAGGTTATGATCTCCAGGTCGTGAGATGGAGCCCTGTGCTCAGCAGGGAGTCTGCTCCCTCTCCCCCGGCTCTTCCCCACTCACATGTGCATGTGCATGCTCTTTCTCTAAAATAAATAAATCGTTAAAAAAAAAAGTCATTGTGATATGAAGCTGTCCTTTTATAACTGGTAGTCAAGAACAGCTCTTTAAAAAGTGGTAGGGAACTGAACAGTATGAAGAACCAAAGTGACAAGAGACCTGCTCAAAAGCTTTGCAGACAGAGGGAATAGTAAATGTACAGAGAGGAATGCACTTAGAGTGGCTAGAGCACAGTGAGCTAAGGGAAAATCAGTAAGATGACAAAAAAGAGGTGAACCAAAGCAGACATAACCTAGATCCTGTGGGGTCTTTGTAGCCTATGATAAGGAGTTCAACTTTTAGTTTAAGTGTGACATGAAGACTTTAGAGAAATGTGAGCAGAGATACAGTCTGCTATCATTTACATTTTGTTTGTTTTGTTTTTTAAGTAGGCTCCAAGCTGGGCTTGAACTCATAGCTGAGATCCAGACCTGAGCTGAAATCAAGAGTCAGACACTTAACCGACTAAGCCACCGAGGTGCCCCTATCATTTACATTTTTTAAGCTCACTCTGACTGTTGGGTGAACACACTGTAGATGATCAAAGAAACAGGAAGACAAATTAGGAAGCTGCTGAGGTTGTCCAGTCAAAAAATAATAGTTTGGACTGGTGTAAAGCACTGGAAATGGAAAAAGGGAAATTACATTCATAATGTAATTTGAAGGTGGAGCTTGTGAACAAGATTTACCAATGGAGCAGAACATGGAGATGAAAGAGAAAAATATGGTATCAGTGTCACCCCATGAGAATGGATTTAACCACTATAAAAGCAGGGACTGTGTTCAACTTATATTTAGGTCCCTGAACACAGGAACAGTGCAGTATGTTCTAGTTGAATGAACTAAGGAATGGATTATTACATCTATCAAAAGGATAAAAATACAAGCATTTACATTTTCTGGCAAATACAGGTAGGGTGTCAGACATGGAAATTAAGTACCATAGGAGAAGAAAGGGAAGTTAAAAGATTCTGAAATAAAATCAGAGACCCATGTTTCATTGAACTTGCAAACTCACCTCAAAGCACCACCTGTCTGAAAGTGGATTATATATGAAAATGGTTCATTTAGGAAAATGAATCACAGTATCTAAACAACATTGCTTTTTTGTACATTAGAAGAATGGTTCCACCATGTGACATGATTACTTAAATTGACAGACTTGCTTCATCAAGTAGAGCTAGAGGTCCTTGGAGTCCTTGATATCAGAATCTGGGTAAATCAGCCATAAATCAAAGCATGTTGAATTTTTTTTTAAGAGGCAAATTAAGTTTAGCAAACAAAGTCTGTTAAAGGGGAGAATGGAAATTATTTTTAAAAATAACTTAAAGCCTACAAATATATTTGCAAATTACAGGACTAAATTTCTATGCTTTTAAATAAAATTCAGATTTGACATTCTTAACTTCTGCAGGAGCTACTTATGATGGGATGGCGGGGAACTATTTTCCTCCAAGAAATTTACTGGAGTCTTTAGGCAGTATTTCTCAACGCTGGCTGTACATTAGAATTATCTGGGGAGGTATTAAAAACATGAATATACTGGCCCACACCAGATAAATTAAAGCAAAATTTAATTGGGGGGGAAGGCCTGGACTTTTTCCTTAAATGCTTCCCAGGTGATTGTATTAAGCAGACCAAGCTGTCAACCACCAACCTACAGCAATAAATATTGATTAGAGTGATTTTAAATAAAAAACTCTTAAAGATACTCAACATCTTCTGAGTCAATACAGTTGAGCCCTCATATTAACATGTGGCTCATAGTGGGCATTTTGGAAAGCAGATAAAAGGACTTGACTTGGAACAGTGAATGGTTCTGTTTCATATATACTCAAACAGCTCAGGTAAGGAGAGAACATAATTTTAAATAAATAAAAACCCTGGCTAACCCCACCCACATTCTTTCCTACAGCTTGCATTACTACAGCAATAACAGTGGAGGGTCAAATCAAGGTCTTCTTCCTGAAAAGCTGCCTTAAATCTCTATAGAACAGCAATTACTGCTGCGAAGCTAAATACATCTCCAGCCATCAAAACAAATTTCTTTAAGAAATTCTACAGAGCACAAAAGAGTTAAAAAAAAAAAAGCCTTGGTTAATTAACTGGTGTACCTCCTTTCCATCCTCCTGAAGGAACACCTGAAGAAGGCTGCCACAGTTTCTTTTCAATTACACTCTAAAACCCTCAGATCCTGGAGTGCCTGGGTGGCTTAGTGGGTTGAGCCTCTGCCTTCCGCTCAGGTCATGACCTCAGGGTCCTGGGATCGAGCCCCACACTGGGCTCTCTGCTCGGCGGGGAGCCTGCTTCCCCTTCTCCCTCTGCCTGCCTCTCTGCCTACTTGTGATCTCTCTGTCAAATAAATAAAAAATAAAATCTTTAAAGCCCTCAGATCTTACATCATTATAGATATTCTACCAGTTTTATTTATAACTATCAGAGAAGTGACAAATTTCCGATCTACGATCAATGATAAAAGAGACAGGAATAAAAGAGAAGGAAAATTGAGTCTGGTTTTCATACTGATTTAGATCCTTCTACACTGAATTAATTGAATAGTCAAAATGATAGCTGAATAAGAATACAAACAAAATATGGGAAGCATTTTTAGTCATAGTATTAGGTTAAAAGGAGCTACAACCACTGCCCTTATTCATCCAGTTTCTGGACAACTGAAATCAGAACACAGGACCTTTCATTTCATGTTTATATTTAAAGTCGGCTAATCAATTCAATAATATAATTAGCACAGTCTTATTTTAACTGTTTAAAAGCAACAAAGTGGTAAGAAACCTGAATGCCATGAGTATTCAAAGTACACCTTGAGTGCCTAACCGGTACTCGCCAAAATAACAGTATCTATCATCTTCATCATCTGGACCATTACAATGTGAGTAGCATTCTGCTGAGCACTCTACAATGATCAAAAGACAGGGTCCATATCCTGAAGAAGCTTATAAGTTTGAGGAGATAAGCAAGATAGCAACAGAACACATATTAAGGCTTAAATCAAGAAGTACACATTAAGTTCTTAATAGCAGTTCCAGCCATGGAGCCTCAGAAATTAGCAACAAAAAACAGTTGGTAAGCCAAATAATTAACAAGAAAAACTGTTATGTTGGAAGTCGAGGTTCGAAGCCATTCCTTTGGGTCAAGATAAAAATGCTCTTTATCTTGTGTCTAAGCAAGCAGACTAGGGCAGTCTCAACTTTGCCATTGACTAGCTAGCTGTGTGAACCTCAAAAATCTATCTAACCCTTTAAAAGAGGATACTACCGCCAATCACCATGAGAACCGAACAACATAAACGTAGAAAGCATTCTGCACCACGTCTGGCACACAGTCTCAAACTCTGGCTGTCAAGACAACAGTACAACCCAAGGGCTGGCAGGATTATTTGATTATCAAGTCCAGTGGTTTTCACCGCTTAGATCCCAGACAAGCAGCAGCATCCCCTGGGAACTTTTTAGAAACCCACACTGAAGGACTCCACTTCAGATCCATCGAATCATAAATTCTGAATTTTGGGCCCAGCAATCTGTGTTTTAATAGCCTCCAGGTGATGGTGATGGACACTGAAGTTGGGGGACCACTGCTTTAGTCAAATCTTCTAACTATATATAATGGAAACCCAGAGATTCATTTGCCCAAAATAACAATAATGGAGAGTATTTCTTTACAGCCCATTCTATGTCAGACACTCTGCTAGCCACTCGATGAGGTTTTCCTTGTAACCACCCAGCCAACGCCTCCATTTAATAGAAGAGGGTTAACTTGTTAAAGGTTACTCAATTATTATTAATTATTAAAATATTGGTAAAACTAACATTTAATTTAAACCCAAGTATATGATCCCCAAATCCTTACTAGACCTATTACTACCAACTGGCAGGACGCAGCAGTACTGGAAGAGCACTAAGACTCCTTCCTTCAAGGACACTGGTCTTTTCATGCCACTTCAACTGCAGTAATTTTACTATGAAACAATACCAGAAATTACCACAACTGAAAAGCAACTCTCAAGAGAGGTGGTAAACTGTTCTGCACTCTAGAAAGAGAAGAACACAACATACTGTAAAAACAGATACAAGAAAAGAGAAAGAAGCAGAAATCAGAGCATGGAGAAATAGAAATGGGATAGATAACTTTGCAGACACCTAAGTATAAAAAACAATCTACTATTCAACTTCCTAACCTCCCTATTCCCAAGAGCCTAGAAGTTTTAAGTAGTGAGTTATCGGCTCACTAGGGTGGCTACAGATTTATAAAAGCTCAATGAAATAACAATGTGTTTTTATTTTATTAACTATTAGAATTTTTCATTCTAAAAATTTTAAGTAAACATAACTGACAACTTAAATTCCAAATTAATTTAACCAAGTTCAACAGTATCCTTTCTTCTGCATCCTCCAGGTTCACTGGTTGAAAGATATCAGAAAAAAGCAGAAAAAGAAAATTCCTCATTAGTTTGTACATTCTCTATTTTAATCTTCACTCATACAATATGTGTACTGTTTGCCAACACTGTGTTAGGCACTGAGCTACAGAGTAAGTACCATAATAGAGCTTACACTGTAATGGACAAGAGACAAAACAAATCAAATACATTAACAACATAATTTTAACTTACAGTTAGTTCTATGATGTAACCTGGGTGATGGGACAAAATAATTGGGAAAAGCCATCTTGAAAAAGGTGGTCAAGAAAGACATCACTGGCGTGTTTTAAGCTGTTTCCTGAAGAAGAGACTAAGGCAGCATGCTCAGTAATGGTAATGGGGTAGGGGAGTGAAGTTGGGGATGGGTTAGAAGGGTACTAATCACAACAGAATAAGCTGGGCTTTAGCAAGGAAAAGCAAGAGCTCCATTTTAAACATATTAAACTTGAGGTATTTATAAATAGACCTTGGATATAAATCTGAACTTCAGAAAGGGTATATAGCCAGGTCTGAAAACTAAACACTTAGGCACTTTAACATTCAAACAGTAGGGAAAGAAGAGGGGCCACAAATCTGGATAGAGGCCTATAAGGCAGAGGGGAAGGGGGGGAGGGAGGAATGTACCATCTTGTGATAATTAAATGGATTCTGGCTGATATCCCCTTTATGGTTCTGGGTCTCCCCAATCCTTTTCTCTTCTCAAAGAAACAGCTGGACCTAATTTCTACTCTTTGTCCCATCCATACTCTACATCATTCCTTCGTAGCTTTTTCAACAAACACAAAAATACTTTAAAAAAAAGAGAGAGAAAGATGGGGAGGGGGCAGCAAAAGAGTGATTATCTTTTAGAGACAGATTCTGAAATATTTACAGATGAAATAATATGTTGTTGACAGCTGGCTTCAGAATAATCAGAGTGTGTATATGTGGGTGTGGTGGAGCTGTCTGGGTAAAACTAGAAGAGCTAGGAGTTGGTGCCTGTTGAAGCTGGTGACACACAGTGGGGTTTACAACATTGTCCTTTCCACTTCTATGTAAACTTAAATTTTCTATAATAAAACTTAAGGGGGTGGGAGGTAGCAAACTCCAGCCTAAGAGAAACCTCTTGACTTAGGTGCGATCAAGGATCCACAGGGTAGACCCAGACATTCTCAAAGATTAAAGGTATAACAGCAATGAACTTTAAGGGTGAACGATATCTTCCTAAACTACATATTGTCATCTTAAAATGTGTCATAGGTGCTTAAGTCAGGCACAAATCTACCAAAATGGCGACTCAACAATTCTCCAAAGGGCTATGGCAAACTAGGCTCTACTCAACACTTGAGTTTAAGACATCCACTTGAGTTTAATAAAATTTCATCATTTTGAGAATCTCTTAACTCAGGAAACTACAAAACATTCACACATAACAGAGCAGGCATCAAATGTTCCTACACCAGTTAAAAAAAAAAAATCACTCACCATACATTCTGTGAGATGCACTAGGCTCAGTAGTTGTTTACCATAAGGAACTGGGTGCTGCATGTTCTGAGTCATAACCCTACACACTAACCAATTATAATACTGTATTTAAGAAAATAATAATCCATAGTAATCTTCACAGAGAAGACCCCAAGATAAAAATTCCTAATTTGCACTCCTTAAACAAAGTACTACTTCCTTCTGAATACTTGAATGCTAAATAAGCTAATGTCCTTTTCCTTGTTTAAAACTCTTTTCTGGGGCACCGCCTGGGTGGCTCAGTTGGTTAAGAGTCTGTCTTCAGCTCAGGTCATGATCCCAGGGATCGAGCCCTGCATGGGGCTTCCTGCTCGGTGGGAAGCCTGCTTCTCCCTCTCCTACTCCCCCTGTTTGTGTTCCCTCTCTCGCTGTGTCTCTCTTGGTCAAATAAATAAATCTTAAAACAAAACAAAACAAAAAAAAGCCCTCTCTTTTCTGAAACCTGCGTTATTTTTGAATTCACCACAAAGTTTAGATTAAAATTTTACATACACACACACATTCACATGCCCTTAATCATCCCTCTTCGAAGTAAACAGAGATGAACCAAATTCGTACTCTCATTTGCTAAAATAATTTCCTAGAAGTGACCTAAAACAATCCACAAAAAGTAGGATTTTGGTAATACCAGGCAATATCAGAAGTCTTCAATGATAAAGCACTTGATATAAAAGCACTAAGAAGACAGGTTGCCCAAAGCCCAATCCCACCTCATTTCCTCCTGACATTTATCAACCAAATTTGTAGGCCTTTCCCTTTGCCCACCCTACTCAGACTCCCTGTTCCCAAATAGTTTCATGAAGATTCAGAAAGAACCAAAAAGGGAAGGGGAATCTTTTATTATATTTACACAGTATCTTTCCTTCCGAGGTTCAAAATTAAATAAAACCAAGAGAAGAAAATCAGAAGGTCAAAATGCTAATGACTTTGAAGGCAAAACACAAGAGCAATTTAAGGCCATTACGGACCAAATTATGTCAGCCAACACACAGTACTTCTTAGAATCTGTAAATTAAAAAACAAAGCACTTAGTTTGTTATGGTTACTTTTATTTTCTGGGCTGGGAGTTCAGTCCCACAAACCAAATATAAATACTGAAAAATTACATTCTTCAATTATTTCCAGATTAAAATACCTCTCCTGAACACTTGTTCTTGTTATTTGGGGTGGGGTTACACCAGAGCTGGAGTACACTGTAACACAGAAATAGAAAGCAGATGCTCCACAGTGTGTCAAACCCTTCTCCCAAACATTATGCTTATCTCTTTTTCTGGGCTTCTGTTCACACTCATTTCCTTGGCTTACTTCTGTCCCCTGGCCTTCCTTCTTCCTTTTTTTACTCATTTATTTTCTACTCAACCCCATCCTCTCTAATACCTAATAGTCAAAATAGTATTTCATGCTGAAGCATTTTTTGAAATATTTCCAGATATTCCAAACAGATATCATCTCCCCCTTCTTCTAAACCTTAGAAGCTTACTACATTTTTTAGAGTGCATTACTATTTCTGCCCTGTATTCATCATAGACAGTACTTACATATCAAAGTTTGCATTCTCAAAATTTGACTATAGTATATTATCTTCAGATCCCAGGAAAAAAAAATCTTTGTAATTTTATAGCAAATGTAATATTTACTGGAGAAAAAGGTGGAATTCACCCCCTCTAGATACAAACAATTATCATGAAAGTTTTTAGTGTGCACTCAAACAATGACAATGTGCCTTTCATCCTTCTGTTTTGAAAACTGATTTCACAGGAATGATTCATCCTTCAGTGGAAAAATCCAGGTGACAAGGTGGTTGAAGTGTGTTACAACCACCTTCCCAGCCTCTCTAGCCACCCTTGGAAGAGTGGCTCACTGCAGCTGAGACTAGTTAAGTGATTGTGCCAGCTTCAGTAAGCTATCCAGAAACAGAATTCAGATTTCCTGACTCCTGACTTAACCTCAGAACACTGCTCCCTCACGCACAAAATAAACACTACCCTTCAGTTCCCTAAATTAATAACAAGCCTGGCTGTTCGGATATACAGTCATCTAGAGGTTTAAAGATCTCTAAAAATACTAAGTCCAATGCAAAAATGAGGCAATACTTTTCACCTGATCCAAAGGCCTTACCTGACAGCAAGAACTGGAGTCCAGGGATCATCACAGTAATTCACCAACATACTTAACAAGGGAAGGAGAATTCATCAGTAATAGAAATACAGGGCGCACACAAATTTTACTTCTACCCAGGAATCCTGTCCCAGAATTCATTAAGCCTATTCACACTCAACTGCCTCCAGCTGCTTAAGAATCAATCCTAAAGGCACCAAAGTATTACCATTAAAAGTCTATGAAGTCTTAAGTTTTTGAGAAGAAACCAGTGTCAATGCACTAAAAGGGAAAGCATGTAAAAGGAAAACTAGAAGGCTTTATTTGCTGCTCATCCCCAAACCTAAAGCAATACATGGGTCAACATAGGAACGTCATGTCTATTTACTAAATAAGTGAAGAAAAAACCTTTTCATCTTTATTAAAGTGAACTCACAGTATTGCCATTATTTTCTGTCTTCTTATGGCACATGGCAAATATTTGGAACTGAGTTTAAAATCTTTCAAACGCAAAGAAATGTGTAAATCCCTAACATACTTTGGATATTGTGACAAATACAATTAAATACTCACTCTCATCAAGTTAAAATGTCCTAGCTTCCTCAAGATACTTTATGATTTCCACTATTAATATTTTCTTTTCTCTTTAACATCTATTTCTCCATTAGGATTCCTCAACCTATTATATTACTCATCCACCTATACGGACACATGCTTTTCGAAGCATTCAATGAACTGCTTACTAAATGTACTAGTCAGCACAGAGAAGCACAGAGAAGCCCTAAGCTTTGGAGTGATACAACCCTGCTTCTAGTTCTCGCTTTTAACTAACTACTAAGCTACTGGACAATGCTTAAGTCATTCATGATGCCTAGCCCTCATTCTTCCTATCTGTAAAAATGTGAAAGATTAATATGTATTAACATACATAAAAGCATATGTCAGTAACAGGCACCAAATGAGTGTTAAGTTTCCTTCCCACTTCCTTATCCTATAACAGCACCCAGTGACTTTGGAAACTAGCACTCCCAACAACAGAAAGCATTCTTAGAAAGCACTGTCTTTAAAGCGCGTGTACACACACACACACACAATTAAAGGGCTTTGGGCCCTAGTCTATAAAGCTGCCATAAAATGGAGTGCCTGGTGGCTCAGCTGGTTAAGAATCTGCCTTCAGCTTAGGTCAAGATTGGGAGGGAGCCCCACACAGGGCTCCCTGCTCAGCAAAAGAGCCTGCTTCTCCCTTTCCCTCTGCCCTCCCCCATGCCCCTGCCCTACTGGTGTGCGCTCTCTTGCACTCTCTCTCAAATAAATGAATAAACCCTTTAATAAACAAACTCTGCCATAATTATTTAAGTAAATCAATATAATCGAGAGAGGTAAGAATTATTTTCTACTTTTTTACACTATAAATTTTAAAAGTATTAAATAAATGAAAGCATTTCCTCTTTCTCTATTCCCAAACCAACCTTCAGAAATAGTCACTGTTTATTCTCTGGTGTGTATGTATTTTTGTCACCAAGGTTCTTTACAGATTTTGGAAAATAAAAAATAGCAAATAATATATCACCTACATACCACAGAAATTTAAAAAACAAATATGTTTCCATTTTAAAATTATATGCATTTCCATCTTAAAACACATCATGGGGAAAGAACAGTCTTTACAATGAATGAGGCTGGGACAAGAAGCAAAAAAAAAAAAAAAAGGAATTTGGAGCCCTACCTCACACCACATGCAAAATTAACACAAAGTGATTAAATGTAAGAGCTAAACTATAAAACTAGAAGGAAGCAGAAGAGTAAATCCTGGATGTCCTTGGGTTAGGCAATAATGTCTCATGGTATGATAAAAAGAGCAAAAGAAACAAAGAAAAAAAGTAAAATGGACTATGAAAATTTAAAACTTTTGTGTAATGAACAAATCAGGAAAGTGAAAACAGCCCGTAGAAGGAAATATCTGCAAATCATATACCTGACAAGAAACCTGTATTCAGAATACATAAAAAACACAATTCAATAATTAAAACAAGTAACCAAACCACTTTAAAAAATGGGCAAAGGATATAAATAGGTATTTCTCCCATGATATACAAATGGATAAGCACCTGAGATACACAAGTGGATCAACATCCTTAGTCACTAAAATGTCAAACCACAATAAGATGCCACCTCACACCACAAACGAGGCTAAAAAAGCAGACAATAAAAAAACATTGGCAAAGATGTGGAACTGGAACCCTCATCCACTGCTGGTGGGAATAGAAAATTATGCAGCCTCTTTGGAAGTTTGTCAGCTCCTCAAGAATTAAACATGGAATTACCATATGACCCAGCAATTCCACTCCTAAAATACATACCTAAGAACTGAAAACATGTCTACAAAGTCTTGTACATGAATGTTCTCAGGAACATTTCTTTTAATAGCCAAAAGGTCAAAAGCCCAGCAATGGATGAAAGAATAAACAAAATGTGGTAAAGCCATACAAATGGGATATCATTTGGCCATAAAAAGGAATGAAATACTGATAAATGCTGAATCATGTATAAACCATGAAAAATGTTTTTTTCATTACGTGCTAAATGAAAAAAAAAAAAAAGCACAAAACTAAAGACCACATATTATGTGATTCCACTTACACAGGCAAATCCAGAGACAGGAAGATTAGTGGCTGCAAGGGACTGGGGGAGGGAGGGGAGAGTGTGGTGGTGACAGCTAATGGGTAAAGGGTTTCTTCTGGGGATGAGGAACATTCCCAAATTAGCGATCATAGCTGCACAACTCTGTAAATACATTGAAACATACTTAACCTTAAGTACACTTTTAAGAGGTGGGTATTACAATAAATCAATTATCCCTCAATTTAAAAATACTAAAATTCTCTCAAAATTTATTGACTGCATCCTGTCACACCAAATAGTAGTATCCAGCAACTTAAAAAAACGCTTTAACACTAAATGTAAGCGCTAATCTAAAAACTAAATCTTCCAGTTTATAAAAAAGATTCTTCAAAGACATTTAAAATAATTGGAAATACAGCATGTTTTGATTTAGTTTTATCTTTTTTCAATGTGCTGTGTAACCATTAGCACCATCCATCTTCAGAAGTCTTTTCAACTTGCAAAGGTAAAACTCTGTACTCATTAAACAGCAACTTCTGATTCCCGCTTCTCTCCAGACCCTGAAAATACCATTCTTCTTTCTGTATCCATTCAGTTTGACTGCTCTAGGTACCTTAAGAAAGTAGAATCATACCTATTTGTCTTTTTGCAACAGGCTTATTTCCCTTAGCGTTATATCCTTAAGGTTCATCCATGTTGTAGCATATGTCTTGCTCCCTTTTTAAGGATAAATAACATTCTGTTGAAGGACACTCAAGTTGCTTCCACTGACTTATTTTTTATGTGATCAATAAATACCTGGAGTAAATCAATTTATTAGGAAAAACAGATTATGCAAAATTTGCACGACTGTGAATACACTAAAAGCCAATGAACAGTATACTTTAAATGAGCAAATTACATATGAATTCTTATCTCAATAAAACTTTAAAAAAACACACATAAAGGCTCCTTTTTATTCATATTAATAAATAAGATGAAATACAGCCTAGCACCCAAATAATCAGTGTGAAGTATTTCCATTGCTCAAACACTGGAAATATCTGCCCTCATTTCATGCTGCTTCTAGGCAATATGCTGAACTGGATGAGGAATAAAAATCTTTACCAAAGTGACCCAGCAAGAGATTCCATTAAGGTCCACTCAGTTGAACAAAAACCATCCCAAAACTCACCTTCCTCCATTAGTATTAGTAGTAAATTGTTTTGAAAGTTAAAATATTTTTGTAGCTTTAAAGAAACGAAAAGTGATCATAGCCTCCACACTAGGAGTGAAACTCACCCAAAAAAGTCATGAATTTCCATTAATTATATATTCTATCCCACCCTTTCCCTTCTGAATTTCAGATTCTTAAATAATTCAGATGAAATAAATAATATCCTTTCTTTGCTTCTCAAATCAATGGTTCTTAAAATTTGGCCTTGCATCAGAATCACCTGGGCAGCTTTCTTGCTAAAACACTGTTAAAGTCTCGGGGTGCCTGGGTGGCTCAGTCAGGTGGGTGTCTGCCTTCGGATAGGGTTGTGATCTCAGGGTCCTGGGATCAAGCCCCGCATCAGGCTCACTGCTTGGTGGCACGTCTGGTTCTCTGTCTCCCTGTGGTATCTCTCTCTGTCTCTCTTTCAAATAAAATAAATAAGATCTTTTAAAAAACAAAATACACCGTTAAGTCTCATCCCCAGTGTTTCTAGTTAAGTAGGCCTGGGGTATACTCTGCGAACTTGGATTTATAACCCAAGTAAGAAATTCCTAACCAGAACTTAAGTTCCTGGGTCATGTGCATTCTGCTGGTCTGGGCACCACACTTTGAGAACCACTGTTAAAGTCTAAAAGGCAGGGCGCCTGGGTGGCTCAGTGGGTTAAAGCCTCTGCCTTCGGCTCAGGTCATGATCCCAGGGTCCTGGGATCGAGGCCCGCATCGGGCTCTCTGCTCAGCGGGGAGCCTGCTTCCTCCTCTCTCTCTCTCTCTGTCTGCCTACTTGTAATCTCTCTCTGTCAAATAAATAAATAAAATCTTTAAAAAAAAATAAAAAAAAATAAAGTCTAAAAGGCAGATTTAAAGGTCTGGATATAACTGATAATATCAGTATGCCTTTATGACACTTTAGTGTATATTTGGGATAGAAAGTAAAAGGCTGAAATTACAAGTTTTTGCCTATGTATTCTTTGGTATTTTTTTTTAACTGTTTAGAGTTACACCATGCAGATCAAAATAGTTCAAAGAAGCTTAGCCTCTCAAAATTTATAAATTAAACAAAATAAATAGCTTTCATTGGTGTTCATCCTTTAAAAAAAGTCTTAAAACACAGTAACAATTGATACAAACAGTTCCCAGGAGAAAAATATTTCAGAGAAAATCAAGGAGGAATGCAGACAGGCCTACATAATCAAGGGACACTGGTAATTTTACATGGTCATGAGGTAAAGTTACCTATTATTTTGAGCGTTACCACAGTGAAATAAATATTTGAAAAATGGTTTTTAACTGTGTCTTCTGCCTTTCTCTGTTCTAATAAGTACATACATTTGTGAGATTCATCTTAAAACATCAATCCCATTATGTCAGAACCCTGAGCAAAAATGTTTCTATTGCTTAAATGAAAGCATCTGAAACTCCTCTGAGGCCTTCTCCAATCTCTCCAACCTGGGTGTCTCAAGTAACCTCCTTACTGCCCTAGCACAATTCAGTAACAGTCATTGCAGCTCTGTAATCCAGCCATTAGCATTAGTGTGCCATACCAGGGATCAATGCTACTGATCACTAACAACACATATCTGAGCTAGGAAAAAGGAAGATATAGTTCTATGCCACAATAATATATTTACTGGCTAAAACTGAGTTAGGTCAAGTAGGTGAAGATTACTAGATGTGAAAGATGGAAATCTTGCCGGTTCTGATCATATTCAACTTCCTAATAAATGGTTTAGATACCCATACTTGATTAAAATCTACCTCCCCCGCAACACACACACACATGGGGAACCTAAGCCAGCTCGGTTTTCAAATCATAAAGCTACCTTTCAATACAATAAGGTCTTGAGACAAGGAACATCTACATTTAAACTCTGAGGTTATCCCATGGAACGAGGTCCAAACTGAAGCTCTGCCACTAGGAATCCTTTCACGTTTCACAGAATTCTAGATTTAGCTACTCTAGAGACAAGAAAACAGCCAGCATCCTCCTCTTCCTCAAAGTTGTCTACACATCTAAATCAAGTTCACTGAAGGGAGAAGGAAGGGGCTGTTTTAACAGTCAAAGGTAGAAAAATACTTCCATGCAGGATCCTGAGTTCACAAAAGGTCTCTCACACTAAGCTCAGAACATTCCACTGGGCTACAATTGAAACACTGGGTGAAAAATAAGAAAAAGGAGGCAGTTTTCACCTTAGAAGCCAAAGAATGGGATATAATTACATTGTTTTTCTTCGTTGTTAGGTTTTTTTTAAACTACATGAAAGTGACAAAAAGAGTAAGCACGTCAAACATCACCTTCTAATCCTTCCCCCAGACGTTTATCAGTTGACCATGTTCTCCCAACTAAAATTAAAGTTTGAAGAGAAGCAAGTTCTTTAAATCACCAAGCAGATGACTCCACCTCTTCTGGAAAGATGATAATAACCAGTTAAAGAAAAATTAAACTAATCAACTGCAAATACATCATATTAAAGTAGTCTCTACTTTAGACTTTATGGATAATCCATGTTTCTGCAGTTGGTATCAAAAAGCCAGTTGCAATGACAAAATGAGGAAGACTATATGTGAGAAACACAAAGGTTTAAATTGACACCAGGCAGGATAAGACTGCCCAAGCAGCTGAAACTGCAATAAAGAAGTACTGTTATTAGAACAGGGGCTGATTACACTAGACTCTGTAATACCACTCAAGCCACAAGACAGTTGTCCCGCACACAAAGATCCAGGTAGAAACACAAAGAGAAGTAACAAGAATGGTCCATCAGACCTAAAATGCTTATAAGAAACCAGCTATATTTAGACAGAAAACAAAAAGCATATGGATTCCTCAAATGTATTATCCAGGTTCAAAGTGTTTAATAAAATATCATAAACCAGATGACTGTGTCCATAGGTAAATGTCTTTCATATACTTGAGCAAGTATCATGAGAAGACATTCTATGAGTGGGGAGAAGCACCAACACTGAAGTTGCAGGGAAAAAAAATTTTCTTTCCCACAGATGTGTAAAGGCTTTCCCTATTCCAACTTCCCAAGGAAGTTGTGGTCTTCATTCCAACCAAGTATGGATGACAACCCTTTTAGGAGAGTTACTATAAAAGGGTATGAGTGAGTCTGGGCTACATTCATGATTTCAGTTGCTAATCTGCCACTCACCCCAACAAATTATCTAAAACTCAGTTCCCCTATCTGTACAAGGAAGAGAGTAGCCCAGGTACCACCCAAGGCCTCTTAAAACTTCTACCAAATCCATGACTCTAAGATCATTACTTACATAAAAAGAGAAAATGAAACCATTTTCATCAGAGCACAGAACTGGCCAGATTTACTTTTCATGTCATAGAACTACCACTTCAAAAGAAAACGCTGGCAGTGTTTTAAAGACGTATGGATAAATTTTACCAAAAGCAATGGGTCACACAAGTTTTAGCAAAAGGAAAATGTAACCAGACCACCAAGAGTGCCTACTAGATGGTAGGCAGTGATTTTCACTTACATTATCTTGTTTAACATTTTAAAGATGTGGAAAATCACTTAGGCCTTTCACAGACTGCATGAGAATTTAAATCACCAAGACAGTTTTCATTTAAAATATAATTTTTCCTGTCATTATCCTTTTAGCCTATTAGAGAGGAACAGGACACCTGCATGCATACAATTATAAACTGCTTATCAAATGAATTACTTCTTATTACTTGTACTTATTTCTAGATTTTTTTAAATAGATAAGATACCAAATAAAAGACAAAAAATTATCTTTTAGTATTTACTATTTTTGCTATTTGCCAGTAATAAAAATTTCTAATGAAAGTAATACTATTCATAAAGGATTCATATCCATATTCATTTAAAAAAAACCACAAAATGCTCAAAAATGCCCTTAAGAAATAGACCATATGAATATAAAGGAAACTGGACAACCCAGATTCTGGATGGAAATATATACTTTTCAAATTAACACGTAGGCTAAACGCAACTTCAAAAGTCCCGAAGGGAAGTAATATAAATATATATCGTTCTGAGACATTAGTTAGCTATTTGGAAAATGAGGTGGAGAGAACTTATTTAGATCATAGCATGCAACAATAAATGTTTTGACGAATTAAAGGGCTAATTTCTAAAAATAAAGCCACTAAAAACATCTAGAAGAAAACAGGAAAAAATTCTCCTACTGACATCTGGAAGGGATGAAGGATTTCCACTATTTAAGGTTGAGAAAGAAACCTCAAGAGAAAAAGATCAATAGACAAAAAATTTATTTATAATCTGTATCTTATCCAAGTTTGATTTCCAGTATTTTCAATAAAGGATTAATCAATTAATAATGTATCAAGGAATCATAAAAATGAACAAGACTTCTTTTATTTCTTTTTTAAGATTTTATTTATTCATGAGAGAGAGAGGCAGAGGGAGAAGCAGGCTCCCCACTGAGCAGGGAGCCCAACGTGGAGCTCGATCTCAGAACCCTGGGATCATGACCTGAGCCAAAGGCAGACGCTTAACCATCTGAGCCACCCAGGCACCCTGGACAAGATGCCTTTTAAAACATTAATTAAAACATATCAGAATGTTCAACCTCACTAATAACTTTAAGTGCAAATTGAAGTAAAGATGTTATTTTTCACCCATCACTTTAGCAAACATTAAAGGATCATTCTCCATGCTAACTAGAGTATGGTTAAACAAACAATCCAATATACTGCTGATATGAATGAATACAACAGACAATGAATGAATACAACTTAAAAATCAACCTAAGAAGATAAATATGAAATCTTTTAAAGTGTTCAAACCCTCTTTGGTAAAATTCTGAGAATGTAAATAAATACAAAAAGCAAGAACTTTATGTACAAAGAACAAATATGAGAAAAGTCCACCAACAGAATAATAACGAAGCATAAGTATGTAGTAAAGGAAACCTTTTATGCCTTCCCTGTTCACGTTCAATGCAATGGACACTAAAATACCGCAAATTTTTAAATTCCAACTCTGTAAGTACACTGCAAATAAGTATACTCAAACTAAAAGTCCTCAAAGACCATGAGACACACTAAAAATGGGGGACCTTGAGGTGAAATGAAGGGCAAAGCAAAAAGGTAAGAATACCCATTAAAAGTCAAATACCATATTATGTGCTCATACATTAAAATTATCACAGCAATACTGTGAGTTACTGTCTTCCCAGAAGGAGAGAGAGGAATACTTGAAGTCCAGAGGGGCTGAGTGATGTGCTGAGGGCCACAGAGCTAGTAGAATGATACAGCTGGAACTCTGATTCCAAATCACAAGCTCTCCACACTACCTTAAATGAAGGGAATGTTTTCTACAGACACCGAGTAACATTAGAGGTAAAACACTTGTTTCACATATCATAGGTTTCATCAATTGTTTCAAAATATAGGTTGTTTTTGTGACTTTGTCATGAGAGGAAAAGGCAATTTTTAAAAAATTAACCCAAGGAAGGATAAAATTATAGTTTGAAAGGTTTACTTTCCAAATCCTTTCAAAAATCTCTATTATTCCCGGGTGCCTGGGTGGCTCAGTGGGTTAAAGCCTCTGCCTTCGGCTCAGGTCATGATCTCAGGGTCTTGGGATCAGGCCCGCATAGGGCTCTCTGCTCAGCAGGGAGCCTGCTTCCTCCGGAGCCTGCTTCCTCCTCTCTCTCTCTGCCTGCCTCTCTGCCTACTTGCGATCTCTCGCTATCTGTCAAATAAATAAATAAATAATCTAAAAAATATATTATTCCCAATAGCAGGTACAGACTGTACAATTGTAGATTTCCCATGGTGTGCCAAAACTGTAGGAGATAATAAAAAATAAGGTTGTTGAATGAATGAAGAAATACTAATTTAAAATAGAACAAGAAATTCCAGATCTCCCCGTAAGAACAAGAGGCCTACAACAAACTTCTGAAATACCAGTAGACTACTAATTGCATATTCAAACGTAAACCAAAGACAAGTTGAACCAACTCTGCCAATGTCTGGGGCTCTCTACATGAACTCAATACCAAAATATACACTCAGACTCAGCATTCTTTCTACTCATTTGTGAAAATAAAAGTATGTTACATAAGAATACGTTCTATTGAAACTTTAATAAAAACAGTCATAAATTACAAATGTAGGTTTCCGGGTACATAATCAATATACGACAGTTTAAGAAGAACACCATCTACAAAGAGGCTGTCCCCCACCCCCTCAAAAAGTGTAGCTGGGGACACTGTACAGCACAAAATAATCCCAAGAATGAAATTAAGACCCTTTAGAACAGCTAGTTATAATTTTGCTTTTGCAGTACCCTCCCTCACAAAGGAATGATAACAACACTGCACTGAAGTTTCTATGTGAAAACAGAGTACTAGGCCTCCGAGGCCAAATTTATTGCTAATGTATGTTTTTTCCACACAGGATGGATGGCGCTTCTAACTCCCCAGATTATTTATAAAGTTATTTGGATGGCAGGCAGTAGGTAAAGAATAAAATATCAAGATAAATACTAATCTGTTATGAAGTTCACTAGAAGTTGAATATTCCAAATTCAGTTTCCAATTCTTAACACTGGGAACAAGGTCAAACCCTATTAGGTGGTGAAAAGAGAAAATCTGGCTAAATAGAGATCTTTTAGGACAGGTACTCTACAAATTCTACCTTCCCAACTAAAAATATGCATCTTATATTCTGCTTTAAACCTACTCTACACAAAGAAAAGCCATGGAGAATAGTTGTATTTGAAAGTAAAGGTGTTTTCTAAGACTTAAGAGCACTGGTAAACTCAATCAAGAGGTAACCCGTTCACTTACAGTCATGTGCCAATTCACCCCCAATGGCCCCATTCCTATTTCAGACACAGGCACCACGATCTGGCCTTTCCTATTTTCTAAGATTCTTAGGAAAACAACTCTACTGATTTCTGCAACAAATTTTCTATTCCTGCTTAATCAATTTGATAATGTCATATCTGGAAACAGTTCGAAATTCCCCAGACCTCCATCATCAGGAATTTTTAAAAGATAGCTATCTGGAAAATTATCTTCCTGAAGAACAAAGTTGTGCTACGCAAAATACAGCCTTATTCTCACGATGAACCAACTACTTAGGTCTGAATTTTCATGAAATAAATAGCTCATAATATTTTTTTTAATCAAAAAAGCATAAACTGTCGGGGCGCCTGGGTGGCTCAAGTTGTTACACATCTGCCTTCAGCTAAGGTCATGATCCCAGAGTCCTGGGATCCAGCCCCCTTCATCCGGCTCCCTGCTTAGCAAGAAGCCTGCTTCTCCCTTTCCCACTCCCCCTACTTGTGTTCCCGCTCTCACTGTCTCTCTGTCAAATAAATAAATAAAATCTTTTAAAAAAACATAAAATAAAATAAAATAATAAAAAGGTGAAAGATCCAATCAATTGGCTAAGAAATTTGTTGCTTCAAATCAGAACAGCCTGGAAAAGCCACAGTACCTGTATGCAAAAACATGATCCAATTAAAAAAATGAATTCTCAAAAAAGCAAATCAATAAGCAATGTTGCATATTCAATAATCAGTTTGCAATTCAAAATCGAAAACCAATAAATAGAGGGGAAAATATGATTCTGTATTACTGGTTTAAAGTTCTAAACGTTTTTTAAAGAGAGAGGGTGAAAAACCTCAACTGATAAGATAGTACATAACCACATTATCTTCTGCTTGACCAACTTAACAAACATTTCAAAATATTTTATTATAAAAACCAAAAACCTGGATTGGCATGGAAAGAGGTTGAAGGTAAACTTTAGCTGTTTTCCACGTGAGGCAATATCTAGTAACACAAGTCTACATGGCAGTGTTTTCTCCAAGTCTGGTTCAAGGATCACAAATATTACAATTACCCAAGAGGTAAAATCCTGAGCCAAAAAAGGCCTAGAAATCTGTATCTTTTAAGTGTTGGGTGATTCTAATGAACATAAAATTTCAGAACCACCACCGTACAAACTGAGAACAAGTTTAGGGTAAAAATAACCTTGGCCTTCGTAGCACTAGAACTTGATTACTTATCCTCAGACCTTATTTTCGGGAAACCAGGGGTGGTAGGGACACGGTTGTCCTACTTCATAAAAAAGTTCTAAAGCATTAAAGGAGGTGGATTACAGAACGTACTTAGCATAGAGTTTTGACACATAGTAAGTAATAAACAGCAGCAACTATGGTGGAAAACTTCCTATATTGTAACTATTTAACACTTTTAACATTAGTGAACAGTGTATCAAGCTTTATATGTTGTGTCATTTCACTCCTTCCCCTACAACTCTCAAAAGAAAGCAGCATGTTAAATGTAAGAGTCACATGATTTGAAGAGGGGAGTACACAAATCAACCTTGTTTCTTTTAGAGACAGCTGTAAAATTTGGTCACATTTTAAGGACTAGAATTTAAACATTACGCACAATTTGTTATAAATTTACATATATAATCATTACCTGGTTAGACTATGAGAAAAACCCATTTCCAATCACAACAGGAAGGAAATATTTACTGCTTATCTAAAGAAAGAAAAATTCATACTTCCCAATATCAAGCTCTGAACCAATATTTAATGTAAGGTTTTTAAAAAGAGTAACACAGAGAATGGAGAATGACTTACAATTCTAGGGGTGCCTGGGTGGCTCAGTCGGTGAAGCGTTTTGGCTCAGGTTATGATCTCCTGAGTCGTGAGAGTGAGGCCCGCCTCCGCCCCGCTCATCAGCGAATCTGCTTCTCCCTCTCCCTCTGCCCCCCCATATGTCTGTGCTCTATCTCAAATAAATAAAATCTTATAAATAAAAGCCTACTGTATCGCAAAACACCATCCTCAATCACTTACACTTTTAAAGAAATTGATACCTACCTCTCCCTAGAATCTTGATAATCCAATCAATTGCCAAACTCAATAATCTTATCTCTTGTCCATTCTCTCCTTTCATTTTCCAGTAGGGCGACTGCAATTCTGGCTTTCATTTCATTTGACATGTAGGAACAGGTTTAAACCCTATCCAGAACAACAGTGCTACAGGATTTCAACCTCCACTCCTATAATCCAGGAGTTAGTAAACTTTTCCTGTATAGGGCCAGATGGAAAATATTTTAGGCTTTGTGGTCATAAAGTCTCTGTCTCAAGTACTGAACTCTGCTGTAGAACTAAAACAGCCACAGGACAATATGCAAGTGAGCATGGCTAAAAAAACTTTACTTACAAAACTAACGTCAGGTCAAATTTGGTTTACAGGCCAATCTGCTGACCCGTTCTAATCAGAACTAACAACAACTTTGTTAAATTCCATCAGAGATCATGTTATTTCTAAAATCCCCTTTCTTAGAAAAGAACTCAATACTTAACCTGATACACAAACGCTTCCTCCAAATGGGTCTAATTTTCATCATGAACAGTTTTTTTTCCCTTCCCTCCCCCTACATTACAAATTGGTTTCCCTGGTGTGGTTCCTTTTACTTCCCCAATTCCAAGCTTTTGCTCAATCCGTATACAGAATGACAACCTTTCTTTTCCTCCCTCTGGAATACCAAACACCTCCCTTTGTTCTCCCTACCCCAATCCAGGTCTACTAACTCTTATCCATCCTCCAAAAAGTCCCCTTCTCTTTACCAAGAAACTCTTTCTTAGAGGAACTTCCTGGCACTTTATTTATCCTTTGTGACAATGATTGTTTTATATCTTATACTACAGTGAATTATGTGAATATCTTAGATCTCTTTAGACTATAGACAGTATCTATTTATGACTCATCTGTGTATTTCCTATAGTACTTTACACTCAACAAATATTTAAAATAAGACACTATTGTTTTCAAAGAAAATATTCCTACAGTTAAAAGCCCTCACATAACCTAGCACTGTTAAGGGAGTAGGCCTGAAGCCTTCACGTTCTGTATTAATACACTGCATAAAAACTAATGACACTAGCTCAACAAATTATGCCTTCAAAAATCAGTCTCAATCTCATTACCCAGAATGCAGAACGGTAAAGTTGGAAGACCATAAAAGGAATGGATTCAAATCCTAGCACTGCCATTGTTGTATCTGTTTCCTCCCTTTTAGATACTAATGCTACCTCCACCTGGGGAGAGAGAGGAAGAGACTAGGAATAACTATTAACACACAGTAGGCAAACAGTAAATTATTATGCATTATGACTTTCATATAAATTTAAAAACACCTGTCTAAAGTGACTGCAAGTTTCCTATTCTGTTGTTGAACATCTGTACTCAGCAATATGAAGAATAAAGACATAGATGGTCCCTTGGTACGGAGAAATTCAGTCTGGTAATAATCTTTCACAGATAAGTAACAATACACTGAGTCCAGCTAATTCTGAAAAAATGAGTATTATTTCAAATATATTTTAGGCATAAAGCTAAACATTTAACAATGAGTTATAATCAAGTTAGTAAGTTCCTATAAAATTAAAATGTCAAGCTTCTTACAATGGCCTACAAATCTTTCTAATTTCTTCTTTTACCACTCATTCTACACCTGATTATTATGTGTGCTTGTACCACCCTGGCTTTCCTACTGAAAATCCAACAGACCAAGTGCAGTTCCACCTTAAGCCCACTGCACTTGTTCTCTTCACCAGGAATGCTCTTCCTCAAGGTCTTTACAGGACATTCCCTCTGCTTTCATTTTGATGTCAGCACACAGCTCACCTCCTTAGAGACGCTTTCCCTCATCACCCTATTGAAAATCATCCCACCAGGTAACTATCATTTTTAATCTCCTTACATTACTTTATTTCTCATGACAGCAAGTGTTAGTCTAGCCTTCGATCATTTACTCATCTGTCTCTCACGTTAGGGTAAAACCTCATGAAAAAAGCAATTTCTTATTGGCAGCTGTATCCCTAGCAATTAAAATAGTGTCTGGAACATACAGCATACTAGATCCACATCTGTTATTTGTTAAATGAATACATGTTTATGAGGGATGAAGAATATTCCTTCATCATCACAAATTACAATAGCTTCTTATACTCAACTGCTTTCAATTAAACCTAGCATGTCAAGGCTACTCCCAGGACAGAAGTTCTTAATTTGAGACCTCAGGGAGTCATTATACCCATTTTTTTTTTTTGAGGGAAAAGTCTATAGAATTTTTTTAAAGGATCCCTAATCACAAAACATCCTAGGAGCAGTGATTTACAACCTCGGCTACAGTATGGGATCTCTTTGGAGAATCTTTAAAATACAAATGCCTGGGTCCCACCCCAGAGATGATGTCTTATCTGGTCTGGGTACAGCATTACCATTAGGTTTTGGTTTGGGGGGGTTTTGTTGTTGTTGTTGTTGTTTAAGTTACACAGGTGATTCTAGTAAACAGCAAAAACTGAGAAAAATGCAACTGGGAAGCAACAGATGTTAAATGGATCAGATTTCTCAAAGCCATTTACATATGGAAGAAAAAATTTAAAAACTGAGAATTCTGAAAAAATTAGCATCTCTGGCAAACAGATTCATATACAAGTCCCAAATAATTCTCTATTACAAAAACATTTTAAAATAAAGATTAAGACCTCTAACTCTACTTAAATAGTACCTGCCACTGAGATCTTAGACCTTACCCCCAGAAAATAAATCATTCTCATGTAAAACCCCTAATTTCATATAAAAGTTCACTTGTTAATAATATTTAGGTAAAACCTAAATATATCAAAAGAATAACAAAATACTTTTTGATGACTAATCAAGAATACATTACAACCATGAAGCCCTTTGCAGTTTTACCGCTAAAAACTTCTCTGAAGCAATGTGTATGGACCACTTAGCCTCCACTGTTAAACAGGATGACACATAGTGGCTTTAGGTGAAACCAATATTGGCAACACACACAAAAGGAGAAAGAAGATGCGCAATTTCAGAGATTTATTTAGATCATGCCAACAAGGATTTGAAAAGAGCAGGTGTCAGACAAGACACAGGTGGTGGGTTTTTTGGGGTTTTTGTTTTGTTTTGTTTATTATAAAGTCCAATAAGCAAACACCAAGTAATGAGCCAATTCATCATTACCAATCCAGAGTATCACAGGTTACTGGTTTTAATAATCCCCACCCAAGTAACCCCCCTTTTAAAAAACAATTAATGGGATGAAAGAGAAAAAAAAAACCAAAAAAAACAAAAAACCCAAAATGCTAAATATCTGAAGAATAATAAATAAATCCGGCAATGCTAAAGTCCATAGTGGCAAATAATTTTAAATGTTGGGCTACTTAGAATCACTAAGGCACTAGTTTCACCTACTCTTCCATCTTGACTCTCGAGTGTATAGAGGTATTTGCTGAAGCGGCAGAACATGAACCCAAATGATAAAGAACATCACAAACTTAAAGCAACAATTTTTAAATCGTTTCCCTTAAGTCTTAACTTTTTTGAAGTAGAGGCTAAAGGATAAAAGGATATCTAATTTGGGGAAGGAGGAAGAAAAAAAAGTATAACCGTGATGAAGAAGAGAAGAGTAGAAAAGGCAAGGGAAAAAAGACTGGAAAAAACAAAGCAGTGGCTCACAACCTTTCTTTTCTACATCGACTGAGGAAGGCTGACTGGCAAAGACACATGTGTTTGAATCATATGTACTAAGAAATCGGGAGAAACTGAAAATACCTAATTGATTCTGATTTGTCCCTTAGGAGGAGGATATTCCTCCTCACGATGGCCCTTTAAGAATTTCTACTTTAAAGGTGCAGTCTGACTCATCAATGTCCATCTTCATTGCAAAGCCTCTAAACACTACTAGAACACAGTTAAAGTATATTTTCTTAGGGCTGGTGACAAATGTGAGGGTGGGATGAGGAGAAGGAATAAACAACCAGAGAAGTACTCCTATTATATAGTTTTCTTTTTTTTTTTTTTTTAAGATTTTATTTATTTATTTTAAAGAGAGATTACAAGTAGGTAGAGAGGCAGGCAGAGAGAGAGGAGGAAGCAGGCTCCCTGCTGAGCAGAGAGCCCGACACGGGGCTCGATCCCAGGACCCTGAGATCATGACCTGAGCCGAAGGCAGAGGCTTTAACCCACTGAGCCACCCAGGTGCCCCTCCTCCTATTATATAGTTTTCAAGATCCCTTCTCAAGATTTAGTCTCAGCTTTAGTTTCTTCATCTATGAAACAGACACAGAGCCTGCTACGTAACTAGAGAACATTATAAAAAATGAAATAACTATATAAAGAGCACTCCAGGCACCCAATATAAAAAGTGGCCTTTCCCTTCCAAAGTGAGATAAAGACGAATCCACTGGTTCTCAAACAAGGTTTTTCTCCCCAGGACAAATATTTTTGTCAGGAGGCATGTGGCAATGTTTGGAGACACATTTTATAGTCACAACTAGCAGGATGGAGGGAGGGTGCTGATATTTAGTGGGTAGAAACCAGAGATACTGTTAAACATCCTACAGTGCAAAGGACAGCTCCTCAGAACAAAGAATTATCTGACCAAAAATGTCAGCAGTGCCTATGTTGGGAAACTCTACCCAAAAAACTCATTTTTGGAAAACCGAACAAACATGAAAAGAGAAGGGAAAAGGAGTCTATAAATTCCCTATGGTCTATGAGAAACCTATTTTAAAAGGCAGTCTGGGGACACCTAGGTGGCTCAGTCAGTTAAATGTCTGCCTTCAGCTCAGGTCATGATCCCGGGGGTCCTGGGATCCAGTCCCACATCTGGCTCCTTGCATCTGGCTCCTTGCTCAGCAGAGAGAGAGAATCTGCTTCTCCTGCCTGCCACTGCCCTAGCTTGTGCACGTACTCGCGCACACTCCCCCTCTCTCTGACAAATAAATAAAATCTAAGTAAGTAAGTAAATAAATAAATAATAAATGGCAGTCTAAAGACAGCACTATCTTATGGCAGCTGTTACTCAAATGACAAATGAAAATGTCAGGAAAAAAGCTTGCAAACTGTCAGAAAAATAGTTTTTCTTCCCAAACGTTATTTTAAAATGCAGTAATGTATCAATGAGAACCTATTAAATTCATTTTTCCAAATAATAGTAATAACATTGAAGCTTGGAAGTTAAACTGGCACACTCATATCAATCAGAACAGAATAAAGTGATACAACTCTTTCAGAAAGTGGGCGCCTGGGTGGCTCAGTGGGTTAAAGCTTCTGCCTTCGGCTCAGGTCATGATCTCAGAGTCCTGGGATCGAGGCCCGCATCGGGCTCCCTGCTCAGTGGGGAGCCTGCTTCCTCCTCTCTCTGCCTGCCTCTCTGCCTACTTGTGATCTGATCTCTCTCTCTGTGTCAAATAAATAAATAAAATCTTAAAAAAAAAAAAAAAACTCTTTCAGAAAGCAACCTGGGGTAAAAACAGGCATAAAAATGATGATATCCTTTGACCTCAGAACCCAATTTAAGAGAAAGAATACAACATGCAAAAGTACTCAATGCATATTATGAAAAACCGACAATAATGTTCAACACTCAAAATCTAGACACTCAAAATGTGAATATCATTACTACTATTTATGTGCCAGACCCCAAAATAGGATATAGGCATTTTGCATATATTATCTCCTTTATCCTAACAAAACCCCCATAAGGTAAGTGTGAAAAGTCCCATATTCCAGAAGAAACTAAGGTGCAAAAGATCACAGAGCTAGCCAGATTTAAATCCAGGTGGACCAGGCTCTAAAGTTTCATCCATTTTAGTGCTATACTGCATGCCATGAGGAATCAAGGTAAAAATCTGACAGAGTATTATGAATTTAGTAAAAATAATCATAACTACTTCTTAGATACAGATAGAATTTTATACCTAAACGGAGAACAAATACTTTTCAAACAGCCATAAACAGTTTAACAATTGACCATGTAATGGATCACAAAGACATAGCTCAAATTCCAAAAAATCAGACAGAAAGCACACAGGTCACATTCTTTGAACACAATGCAAAAAACCCTAGAAATCAACACTTTTTAAAAGGGTAGCAAAAAACAAACAAACAAACAAAAACCAAAAATCTAACATCTTTCTAAATAATTCTGATGAGGAGAAACCAAAATTGCTCTATTTAGAAATGAACAACGGGGGCGCCTGGGTGGCTCAGTCATTAACCGTCTGCCTTTGGCTCAGGTCTCGATCCCAGGGTCCTGGGCCCCATGTCGGGACCCTGCTCAGTGGGGAGCCTGCTTCTCCCTCTCCCTGCTGTGCTCTCTGAGGAAGGGAGGAAGGGAGGAAGGGAGGAAGGGAGGGAGGAAGGGAGGAAGGGAGGGAGGAAGGGAGGGAGGAAGGAAGGACGGACGGGCGGGCAGGCAGGCAACAATGAAGCTCTGACAGAACAAACTCTTAGAATTTGGCCAAAGAACTAACTCAGAGGAAATGCCATAATTTAAATGTTTATTTAAGAAAATAAGACAGACTGAAAATAAATGACCTAATTGTATAACCTAAAGCAGTTTAAAATCTGAAGAAAGAAGTGAATAAAGACAAAAACTAAACCAATGAACTACTGTTAACAAAAGAAAAATTCAATCAATATAAGCACAAGTTTTTGTAAGAACCTAATTCATAAAGCAGATAACTATGTATCCAAGAAAAGAAAACAGAAGTGAAAGAGCAAATACAACAGAGTAAAGCAATACAAACCACAGATCTATGGGAAGATTCTAAGAGATTACCAGGCAGAATTTCGTGGCAATAAATGTAAAAATCTAGGCAAAATGATTGATATTCTTTAAAAATGTTGCCAAAATTGGGTCATGAATGAAGAGGTTAAAAATCTTAAACCAATAACCAAAGACACAGTTTACAATATCAGCAAAGACCCATTCATAATAGTAAAATGGCGCCTATGTTGTTCAGACATTTTGACAAGTCAAGTTCTAGCAAACATGTTAGCAAAGATTAATCCTTGCCAATTATTTCCAAGTGGAGAAAAAAATGGGAAAATTTACCAAGTTAGTCTGTAGCCTACCACAACCAGAGCCAGCCTAAAACTACCTTATAGGTCATCCCAAGTTATGAATATGGGGAAGGAAAGCAGTCCTCCCTCCACAAAAACACCTAAATCCCATTCGACATGTATTAAAATAATAATCCAAATCATCCAGATAGTATCTGATAATGTTTAGCTTAAGCACTTCCCACTGGAATGCAAACTCCAGGGAGAACAGAGATTTCTTCTTTTTCTATTTTGTTAACTGCTCTATCTCCAGTGCCTTGAAGAGCTCCTGATAAATAATAAGCACTCAATTAATAAATATTTGTTTAATAAAATCATGGGCCAGTCAACATCAGGAAACCACTTAAAGACTAAAGGGAAAAAATGTATTACTATCTCCAAGGATACTGAAAAAGCATCAATAATATATTCAGTTGTAACAAAATTCCTTATTGAGTTAGAAATTAAAAGAACTGTGACTGCCCTAACAAAAGACAATTATCACAAAATGATAGCACAAATCATACTCAATGGCAAAACATAACTTCTCTAATTAAAGTCAGGGCCCTGATAAGAAAGTCCCCTAACTCTTATACTATTTAACCATGTACTAGAAGGTTCCAGTCTATGCAATCAGACAAGAAAAAGAAACACAAAGTCTTAAACAATTGAAAAGGAGAAAACGGGGTGCCTGGGTGGCTTAAGCATCTGCCTTTGGCTCAGGTCATTATCCCAGGGTCCTGGGATCTAATGTGACGTTAGGCTCCCTGTTCCACAGGGAGTATGCTTCTCCTTCTGCCCCTCCTCCCATTGGTTCTCTCAATCTCTCTCTCAAATAAACAAGTAAAAAATCTTAAAAAAAAAAAAGGGAAAGGAGAAAACAAAATGTCACTGTCACTCAGGTGACTATCTAGTAATATCAAATAAAAATAAGTCAAACAATTGCTAAGAGTAGGAAAATTCAGAAAGTCAAACACAAAAAGAACCAATGCATAAAAATTGAGTTTTCCCATGTATCAAGAAATTACCTCATTCTTAATAGGTAAAATATCTAAAAATCTGCAAAATATCTACAAATAAATGTAACAGGAACTGTGCAAGGCCTACAGAAAGAAAAGCATAAATTTTACTCTAGACATAAAGGACCTCAATAGAGGAAAATACAACAACTTTGGAAGATCTAATACTATCAAGATGCCATATCTCCAAATAAATGTACAGTCACAAAACAATCCCAATCCAAATCCCAACATGCTTTAAAGGAAGCTGATAAACTGATTCTGAAATTCACATGGAAGAAGATAATGAGCAATAGCACCTTCACAAAAACATATATATAACCTTAAGAAAAAGGAGACTGCAGTTACTCTATCTCAAGCTATGGCAAGTACTATATACTTTATCATTTAAAGCTTTATTATACTACTTTATTCATTATATATTACTAATTCATTATATTACATTATTATAGAATTCATTATATTACAATTCATTACAGTTTCAGTAATTCAAAGTCTGATATCCATGAAGGAATTGATACTGCATCAAACAGGAGACAACACATCAAGATACATCTATATGGAGTTTGTTTACAATAAAAGTGGTATTTCTAACCACATAAAAAGAATGTTCTATTCAATATATTGTTTAGGGACAACTGGTTATCCACTGGGCGGGGGGGGGGGGAGTTTTAAAATGTTACCTCAAACCATACACAAAAACATAAATGCAAAGAACGGACTGGTGGTTGCCAGAGGCAGAGGGTTTGGGAGTGGACAAAATGGGTGAAAGGAGTCAAAGGGTAAAAACCTCCAGTAATAAGACTATAAATCATGGGGATACAACACACAGCATGGCAAGTACAGCTAATAACATTGTACTGCATATCTGAAAGTTGCTATAAGACTAAAACTTAAAGTTCTCATCACAGGGGCACAGTCGGTTGCGCATCCAACTTCTTGGTTTCAGCTTAGGTTGTGGCCTCACAATTGTGGGCTGGAGGCCCACGTTGGGCTCTGCGCTGAATGTGGAGTCTGCTTGGGGTTCTCTCTCCCTCTCCCCTCCCAATCGTGCACCCTCTCTCTCTCTCTCTCTCTCTCTCTCATAAATAAATCTTTGGAAAAAAAAAAGGTCTCATCACAAGTAAAAAATTCTGTAACAATTTTAATGATGGATGCTAATTAGACTTACTGTGATCATTTGCAAAACATACAAATAGTGAATGAATCATGTTGTATCCCTGAAACTAATATAAACTGTATGTCAATTACACCTCAAAAAGAAAACCAATTTTAGGAGCTAAATATAAAAGCTACATATAGTCAACCCTCTCAGGGAAACGTTTCTCCTACAAAAGGCCTTACACTCCAAATAATTTCCTTCCATTTCTTCCCCTTCCCGTGCACTAACATACATCCCCTTCTTGCCTCTCCCACTTCCATCAATATTCTGCCAACTTTCTAGCATCAATATCCAGTCACATCACAAGTTTACTTAAGTGTGTAATCAATGAAATACATTAGATCAAGAACTCTAGTACAACCTTGACTCTTAACCTAATAATCTTTAGCAGTCATTTGACCTCTCTGTCCTGACGTTTCTCAACTGTAAATAACAAATTCATGCCTATTCCCAAAATAAGTTTTAAAATGCTCTATATTTCATCAGTCTTGCATTTCTACCTTTCTTTCCAGTCTATGCTCATTGCTCTGGTTCAAAGACTTACTCAAAGCTGGACTACTTGCCTTAAGTCTTACCCTGGCTTTCAAACCATCCTACACTTCCAATCCATTCACCCCACATCACTATCAAAGACACTTTTAGGAGCACTCCAATCATGCCATTCCATGTTAGTGATTCTTCACTACTCTTAGGATAAAATTCAAATGTACCAGGTTGGCATTCATAAACAAGGTGACCACAATTAACCTCCCAACTTCATCTTTCATTTTCTCGAAACTTTTCTGTCTAGCAGATGGCTCTCTTCCCTGTCACCCAACCAACATCCTCACCTGACTGAGGTCTCTCATTCTTGGATCTGAAACATCCTATTTCCTCTTGAAAACCTAAGTGTCATCTCCGATCAAACTAAAGTTCCACTCTTCTCAGGTTTTCTGATCACCTTAGCCCATAGTAATCACTCTTTCCTCCTAAATCTCAGCATTTAACGCCTGTATCAGGCATCTAATCACAATTAAGGGATTCACTGCCCTTCTAATGCTTCCTTTTCAACTTGATTGTGGGAGAAAAAGAAAAATCAAGTCATATGACTTACTCCTTGAAGACAGGAACCACGTTCTCAATTCTTAAGTGTTTTCATTATTCCTTATTTTACAATCAGAGAAGTGTTTCCCTTGTCTTTTGGGGGCAAAGTCAATCTTCATGACAGATGATCTTGAAAGGCTAAAATAATCTCCAAATAATTAAGTGTTACTTTGAAAATTTTTATATTATTCTTTGCTCAGAGAATTCTGGATCTCCTTTTCTGGAATTGCCACAGGGACACTTTTGATTATCCTCAATCATGGCACATACTAGTTTCTACTCAGATTATCAACTAGAGTAACTTCTCTGTCTGTTAAGGGAATAATATAAGGTATAGCTCTTCGAAGGCTAGCCTGCTGGGAAACACCTAACAGCAATACTGCACCTCACCCTTCCATAAGTTTTTCAGTCAATCTTAATGTTTATGGATGAAATCAAGGAAATGTGCCTCATCTAGTAATACCACTACACTGTCTATTTAGAATAAATCATGGAAGTATAAATAAACTAACACTGCTTTGGTCATTAATAGAAATAATAACTTCCTGCACCTAATAAAATGGAAAACCAAGTACAGCTGACCCTTGAAAAATACAGGTTTGAACTATGAGGCACACTTACACATGGATTTTTTTTTTTCAACAAATACAGTATAGGACTGTAAGTGTACTTTCTCTTATTGTTTCCCCTAACATTTTCTTTTTTCTAGCTTACTTTATTTTTTTTTAAAGATTCTATTTATTTATTTGACAGAAAGAGAGAGATCACAAGTAGGTAGAGAGGCTGGCAGAGAGAGAGGAGGAAGCAGGCTCCCTGGTAGGCAGAGAGCCCGATGCGGGACTCGATCCCAGGACCCTGAGACCATGACCTGAGCTGAAGGCAGAGGCTTTAACCCACTGAGCCACCCAGGCGCCCTCTAGCTTACTTTATTAGCTTATCAACTATTATTTAAATTACTAATTATTACTTGCTGTATCAGCTTATGCATATACAGACAAAATGTGTTAAATAACTGTTAATGTTCTCGGTAAGGCTTCCAGTCAACAGTAGGCAATTAACAGTTAAGTGCTGGGGGAGTCAAAAGCTATATGTGGATCTTCCACTACATGGGAGGTCAACATCCTTAACCCCCATGTCGTTCAAGTGTCAACTCTACATATGTATCACATCAATGTCTTGAATGTACACTTGCAAATATCAAAGTCACCTCACACCTCTCCCGTCTACTTACTTACTACCAAGTTATGATTAAGAACAAATTAAGAGAATTCTCAATTGGGAGGTAAATCATTGCACCTAGCAAACTTCCTGCAAATATAAAATTAGCCTTTCCACTTAAACTTCTAAGTCAAATTTCTTCTGTGAATGCTTGTATTTGCATAAGAGATCGATTTCAAATACAGCTGGGGAGAAGAAAAATGAGTCTTAAGCAAGCCTCACTCTTGTTTTCATCTTACAAAAAGACTGGCCTATCTTCCAGCCTTGTGAATAAAGATCTTGCAAAATTCACTATGCAAAGGGTGCGCCCAAAGAATACTTGGTGGAAAAATCTGCTGGAGGGGTGCCAATTTAAAAAGAAAAACATTTTCACCCAGTTGGAAATCTACAGAAACAGTGGCTGCAGCGACTCAGCTGAAAACTCTTAAGATCTGAAGAAAAATGTTTAAGCAAAAACTAAGATCTTTTCATTCTCAGAGTGAAATTCAATGAAAGGCAACTGAATGAATCAATGAAAGAGTCGTCTATGTTAATTTTATGCACCTAGGCAGTAACTAAAATTCTGCCTTAGATATTTGACAGCGTCAAAGGGCAACCTATCAAAATGAATTTTACAATCTGTAACTGTCTTTAATCAATTATTTCTGGGAAAGAAACAGGAATAAAAGAACTTTTTATTGTTTTCTTTTTTTAAAAAGTGAAAAATGTTCAGTTTTGCTTATTTGATTTCTCGTTTTGTTTTTTTTTTTAAGATTGTATTTATTTATTTGACAGTGAGAGTGAGAGAGCACAAGCAGGGGGAGCAGCAGAGGGAGAAAGAGAAGCAGGCTCCCTGCTGAGCAGGGAGCCAGATGTGGGGCTCTATTCTGGCCCTGGAATCATAACCTGAGCTGAAGGCAGACGCTTAACCGACTGGAGCCACCCTGGCGCCCCGCTTCTATTATTGGGGCGGGGCAGATATACAAGACTGTTCTTCATTAGGGATATTTATTTCCAAAGTATAACATTCCAACAGCTTTATTCAGCAAAAAGGATACCCGTAAGATAAAGGCCTTTGGGACGCCCGGGTGGCTCAGTTGGTTAAGCAGCTGCCTTTGGCTTAGGTCATGACCCCAGGGTCCTGGGATCAAGTCGGGCATCGGGCTCCTTGCTCGGCAGGGAGCCTGCTTCTCTGCCTCTGCCTGCCACTCTGCCTGCTTGTGCTCTTCTCTCTCTGACAAATAAATAAATAAAATCTTAAAAAAAAAAAAAAAAAAAAGATAAATGCCTTTGTCTTCACTCTCTCATTTTCTCCCATCCTGAGGGTTCATACTTCGCTTTCAGATTTCTTCACTGCCATAAGTGAAACACAATTAAAAAAATAAAACAACAGTTACTGCAGGTATACACACTGGCACCAGGTCACCAACAAGAAGAGAAACAAGTGAGCAGACTGCAGCACAACCAAGTCTGCAGATTCCCTGTGGAAGCACAGGCAGTAGGAGCTCCATGGAGGATCACTGAGCTGCTCAGCATACCTCAACAAGACGACAGAGCGCCTAACAGTGTAAAATTCTTTCCCATCCCAGTCTGGGTCTCATCATTACAAAAACTACAAGTGACATTTTCCAAAAAGGTATAATTTAGACTTTGTAAGTGAGGAACCCAGGAAGACTAAAAGACAAAATTAAAATGAACAATTCTCAACAGTAGTCTAGAATTCTTTTTTACCCTATTGCTCTCTCTTTAGTATTAATCCCAAAAATGCTAAGAAAAACAATAACCTCCAGTTCACCCTTCAAGTTTTCTGGTGATTATCAAATAAAAAAATAAGATACTGACTATTAATCATAAACTTCCATACTCAGACATAAAAACAACACAAACCCAGATAAGTGGGTGGAAAACCAATCAGGATATTCTTTAACTGCTATTTTATGCCTTTCAACTTCCTATAATACCCAGACTCACCAGAAAAAGATTTTTTTTGAGGAAAATACTTCAGTAAACACGAAGGACATTTACAATTCATATATCAACCATAACCACAATGCAAGACTAAACGAAAAAGAACATAAAACACTTTCATATTTTAAAAGATTTTTTTCCCAGCAACTGGGGAAGTAAGGATTTTTCCACATCAGTTAAAATATAAATCATCCCTTTAGAACGTCAAAAATGTTTTAAAAGATTATGAACTAGGTCACTTCTCTGGATTATTTATTATAGTAGAGGAAAAACAACTTCCCATCATCCCTCATGATCGGTATCATGCCCACCAGTGTACTGTACAGTCAGAGAGGCATCGAAAGAGCTATGTGCCTTCAGGTTGCTCCGTTTCTAGAAACAGAATCTTCTTTCTGCTCCCTCCCAATCGGCTCAAGAGAAAAATACTTGTAGAAAGAGCAGCAGGAAAAAACTAGCTTTTTATCTTCGCTGAAGTAAATTATGTAACATGTTTACAGTCCTGGGCCTCAACTGTAAAATGGAGATAACACCTTCATCATATGAATGTTTTAAAGATTAAATAAGATACCAAATATAGGGGGCACCGGGGTGGCTCCATCAGTTATGCATCTACCCTCTGCTCAGGTCATAATCCCAGGGTGCTGGGAATGAGCCTCACATCCTGTTCGTTGGGGAGACTGCTTCTCCCTCTCCTCCCCGCTTGTGCTCTCTGCCCTATCTCTGTCACTATCTCCGTCTCCCTCTCTCAAATAAATAAAATCTTAAAAAAAAAAAAAAGATACCAAATGTAAACCACCTAACATACAGAAGGTGTAATTAATACATATTAATTCTCTTGTTTCCCTCTCTTCTTTTAAGTCACTCCAGCCACTTCCCAGATGCTAGGTCTGCCCTAGCAAAATGCCCCTCCCCTACCCCATCCAACTTCTCTTCCATAAAAGAAACGAGTAACAGGTTATTGCAGGCCAAAGGGTGTATCTGGTTAAGATACAGACCATTTGCCTTTCCTCAAAATTTATTACCAAATTACTTAATATTACTAGAAAGTCTCTTCAATATAAAGTTAAATGCCCTATTTTACATTATGTTTTGGTAGATTTTCTTTTTATCAACCAAGTCTAAAGGACAATTTGCTTCTGTTTCCACTAATACAGCTTAGTGTTTATCCCCGGGCTGTGGGTAAACAGCCTAGAATAATACCTTGATTTCTTGTTAGCTGTGAAACATTAAGCAAGCTACTTAAACTTTTCATTTCTCACTACCAGTCTGTGAAACTAAGAAAATACCTACCTCATTGTATTGTGAGGGCTAAATAAGTTAGTAAGGATAAAGCACTTGTAACACTGCCTACACCTCAAAATATTCAACCAATGTAAGCTATCACTTTTTTTCCTAACATGTTTCGACTCTGTTGTCTGATTAGGTAAAGTAGATTAAAAATGTTGTTCCCTAGTTCAAACAAATGACTTTAGTGAGAGTCCCCCTGGGGCTCGGTGATCTCCCAGGTTTCAAACTAATTTAGTCCCAACAGTCCTAAGCTGTCTCCCCCCATTTCTACCTTCCCAGGATGCATCTTTCAAGTACCAGAAGAACAAATAGGAAAAAAATGATTAAATGGTGAGCAAAGAAAGTAGTCACTATACATATACACTCTCATTTAATCCCCTGGCTCATGTCCTCTATTCTATTAGGCAAAGATAAAACAACTAAAAGGAAAATGATTTAAAATTGAATATAACCCCTCCTTCCTCAAACGCTCACTACCACCCCCCATACCTTTTCTCCACAAATCCTCTTTATCTGAGAGTTCTGAATATAATCTATACACAGTTGCTACAATGCTACGAAATAGGTTACCAGAGTGACCCACGTTTGTACTTGACCAAAAACTTTTCAGGATACTCTACTTGAGGAAAAGACTTTCCAGATACTTCTATCAGATTGAAACTGATTTCAAAACAATTTTGTTCAGCATTTCAATCCAAAACCCTTCTTTGTAACTAAACAAATATAAAATCAAACAGGCTGAAGCAGCCACAAAGCACTAAGGGAAATCCCAATTAGTAAGATTTATTTTATATATATGTTATATACTGCACCCTTTAGGTTAAAACTTGTTTTTTTTTTTTTTAATTTTTTATTTATTTATTTGACACAGAGACAGAGATCACAAGTAGGCAGAGAGGCAGGCAGAGAGAGAGGAAGAAGCAGGCTCCCTGCATAGCAGGGAGCCCAATACGGGGCTCAATCCCAGCACCCTGAGATCAAGACCCAAGCCGAAGGCAGAGGCTTTAACCCACTGAGCCACCCAGGCGCCCGAGGTTGAAACTTTTAGAGACTCAATGCTCTCTCTACATTGAATGTAAGAGCATAATTTCCCCAGGTATACAATGGAAAATAGGGGGGAAAAATGAACTGGTAGATATTAAAGGACATGATTCGAGGTATAAATTTCTGCCAAGCTTGCAAAACAATCTAGTCTATTTTGATCTTTGTTTAGGGATAGAGTAGGGACACTAATTAGATTACTATTCATTTGAGGGGTGCCTGGGTGGCTCAGTCAGTTAAGCAACTAACTCTTTGATCTCAGCTCAGGTCTTGATCTCAAGAGTCATACATTCAAGACCCACGTTGGACCCCATGCTCAGCGTGGTCTACTTAAAAAAAAAGATCACTATGCATTTGAAATAAAATGTGGTCCCATGCTTTCCCTCTTCTCGTAAAATAATTTATCATGCACATGGAATCTAGTAGGGTGCTATGCAAATGACACTGAAACCTCTGGGTATACCCAATAGCCAAAAAAGTTTAAAAATGAAAACTAGTTGGGCGCCTGGGTAGGGCTGGGTGGGTTAAAGCTTCTGCCTTCGGCTCGGGTCATGATCTCAGGGTCCTGGGATTGAGGCCTGCATCGGGCTCCCTGCTCAGTGGGGAACCTGCTTCCTCCTCTCTCTGCCTGCTTGTGATCTCTCTCTGTGTCAAGTAAATAATAAAATACCAAAAAAAAAAAAAAAATCCTTAAAAACGAAAACTAGCAAGTGACCACCACATTCAATAACCTCCTTCCAACTGTTCCTTCATCTCAAAACAACCATTCAATCTAGTTACTCCAACCAAAAACCTAGGATAATCACTCATACCTCTTCCTTCCCTCTCAACATCTACTCATCACATCTAATCAATCACAAGTTCTAGTCACCCTACCTCTAATATCCAATTCTCTCACTCTTTCCTGCCAGACTGTGTCCATCATTCTCTCTTACCTGGTTTACCACAATGGCCTAACTGGTCTCCCAAAATCTACACAATTATAAGAGGTTAAAAGAAAAAAAAAATCCAATGATGTTTAAACATCACTGGCTCCACAATTAACATTTTAAACGTGAGATAGCCAACAAAAACACCCATATGACTTGGCCTCTAACGACCTCTCTGGCTCATTTCTCATCACTCTCCTTAAACTGTGCCCTGTTTTTGAAAGTGTCAAGCACCTCCCATCCCCAAGGCCTTAGCATATGCTGTTTCTTCAGTCTGTAGCACACTCCCCTTCTTCACCACCAATCATTTCTCATCATTCAGGTCTCAGCTTACATATTACTTCTTCAGTATACTTGCTTTAATGCTATAATATCCCCACCCATTGTAAGTAGATGTTCCTGATATGCACCCTTCAAAGCTCTCTGAACTTCATTTTGTAGCTCCCACAACCACCGTAAATACATCATTAAACTATGTGACTGCCTACTTAATCTTTTTTTTTTAAAGATTTTATATATTTATTTGACACAGAGAGAGAGAGACAGTGAAAGAGGGAATACAAGCAGAGGGAGAGGGAGAAGCAGGTTTCCTGTGGAGCAGGGAGCCCGATGCGGGGCTAGATCCTAGGATCCTGGGATCATGACCTGAGTTGAAGGCAGACGCTTAACGACTGAACCACCTAGGCGCCCCAATAATTAATCCTTCTAACCTATATCGTCCACAAGGACAGCACAGGGATTGTATCTTACCACTATATATCCCTACCATCTAGCACACCTCAGTAGGCATTCAATACATCCGATAAACGAATTCATCCATTCCAAAGTCCCCAATGTAAGTCTTTGAGGTACAGGTTAACTCTTCACTCTGTTTATTTAAGATTACTGGGAAGCCCATTTCCTGATTTTGAACACTTGCTGGAATGTGTAAAGGAATACAGAAATGTTCATTTTTAAGACACAAGTAAAGAACGTGGACCTTCATGTGCTATTAGGGTTATTTTGCAAAATGTATTCTTAAAGTCACCCAGGGCTTGAAACTCCATCTATGATAGTCACTGTCCCCCAACATCCACTGTTATTAAGTCCCACTAACTATGGGACACCTGGTAACTCAGTTAAAGCATTTGCCTTTGGCTCAGGTCATGATCCCAGGGTCCTGGGACAGAGCCTCACGCAGGCTCCCAGCTCAGCAGGTAATCTGCTTCTCCCTCTCCCTCTCCTCCTCCCCGTTTGTGCGCTCACTCGCTCTCTCTCTCCACTCCCTCTCAAATACATAGTATCTTTAATAAGTAAAATAAAATAAAAAAACAGAACTACTTGGGTCTTCCTATCCTCAGTAGGGCACAACCAAAAGAAAACTTCCTAACAAAATTCTAGCTCATTCTAATATCCTTTCTTTCCAGCTGCATCAACCAGCTGTGGTCTCTTCCTATTTCATTTATGACATCTAACATTTGCCTTATATCACTGTGAGCCAGGCACTGTTCTAAATATTTATCTTTATCTTACCATTTCTCTACATCTAAAGCATAAACTTCTTGAAGATAATTCATTTATCCACCTATCTCATCTCCTGCCTCTTACACATTTGCTCATTTAGTAAGTACTTATTCTATGGCCACTTTAGCACCACCATAAAAGTCCTTTCACTCAATTTTAGAGAACGAAAACACCAGTCAGTCAAAAGGCCACAGAAAATATCTGTAGCAACTAGCTCTGCAGCAAATGGGTAACCCCCAAATTCCTTATTGCCTAATTCTCTCCTTCAGAATCACACATGAAACACCAAGAATAAATTCTATCTACATACTGTAGAAAAAAGGAAGGGTGGGGGGAGGGAAAGGAGGAAAATACAGAAGCTCCCATTTCTGCCACTGGATGTCATATGCAGGCTAGCAGAAAAACAAGGGGCATTAAATCAAAGGTGTTCTACAAATGAGTTTACTCACCTCTGAAAGTAAGTTCTGTAAGAACACAATGGAAATATTCCCAAGTATGTATCTCACATAGTAACAAATACAATAATCACTTTAGTGGACTAGTAAAAAAAAAAAAAAAAAGGGCTCGCTTTGGCAGCACATACACTAAAATCGGAAGGATACAGAGAAGATTAGCATGGCCAAGAAAGACACACAAATTCGTGAAGCATTCCATATTAAAAAAACAAAAACAAAACAAAACACACGCACACACAGAGGCATTAAAAGAAGCAAAGCTGTAAGTCACAAGTCAAGAAGGCTGCTTTGTTTCAAGTTACACCAGTGACTTAAAGGGACTTTTGCTTCAGTTTCCCCAAAATGCAAAAACAAAACAACAACAAACCAGTGCTGAGAACAGCTCCATCAATCCATGTTATTTAAAGACAGAGTAGTCACAATTTAAAGTAGTTTTGGCCTCAGAAATTACCTAGTCAATTCCTTCATTTTTATTATAAAAGTAGTTACATGATTAGCCCTATAGCTAGTCTACAGCAGAGAAGGGTTAGATATGACTTAGTTCTGGCCAGTAATGCTCTCGCTCTATCATTCTGTGAAAGGATAAGGAATAGGAAAACAAGGACAAATCAAGTTGACTATCTCCTTTGGCAAAATCATTTGTGTATACTTAAATAGGAAGCTACAACACAAAGCATTCCCTGACACCTAAAAAGCAAAACCTACAAACACACTAGTAATTCACTATACACCGAAATCTTTATTAACAATTCCAAGAGGATGAAATTCCCCAGAAGAAAAGTCACTGCAATCAAGATAATCCAAAATTTATCAAATAATTTCTTTAATGTCACTAAACTGAACATCTAGTTTATTTTTACCCAACCTTGATGTGAAAGACTTCAGGAGGCCATCAAATAAAACACAGGTTAGTATAAATTAGCCCAGAAATAAAATCATGAAAATAAAACAAGAACAGAGAACAAAATGAAGTCAAGAATGAAGCTAAAAAAAAGGTACAAGACCTACAAGCTTGGCTCTGAACTTCCAAAAGCCAACAGGAAATAGAAACCTAGTGAGCAACACAAATTACAGCATCCACATAATAAACAGACTTAAAAGTTTAAGAAAAAAAAAAAACCACTTAGTCTTGGTTGCATATCTTTCTCCCTGAGGTCCTTATAAAGAAGGGAATGTGTAATATAAAGACACATGTAATATATATAAAACAACATATATTTCAGTAGTCCTAATGGAACATTTTATGAGATTTTTTTTTTTAAGATTTTATTTACTTGATGGGGGGAGGGGGGAAGCAGCACAAGCAGGGGGAAGGGCAAAGGGAGAGGGAGCAGCAGACTCTCCGCTGAGCAAGGACTACCCCCCCCCCTCACGCCCCAACAATGCAGAACTCTATCCCAGGCAGGACACTGTGATCACGACCTGAGCCTAAGGCATACACTTAACCAACTGAGCCACCCACGTGCCCCTTGGGATTCTTTTTATAATGACCACCAAGATAAGCCTATAGTAACAGCCTATAGTAACAGTAGAAAAAAGAGGTTTATATAATTAATGTCCAGGTACCCAGAACATTGCTATCTAAGAACACATTTAAAAGACTATCTGAAAAAAATTATTTTCTTAACAGCAAGTATTTACTACAGAACTTTATAAGTACAAGGGCAAAGAAAATGAAAACCAAATTTAGAAAAATGAGATTATCGGTCCAGGAATTCAAAATAGCAGAACAAAACTCTTAAAGGGAAAAGAAAGGAAGGGATATAAAGGAAAACTAAAGTGGAAAGGAGAGAACATGCGTGCGCGCACGCACACACACACACACACACTCTCAACAATTTTACTGCATACATATGAGATAACTAAATGCTTTTATTTCTATTTCTATGGTTAAGAATTAAAAATTAAGGGGCACCTGGGTGGCTCAGATGGTTCACCATCTGCCTTCAGCTTGGGTCATGGTCTTTAGGTCCTGGGGATTGAGCCCCATGTCGGGCTCCCAGCCCAGCGGGGAGCCTGCTTCTCCCTCTCCCTCTGCCTCTCCCCCACTTGTGCTGTTTCTGTATCTCTCTCAAATGAATTAAAACAAAACGAAACAAAAATATATTTAAAAAAATTAAAAATTAAGGTGACTGCTGAAGCATATACCTTCCTTGCTAGTTCGTCCCTCCATCAAGGAGATAATGTTTAAATTCCTTCCACAGTGATATTACTCAACAACGATGCAGGTCAAACCCAGTATAGTGCAGAATTTCAGAAGTAATTAATGCACTAAGACAGGAAGATATATTAAACATTTTAGGATGATTTTCCAAAAAGAGCTTAAAATAAAAAGGCATAACAACAGTTTAAACTAAATAAAATCAGTTACCAAAAAAAAATTAATCAAGAAAAGGGAAAGAACTCTAAGATACCTCATCTGGCAATACAGAATTTACTAACTGTAAAATATAATATGATGATAAATATACATTTGTCAAAAATTCAACAACATATAAAAGTCAATCATTCCACTACCGCTAACATGTGCCTATGACTTACAATGGATCACTGTTTTTCCTCGTGGAGGTTAAGGAAAGAGGAAAAAAACAAATTCTTGGTGAAGACTTGTAATTTTCACAGAACCACCCACTTGTAATTTAAGCACCATCATTTAAAAACGATTCATTTCAACAGCCCCCTCTGCTAAATATCTTCATCATGGCTGCCTAGACTAAATCTAGCCAGTTTTATCTTTGGTAGGAGTACTTCAGCAAAGGAGTGAAATATTAAGCTACCTTAGGGAAAAAAGTTGAAATTCACCAGCTGGGTCAAGCTCCTGAACAGTTTAACTAACTTCTTATTCTAGGACTCGAGAATTATAAATGTGGTTAAGAGATTCGGGAAGAACTACTAAATCACAAAGAAAAGGCTTCTCAGCATCCAAAGAACTACTCCATCCGCTCCCTTTTCTTTTTTAATCAAAGTAATGCCTCCATTCCCACTGTCTGGCCAATTGCTTAAAACCTTTAATAAAATACTCAGAAGGTCAACGAACACCTGGCTAAATACCAGCCTTAGGAGCCAGTCTGGTGAACTTGCTCGACAAAAACTTTAAAGCACTTACGCTTTATTGTTGGTTTTAATTTAAATTTAATTATATATTATAATGAGCAGAAAGTATATATACTTCACAGTACTTTTAGTGCCCCAATTTCCTTACTTTAATATGATGATACTTGGAGATTCAACTTTTTAAAGCACTGTTTAGTTGATTTAATTGTAAGAGGATTCAAATGATTCCAAAAAGTTTCCTAAAGTGATCCCTTAGCTGTCCTTACACTTCACAGCCTTCTAACCAACAAACCATTACAGTGATAAGAATGCTCAGAACTAAGTGGTGAGTGAATGGACTAAGCCTAAGGAGTCCTTTCAAATCACTAGATTATTCCACAAAATAAAAGAAGTTCTCACATTATCAAAACTTCGAAATGTTTTCAATACAAAGTACCTCGAAAACAATAAGCTTATAGATTCTAGTTTTTCTCAAGTATACAAAAGAAGTACATGAAACTTAAAATGGATCAACTACAGTATTTGTTTCATGAAATTACTCTTAAAACACAAAATATTCAACATTAACCAAGATTTTTTGAAAGCAGTGGCTTATGCAGTAAAGTCAGTGGGATAATGCCACAAATATTTGCAAGCTGGTTTAAGTCACTAATCCATCTGAAGAAAGATAACTATGTTAACAGCAGTAGCAAGCCTCTGAAATGTATCTGCTTTAGATGTGAATATTGAAGTGGACTCTCAAGTACAGCAAGCTAATAAAAGAAAATGAACTAGGTCTACAGGAAGAAATTCAGCAAAATTATTCAGACTTTCCCCTTGAGATAGAAACATAAGCCAGAACTTCATATTCAGATACAGCACAGTTGTCCATGTAAATAATATAAACAAAACTGAGAAAAAAGGAGATTTACTTATGCTTAAAAGCATGGCTATGTCAACAGAGTCTTCAATGAAAATTGTAGTCACCTTTTTTACTACAGGCAAGAAAAAATTAAATATTCCAACATAACCACCTATTTCAGCCTACTTTAGCAATCTAACCTTTGTAACATCCCTGGCCCAAAAAGGGAAATGAAAGAGGATCTACTAGTCAACTCCCCTGACCTCCTTTTCCAACATCTAGTGCTTCCCTCTCTCATAAGTCTAATACTTACTCTAAGTAGACAAACGTAGACTGGCTTGTTTTTAAGGAGATATACTATACTTCCTTGTTTATCTGTAAGGAGCCACTAGAGGAGGGAAGAACATGAGTTAAGTACCCCTGGATTCACCATGCCAATTTGGAGTGCCACCCAAAGCTTGTCCAGAATTTTCCTCAAAACAACAGATCTGGGAAAACCAGAAGAATTTTATCCCAAATATGTCAATACATTAAATTTAGCTAAAAAAAAATAAATAAATAAAATTCAAATCTGATAAAGATGTGCTCTTTGAGGAAGTAAATCAAGTTGTGAAAGTGGACTGTACTTGGAGGCAATCTATAAAATACTCGGAAGCATTTTCTGATTATTAGTCCTTAAAATGTAAGGGAAATCTCAATTATTAAAACTGAAAACTGGGTACATTCTCTGCTGAAGGTTTAACTAAAAGCAACTATGGGGCACCTGGCTGGCTCAGTCAGTAGAACATGGAATTCCTGAACCCTGGATAGTGAGTGCAAGCACCATGTCGGGGGTGGAGCTTATGTTTTACAAATAAATAAATAATAAAAGCAACTATAAATTCCAGCAACATTAACGAAGTCAACTAAACTTTTGTTCCCACTTAAACTAGAAATAAGAGAATCTGAAGTCAAGCCAGAGACTTACCAAAAATATCCTACATACAGTTTCAAAAGAAATCTAACTTTACTCTGAAAGAAGTATACAGTTTTACAAATAGAATGTCTTCTGGGTTTTTTCTTAATAAACAACATCTACAGCAATACAACACTATGCCAGAAATATCTTTCATTTCTTCACTAGCAAGTATATGCAACCACACGTACCTAAAATCAGGAAAAAGACAAATGGAACACGGTCACCTATATACAAAGAATCCCATTCTCCCGATGATGGGAATTCATTAATTCTTTTTCCCTTGTCCTAACATTTCTCAAGACCGACATCATGCATGCGTTTTACTCACAGGGGTACATGGCGTTGCTCAGGATCAGCTCTGGTCAGTTCTTCCTCTTCGATATCAGACTCTCCTCCTGAACTACTGTCGGTGATGTCTGAATCAAATGCTCGTTCACTGCACCTCAAGTTGGCTATACCACTAGCTGTAAATCTCTCCAATTCTTCAGAAATTGAATCGCTTTTCAGGAAATTGCTAAGTCCCTCTGACGTGGTGGTCTCACTGGCAGCTTTTCTCAATGCAGCTTCAGCCTTTCGAGTCAGCATCAACTGGCTCCGGGGCCTCAAGGATTCCAAGTTTGGCAATTTGCTCAAAGTTTTCTCTAAAAATCCACCCAGCTGATGCTGTATATGCCTCTCCACCTGCTTGGCTTGCACAACCTGTAAGCGCTTCTGTAACCTGCGGGCACGGCTCTCAATATCAGCCTGCCTCCGTAGTAAAGCTGTTATCCTTGTGTCAGAATCTAAAGCACTGAAAAGAATGGAAGACAGGGGAGACTTTTTATCCTCTAACTTGACACCCCCCAAGTTAGAACTAGAGTCTGTGCCAGGTGATAATCTACTGCTTCCTTGAAGTGCCGGCTGTTCCATGGAATTTACAGAAGATTTGTTTGCAGTGCTATTATTGCTAAATATAGTTGTGTGTTCTACATCAAGGCTTCTATGTGGAAGAGTGCAATTGGTCATACCCCCCTTCAAGTCCCCAGATTCAGATGCCACCACTTCACCCCCTTGAAGAGAAGATGAAGTGAGAGCTCGTTTTCCCCCATTGAGGGGATTGGAATTGTCATGATCAGAATGTGTTGAACTTTTAGTCAATTTCTTAGCCAACCCATTTACAGGTGCTTGTGGCAGAGCTGTCTGACCACTCGTATTCATGGTTCTAAGATTTTCTAAGGAAAACTCCAAAACTGGCTGTCTCCCCAACAGCTCAGCTCGGAGTTCATAGGACTGAGATAAGAGAGGATGAGATTTCAGGACTGTCTGCTTGCTGAAGACACCTTGCAATTTCAACGACTCCTTTGAGGGCACAGATGTTACATCGGAGCAGAGATAAGATGCCACCAGTGGTTGCAGCTTTCCCAAATCTTCCTTGGTAGGATTATTTCGGAAGTCTAGACTGGGATCCTCAGCAGCGATGGCTTTTCTTTTGGTTCCGTTGGCAGCAATAAGGATGTTGGCGTTGCCGTTATTTTCGGCACTGCCAGGGGACAAAGTGGAGGATGGGGGAGCCAGTTTGAACCGGATATGGTGTGCTTCAGCTGCTGCGTCAGTGAGAGCGGGCGCCATCGCAGCCATTCAGCACAGAGAGACAGGAAGTCCAGCCTCTCCCGGTGCCGAGGCCAGCTCCACGGCCCCTTACTGCCTCCCCAGAGAACAGCCTAAAAGAGAGAGAGGAAAAAAAAGGAAGTTAGAAATATATGCACATTAGAAAACAACTCACATGCTTTTAATACAAACACTACTTGCCTATAATCCTATAATACATTTTATACACACACACACAAAAATACAAACTCTGCCACCAAAAAGAGAAGCTATTCTGGGTACTTGGATATTCAAATATGGGGATAGGGGGCATTGACAATCCTTGTACAGAGAAAGAATTACATCCTTTTTTGTTACTTGCTACCATAGATTGAAAATAACCAAAACAGAAGTTCCACTCTGAAACAATCAGATTTTTGTTAAAGCTAAATCATCTGCATAAAAAAAAATCACTATAAAATTTCTTGAAATTAGTGGATTTAAAGCAAATGTATTGGGGCGCCTGGGTGCCTCAGTCGGTTTAGCATCTAACTCTTGATTTCAGCTCCAGTCAGGATCTCAGAGTCACGGGATCAAGCCCCGCATCCTCTTCTCTCCCTCTGCCCCTAACTCTGTGAGCTCTCTCGCTCTCTCTCTAAAATAAATCTTTAAAAATAAAACAAAGCAAACATATCAAACCAAACACTTAGCAATTAAACAGAAAAGAATTAGTAAGGCACTCCCCATTCTTACCAAAAAGCTTGTATGCTAAATAGGTCTGTGCATTTCTCTAGCCAGAGAATCCAGTGCTCCTGTCAGCTTCTCACTTCTCTGAAAGACAGCTCACACTACAAACTCCATTTCTGCTTCCTCCAATCTCTCTTCTTTCACTGTCCTCAGTACAGCCCATCTCTAAAACTGCCCAACACATTTCTTTTCCTTTACCCCAAAACTTTTTAAATTTATTTAATTAATCTCTACATCCAATGTGAGGCTCAAACTCATGACCCCAAGATCAAAAGTCGTATGCTCCTCTGAGCCAGCCAGTCACCTCCTTTACCCGAAAACTTCTTGAGAGAATAATATAAATAGCTGCCTCTGCACTCTTCACTCATAATCTGGCTTCTAATCCTACTGTTCTGGCAAAGGGCACTAGTAATCTCATTATCAAATCCAATGATCAAGTCTCAGTCCCCATTCTATGGGACTTCTCTGAAGCATTAGGTAGTGCTGACCACCTCATTCTTCTTGAAATGCTCCTTTCCTGATGTACTTGACACCCCATGATCCTCAAGCTACCTGAAATTCAAAATTCACTCTCTTCTTCCAATACATTCTTCACCCTATTTTATTACCTCAGATAATTGCATTGCTTGCATTTAGTAGCCCAAGCTAAAAACCTCAGTCATTTGCCTCTTCTACATCACCTTGGACTTATTTGGTCTGACAGCAAAAGTAAATTTATATAAAGAGCTAACCCAACTATTCTTTAATTTGCTTTTAATTCCAGTGTAGTTAACACAGTGTTATATTAGTTTCAGATGTACAATATATGATTCAACAATTCCATAGATCACTCAGTGCCCATCACAAATGCCCTCCTTAATCCCTATCAACTATTTACCCATCCCCCCATCCACTTCCCATCTGAAAACCATCAACTTGTTCTTTATAATTAAGAGTGTTTCTTGGGGCACCTGGGTGGCTTAGTCGTTAAGCGTCTACCTTCAGCTCAGGTCATGATCCTAGCATCCTGGGATCGACCCCCATACTGTGCTCCCTGCTCAGCGGGAAGCATGTTTCTCCCTTCCCAGCTCCCCCATGCTTGTATTCCTGCTCTTGCTCTGCATAAATAAATAAAATCTTTTAAAAAGTGTTTCTTGATTTGTCTCTTATTTTTTCCCCCTTTGCTTAACTTGTCTTGTTTCCTAAATTCCACAGATGAGTGAAATCATATGGTATTTGTCTTCCTCTGATGGACTTACTTCGCTTAGGCATTATACTCTTCTAGCTCTTATCCATGTTGCTGCAATGGCAAAATTTCATTCTTTTTTGTGACTGAGTAATATTCCATTGTATATATACACCACATATATGAATGAATGGATTTGACCCATTCATCAGTCAATGAACACTTGGGCTGCTTCCATATCTTGGCTATTACAAATAATGCTGCTATAACCACAGGGGTTAAAAGCCAGTTATTCTTAAAGCACGGTCTACAGACTTCTTAGGAGCTTGCATTTCAGGGGTCCACAAGACCAAAGCTATTTTCATATTAACACTAAAACATCATTTGTCTCTTCTCACTGCACATAAGTTTGCAATGAGGGTGCAAAAACAAGGCTGAGCAAAACCGTGGGTACATTCACATAAATAAAGGCAGAGACCCCGAAATGTACTAACAGTCATTGGTCACTGTATGCTCATTTGCAGTTTAAAAAAAAAAAGCCCATTTCATCTAACAATGTCTTTGATGAAATTATGAATCTTATTTAAATCTCCAATCTTGAGTATGTACTTTTTTGAGTATACATTTTTAAATAGAAAAGTACACATAAAGCCATTTTCGCGCTTTAAGAAATCTGAGAAAAAGCATACAACTGATTTGCAAGCTCAACTGGAAGCATTTTTCACAGAACACTATTTTTACTTGGCAGAACAACTGACAAACGATGGTTATTCAGACTTGAGTAGTTATCAGAGATTTTCTCAAAAATGAACAAAGTGAACCTGTCACTTCAAGGAAAACCACTGATGTTTGTTGCCAATGATAAAATCTGAGTTTTCAAGCAAAAATAAGTATTTTGAAAACTTGTATCCACCACAAGCTCCAACATTTTCCCAATACCTAAAAAGCTTGTCTCCAATAGATTACTTCTAATATCAGTGAATGTGAAATTTTTGATACCATGTAATGGAATGTATCAACATCTGGAAGATCTGCATAACTCAAGTGAATGACCAACTCAAATGACCAACCTATGTTGGAAACTCACGCATGGGTAAAAGCAAATGCAAGACAGACCAATGGGTTTTCATGTAACAGAATACAAAAAAATTTACTGACGTAGTTTTTGATTCCACAGTCCAACTAACCTTTATGAAACTACTACTTGTCAAGTATGGGCGTAAGTCAAAGAAAACCCACATTTATCTAAAAAGTTTATTAAAATATTCCTCTATTTTCCAACTACCTATCCGTGTGATGCCAGATTTTCTTTATATACTTCAACCAAAACAACCTATCACAACAGAATGTATGCTGAAGCAGATATGAGAACCTGTTCTCTACGAAGCCAGACATTAAAGAGTTTTGCAAAAACATAAAATACCATTCACTAAATTTTTCTGCTCTAGTAAAAAGTTATTTTTCATAACATGTAATGGGTTTGTCATTTTAAAATGAATGAATAATTATTTTTAAAATTTCTCAAAGTTTCTAATACAGCAACTATTGATAACCCAAGAAAGCTCTTTGTGGTTCTCAACATTTTCTAAGCATCAAAAAGGGCCCTGAAACCAAAAAATTTGTGTATCACTGAACTAAAGCAACCTCCTCCCCAGTCAAAAAAAAGAAGGGCAACTTCCAATTTAGTCAAACATTTTTATCTCTAGGTCAATACCAAACACAGGAAAACAGGCCCTAGAGGAATACACTAAGATTCTTTAAAGTATGACAATTCAAATTACTAATATTGAAATATTTAAGCAAATGACTAAGACCATCCATATAAATACCAGTACACTTAAAAGTCAAATATGTCTATTCCCTTATATAATTTACCAGAAGTTTCTTGTTTTAAGATTGTATTTTAATAAATATCCTATGAAATAACTAAATCTTCTGGGGCTTGAAAAGAGCTTTATCCTTATGGACTTTCCTGGCATATGACATTCTATGTGTCACAAACTGTTCTATGTCCACTTTCCCTATTTGATTTTAAATTTAGTAATAATTCCTAATATAGTATAAACACTTGTGCTACAGACCAAATGGCAAGTGAAACAACGTTCATGTTGTTTGTTCAAAATACACGGAGTTATTAGTTTTGCAAAATGCAGAGAATTTTCTCCCATAAACAAAAATCACTATCAGGTCTTTCCCATCAAGAATGTCTCCTCTTATTCCTCAAAAAGTTGAAAATGGAGCTACCCTATGACCCAGCAATCGCACTACTGGGTATTTATCCTAAAGACACAAAGGTAGTGATCCTCAGGGGCACATGCACCCGAATGTTTATAGCAGCAATGTCCACAATAGCCAAACTATGGAAAGAACCTAGATGTCCATCAACAGATGAATGGATAAAGAAGATGTGGTATATATATA
>LNAC01000540.1:300404-311818 GCA_002007465.1 Ailurus styani | reverse complement strand
CAGGGCGCCGGATATGGGGCTTGACTGACGCCAGGACCCTGAGATCATGACCTGAGTTGAAGGCAGATGCTTAACGACTGAGCCACCCAGGCACCCCAAAATAATGCAAATTCTTAACCAAAAAATCTGAGTACGGCAAAATGTCACGGTAACTTTCATAAATTTAACATGCTGAGCAAATAATGAACATAATGAACAAAATGTTCATTAAAGCAATGATTCCCATCCCACTTGAATCCCAAAAGCTTCACTCTTCAACAATTTAAAGCAAAGACTCAAACTTAAGCAGTTTTACAAAAACAGAACAGCTTATGATAAATAACCTTTCTCCAAAGAACACAAAGCATTAAAAGCTATAATTAACTTATTAATCCTCATAACAACCTGGTCAGTAGGTTTCAAATGGGATTATAACTTCCAATTTACTAGTGGGGACAGATAATAAAGTTGTACTGTACATTCAGAATAAAGAAACCTAAAATATACCAATTTTTACTTCATCTAATAAACCACAATCTGACACAAGTACAGATGAGCTAATGTACCTGCTGTCACTGACATGAAGATCCTGCAGTAAGTTTGAAGAGACCCAAAATAAGGGCTATAAAAGATTGAGTTAGGTATTAATGGTTCTCCTCCCAGTTCCAAGGAAGTATCTTGGGGACTGGAAGATGTAAGATGGGTTCAGCAGGAAAACACATTTGGGGAAAACTGTCCTGACAGAGATTCACAATGCACTTCATCAGACTGAATACTTAAATGTTTGCCTTTACCAAACCAAATGAACACTTCCCCCCCTACCCCCATTACACCTATAAGTATCTTGCAGAACACTGTTCTGAGGGATACAAATTGGGATAAAGTTCAAATACGTGACCTTCAGGATCTCTTCCTATGCTTATGATTCTGGTCTAAACTGAAATACAGGTGCAAGGAAAAACTTCCACCTAACACAAGTAGCACTTGGGAAGCAAAAATATATCCCTAGGGCAGTTTCTCAACCCAGCACTACTACCATCTTGTGCCAAATAATTTTTTGTGGTGGGGAGGGGCCTTTCCTGTTGTGTTGTTGGACATTTAGCAGCATCCCTGGCTCCACCCACTAGATGCCAGTAGCACTCTATGAGTTATGACAACCAAAATTGCCTCCAGACATGTCAAATGTCCCCTAGGGGGCAAAATCACGCATTCCAATAGAAAACCACTGCCTAGATACAGACTTTATAGATACATATAGATGTACTTTTTTTTTTAACTATTATCCACATAAATGTTTTCTTTCCAGAAAGCAAAACATATCCAGCTGCTGCAAATACCGCAACTCAGAAATAACTCCACATCTACAAATGAAAACCTTGCCTTATTCCTTTAGAATTCCCAAGACAGGACTCCAGGTATACAAGAACAATCTGACAGCACCCACTTTGCAAAAATGCTGATAAGCTGCAGAGATCCAAGGGGAGGGAAGGTTTGGCCATTTGGCCGGCCAACAAACCATACTTTCACTGGAAACAGGAGCACAAATCAGATGGGAAAGAAAAGTTTGCCCATAATGTGGCTTCTATTAGCCTCTTCCCCACCCTCATTAATCTGCACCAAATAAAGAAATAGGAGCAGGAAAGATGGTTAGGGAAGTGTCCATGAGGCTGTCAAAATTTCAACTGAAACTTGACAATTAGCTAAAATGTCATCATGCAAAAGGCTAAGGCAAGAGAATGGTAATACGGCATTCCAGTGAGAGGAAATGGCATGAGAAAAGGCAAGGCTGTGGGAAAACATAGGACATCCTGGAAGCTGAAAGAAAGGATCAATTTGCTTGCAATATAAAGCATATTTTAATGGAGAAAACAATACAGAAAAAAGTGGAAAGGCGGTCTGAAGCCAGATCATTAATGGACAACCTTGAATAGTCAGACTTTACTCACACCTAAAGGCAGCAGAATGCCATTAAAGGTTTTTCAAATAGGGAGTGACACATCGGAACAGTGCTTGAGAAACCAGGTGGACAGGATGGATTATAAGTAAAAAAGGCAAAGAGCACTGATGAAGCTGCTGCAATCATCCAGAGAGGGTGCAGCAACGAGGGAAACTATGGTGGTCAGAAGCAGCCAAGCTTCTTCCTCCAAGCTTAAATACAGAGGTTGGAAGGGGCTGAAGTTTGCAGATGGGCCAAATAAATGACACAAACAAAATGTGAAGGCTCTTAAAGACAGAAGGCTCTTTTTCCTTCATAACTTCATCTCCTTCGTGATGAAATCCTTTCATTTATTTCTCATAAGACTATTCCAAAGGTATACCCTTTCTATCCCTAACCTTACCCACCCAAACTCAGTCTGGGGCCTCATTAACAACTCACCTAAATTATGCTAACAACTTCCTGACAGCCTTGGTCCTTCAGTCCGGTCTGTACCTTTTTATTACCTCACTTCTCTACTTGGAATAGCTTCTCGGTGCCTTTCTCAGGAGTCCAAATTCTCCAAGATTAAATTTAATACAGTATCACAGCAAGTGGGTCCAGTCGAGTGGACCTAGAATTCCCCTGGATTCCCAACATCATAAACTTTTGCCTGTGCTGCGGCTTCTACCCAGAAGACCCTTCTAACCTTTAGGCCCAAAATTTAATTAATACTTCTAAACATAGCATTTCCACAAAAACTTTTCCAGACTGTTCAGATTCACATCACTCTCTTCCTGCTTAAATTGTACAATGCACTTAAAGTCAACATCACTCAATTCAAATTATCTGAATGTTCCCCAACTGTCAATTTATGAATTCTATTTCCACAATGGCAAAGTTCCTTAGCATCCTTCTTCTGCATGCTCACTAACTTTATCTAAAGCTTGGAACACAGTTAGTTGGTACTTACTGACTAGGCTAGAGTAGTCAAAAGACAACATTTTGCTACACCGAGACAAAGATGAGGAAATTCTAACCAAGAAACTAACACTCTCGAAATAATGGGAAAGGATCTGAGAGATGATCCACGGAACATCTTTGTATGAACCAAGTGGTACCTGTACAGCTTCTCAAGAAGAGGGAGAGAGGAAGAATGCAGCTATGTAGTGATCTCTGATAAAATACTGAAAGCTACATAATGGAACACATTGGAAAGTATTTCTTTTACGTGGAAACAAATGTTTTGTTATGGAATACAACGGAGAATAGGAGGCAAAATTTCTATTAGAAAATGAACTAATGGGGGCTGCACATCACCCTAGTCCCTGACATGTTCCCATGCTAACAGGGCTTCTTATAACTGAATACAGTTTTAGTTTATAATTACTAAAGGAAACACAGCTAAGTAGAGGATAGGTTATTATTACGACTGCTGTTCGCTAACATTAACTGACCTTTTACTATGTCATTGTACTGTTTTACATATATGCTCTCATTTAATCCTCACAACATCATTAAAAAGCAAGTACTCTTACTCACGTTTTATAGATGAGGAACCTTATGCTCAAAAGTTAAGTAATGTGCCCAAGATCAAACGACTACTATCCTAAGTAGCTGAAGGTTTAAACTGGAAGGGCCTTACTTGCCAGACACTAGACTTTGAATTTTAATCTTTTTTTTTTTTTTAAGATTTTACTTACTTATTTGACAGACACAGTGAGAGAGGGAACACAAGCAGGAGGAGTGGGAGAGAAACAGGCTCCCCACTGAGCAGGATGCCTAATGTGGGGCTCGATCCCAGTCCTGGAATCATGACCTGACCCGAAGGCAGATGCTTAATGACTGAGCCACCCAGGAGTCCCTGAATTTTAATTTTTAGACAAAAGTCAGTGAGGGAACACCAACTGATGATCTCCAGTAAACATCTTATGAAAATGCCTACAACAGTCAAACCACCACACTAAGTGCCTAGAAGAATGACAAGGACCACTCTAGACAAACACTACTACCATGTGATCAGGGAATCTCAGGGAACCACATTAACGGGCCCTCACACAAGCTGAGTCAGTAGTCATAAAAGGCTTCCCACAGGAGGCAATTCTTAGTTGAAACCTAAAGAGTAAGTACGGTCCAGCATCACTCATACAGCTACTTCAAGAATCCCATACCCAATCCCACTCCCTGCCCCCAACACCAAATCCAAAACCAATTCCTGTCGCTCACATTCCCCATGTGAGTGAATACTGATCCCAACTACTGATTGACCATCTGTCACAGGTATCTCATTTAAGCATACACTAGTGACACACACAAATAATAAAAAGACAATAGGAACAGTTATCATTAACACTAAAGAGAAGAGGATAGAACGTAGGTGCAAAGGTAAGCCCAGATGATAAAGCACTGTGCCTTGCCTGAAGGGGTCAAGAAAGGCTTCCAGAAAGAAAGAACATTCTGACTGAATTTTGAAGGCCAAATAGGGAGGGTTCAATAGACAGAATGATAGGCACATTCATTCCACCCTTAACGCCACTGCCTTAGTTCAGAGCCTCATTATGTACTACAATAATTCAGGCAGTAATAATGTCCCAACTGTTCTTTCTTCCTGTCTCAGCAAGCCTTCAATCTAGTGTCCACTACCAAAATAATTATTAGAAAGGAAGGGGAAAGAGAACATAAATCTGACCATGCTGTGCTCCTCTGAAAAATCTTTCAATGTGGGCGCCTGGGTGGCTCAGTGGGTTAAAGCCTCTGCCTTCGGCTCGGGTCATGATCTCAGGGTCCTGGGATCAAGGCCCACATCGGGCTCCCTGCTCAGCGGGGAGCCTGCTTCCTCCTCTCTCTGCCTGCCTCTCTGCCTACTTGTGATCTCTCTCTCTGTCAAATAAATAAATAAAATCTTAAAAAAAAAAATCCTTCAATGACTCTAGGGTGTGGATGAATCCAAAACTCCCCACACAGCATATATCTGGCCCCTTTTTCACTCAGCCTCATCTCCAACCTGTCCCCACTCCAGCCACCTGAATCTTATTTATAGTTCCAGGCTCTTTCCATGCCCTTGCACCTTTGCCCACACTACTCTTTCTTTTCAAGGTTCACTTCCAAGATCACATGCTCGATCAAGTATTCCCCATTCACTTCAGGTTGACTTAGGGTCCCTCCCTCTCTAGGGTCTTATCTGCGCTCACATGACACCCTGGGCAACAGCTCATAATGTAATATAAGCTCCCAATCTTGTCTGTTCCCCTCCTTCCCTAGATTGTATACTTAAAAAAAAAAAAAAAAAAAAAAAAGGAGGGGGAGGGTTATGGCTTTTTTATCTCTATCCCCTACACGTAGCAAGGTGCCTGGCAGAAAGAAGACCAATACACCTTAGGTAACCTGAGAATTGTATGTTAAATGCATCAGATGGAGATCCTTTATGAAGTTAAACAGGATGTCTGATCATAAAGTGATAAGAACCTAACGAGACACAGGCATCAACTGAATCTAGAACAGACTTCATCTACCTCAGGTTCCAGTCATTTACAACACCAAGCACCTGCACTCAGACTGGAAAACTTTTTAAATGTACTTTTTAAACTATTAAATATGGTTACATAAGCCTTTTGAAAGCAGTATCTATCAAATATTTTAATGCAATTACCAAACATTTACCTAGTAACTGCACTTCTAGGAACCTACCCAAAAGAAATACTCTCATAGATAAAGAAACATGCATTAATTCTTTCACTGAACCATTGTAACACAAGGGAAAAAAAAAACCCTAAACTTAAAAGACATACTAGAATACTATGCAGTTATTAAAAAAAAGAGAACTGCATAATTTGAAAAACCTCTGATATACAGCTACATGAAAAGGAAAAAAAAAAAAACAAGCCACACAAGTATAATTCCATCTGCGTTTAAAAACATATAAACAGAAAAATGTTTTGAAAGATGACTATGTATCAAACTATTTATTGGAGGTTATCCTATTTCTACCCTATTACTTGAATTTAAATTTCCTACCAATCTAGCTCACAAAAGAAAAAAAAATGTATTTTAATCTCATTTCTAACAAACTCTAATAATACAAATGTTTCTGAACAATCCTAAAACCAGACAGTGCTTGAAAGCCAGACACCAGCAATTCAAAAGCAAATGGATGATTTGGGGAGGGAGCAGTCCTTGACTAGATTCTAAGGATCTCACTGAAACCTACCTTATCCCTTAAGAGTTTTGAATTAATGATTAAAAAAATTAACTTTTCCAATGCCAGGAAAATTTTAAAAGTTAATACTAACATCCTTCTTTCATTCCCTTAGGAGGCCAAAGGGAAAATTAAGAGGTAAGCAGTAAATGAGTAACTGAAAAACAGCAGTCCAATTTTTTTTATATATGCTTGAGGTCTTCAAACATCTTCAGTTCTCCATGGTAATACACGAACATGAAACTTCCCTGACAGTTCAACTTAATCAACTAGTATTTCTTTGTAGAAATGCTAGCCTCTCTACTAGCAAACATCACAAACTAAACTAATTAGCTTTCACCTCTACCCCTTCACACCCTCCGGGAGAGGTGCTAATAAGCAGTCACAAAGGCCAAATAGCAAGTAGCAAGAGAAAGCCTACATATGAGTTTTTGGCAATTTCTGGTTTAACATTCTAACAACAAAATTGTTATTCATCTTTTTTATTCCTCAACACTTGCCCTCCAACTGAATTTTACCAGGTCTGACCTTAAGCTGCTCCCTTTTTAAAAAGAAATTAAAAGGTGAGGGGCTCCATTAAGTTTGATGTCACTCAAGCAACTTTTTCCGAACAGGGGAAGAATATGCTGTACTTAAAATTCAGAATGACATCTCATTTGGGGTTCCTTGTTCAAGTAACAAGAACCAGAGTTTTTGATAACATTTAGATAAAACTGCACTGAATTTACCCCCACCTTACATTTCCTGACTCTCAAAAGCTTGGGGTGGCAACTGTAATTCTAAAAAAATTAGAACTAGAGAAAAAGGGCAAGTTTACAATCAACAACAATAAAAAGTATAGCTAAATAACTCTCCAGGAGGGTCAAGCATTCAAATGTTAAAATTCATGGAGCTAGCTGGAAACCCTGGAAAAGCAAGGCTTGCAGAAGATAACATTTACTGAACAGCTACTATTTGCCAGACACCACTACCCAACAACAACAAAAAAAAAAACCCAAGAATTTAAAACATCTCCATGTTGAAGGACTCCTGGCATAAAAAAGTTTAAAATCTTCATATACACTCTTACAGTTTCTCTTTCAAACTACCCAAGTTTGTTTTTCATTCATGAATGAGTTGTGCTCTCTACACTGAAGTCTCCTCATACTCTGCATTTTCAGCTTTACCTTTATTCTATCAAAGACATGAAAAAGGTTAACACACTTAAAAAGTACCTATTTCAGTTCTTTTTAGAAAATCACATCAACTGGCTTATTTTCTTCTATACATTTTACCCTACCTTGTAAAAAACAAGCACATGGTATAACATAGGAACAAATGATAACTGAACTAATAAATAACCAACAAAGACCCTTCCATAGTCTTTTTCCTATGACCCACAATCTGCCAAGTGACACCCAAGAATATCACTTACTTTCTAACCCCTTCTTGTGGCCTTCACAATTGAGTTGGTGACCTCTGGTAAAGTGGGATATTTGTCTTTTCTAATTCATACTGTCCTTTCTAACCATTACTGTGGTCCACTGAGTTTTGATCTCACATTCCAAGGAATAGGAAGTACTGATGAAAGAGTCTTATTTTGTGTTATAAATTATTGTACTCAGGCAGGAGTATTTTTGCATAACTTTTAGTATGCCCAGAGGCTAATAAGCATTTATTAGGACAGAAACTATAATTCAAACATACATCTTCTGAATCAACATGAAGATTCAAAAAAGTAGTGTGAATTTAGATTTCCAGAAAGTATTTCAAGTCCTATTTTAGGGAAAGGACATGGTCCAAGTACTCATTGCACCGACACAGTAGGCAGGCCAGGTGTTTGAGCCATTTTATTAGAGACACCTGCACTGTACTCCTTCAAAAAGTGATCAAGTAAAAGGGTATGAAAGTAAAATATGCTTCCTGAGACATTTAACAGTTTAACCAATCAAGGCAGAAATGTATTTAAAGTAGAGAAAGAGAGTGATGAAAAGGTGCTTAAAAACTCTAAATAAACCACTCAATGATGAGATTTGTTCTGGGGCAATCCACCAAAGACCACATACTTAGTGTGTACTATTCCCTCCTTTCCAAACTCAGGGGAGAGATCCTTTGAGGGTGGGGAGCTCAATTAATTTTTAAAAATCTCTCTCCAGGAAGGAAGTCACTTAGTTTCTGTGTCTTAATAGCTTCACCAAGAAAAAATAACCCCCACCAACCCTCCCAAGGAAGCTGACTAAATACAAGAGAAATAAGCATTACTCTTTAAACAAAGGATTTACAATAACTCTTGTTCTGAAATACGGACTAGCCTGTTTTTTACATTTTAAAATTGCTTTTCCAGTATAACAAGGCAACTAAGCTTTACTCCACTCAATGCTAAAATACCTTCTCAAACCAGCATCACCACCCATAATGGCCTTATGTTTACAGATTACATAATTCAGGTTATGTCAAATAGAACAAATCTAAAACCTGTTATTCACCTTAAAATACAATTAAAATCTGTGCTCAACCCAATAAAATGGAGAGGACAGAGAGACACTGGTTACAATGTAGCATTACTAAAGAAGGAAGAGTATTGGCAGTGTTTAAAGAAAAAAAATGGGAGTATTTTCTTTTCTTCCCACCTTGATAAAAGCTCAAAAATGAACTAGGCTTACTCATTTTCCAGCTTCCAGAATTTTCCTCAACAGGATGATGATAAGTCTAACAATCAAAGAATGTTCTGCAGGTTTAACCACAGAAATAACGTGTGTAGGCAGGAATAAAGAAAATCAGACAAAAATTTAACATCTCACTTTGGTAAAGCGCAAAAGTCAAATACTAACGTTGTGAATAGGGCTTTCAGGAAAGAAGCAAGGACACTTCTAAATACTTCATTCAACAGATTCATGTAAGTTGAAGGACCAAAACCCCTGCCTTACCTCAAACTCTATCAATAATTGATCACTCTCTCAACTGTCTACAGATGCAAAACAAAAATAGTTATTTTATATATACTTAACTGCAATAGTCCTCAGAAACCAACCATCTTCACCATAATACAGATGGTAAGAATCTTTGTCACATCTAATGTTTCCCTCCAACTAGTGCTTACTTGAGAAATAAAAAGTTAACCACCTCAAATCATGAGATTATACTAACATCAAATACAGGAAAGGTCAAAGAAATTGCATACTTTGTTGGAGAAACAAAGTGGAAATCAAAATCGAAATTCCATGACTGAGGACAGTTACCCCACATATAATACATTTTTTAAATTCCCAAGGGATGAGCATTTTTACCTTGCCTTATTTTTAGAACTACACATCACACTGTACATATCACATGACATGATGTAACTGTTAGCAAAGAGAATGGCCCAAACCATTAAAAATATACATAAGAGGAAATAAATCAATGCATACTTAAGAATCACTACGTTACATTTTTACTTTTTTTTTTAAGTTATTTACTGACTCACTACAAATTCTTTTTTTTTTTAATTGGAAAAGTGGCAAGAAACCTACCTAGAACAAGAGAAAAAGATACTTGGTATTTTATAATATGGGAATTTACCTAATTATTGGGAAAACTGATATGAAGAAACAGATAATGAAATAATTCTTCTAAACCTCAAGGATTAAAAGCAAAATTCTCTGGATCAAAAATGCAACAGAAACATAATGAAATACCTTTAGGTGGAAAACAATTATTACTCAGAAGTATTCCCTGTTGCTGGGAGAAAAAAATAGTTTTACTGACAATGGCTGCAGACAACTGAAAATTTCTAAATTGGTCAGGCAGTTTATTAGAAAAGGAAACAAGCATATCGTATAGAAAGGGGGGGAGGGGAAAACACACCCACTTTAGCCTTTGTAAACAGTGGTACTTAAAAGACCCAAGAAGCTGGGAAAAATCAAAACTACAAACTACTCTAAAAAATGCAAAACATACTCCAACGTACTACTTTCCATACTTGAAAGTGCTTTAGAGACAAAGTTCAATAACAATCTATAACTATATCATGATTATGCAAGGCAAAGATTATGTAATTTTATCATTTATTACAAATGTTCTCCTACTCTCAAACTAAAACTAAAAGGTTTTGATCTCTCCGATGAGAAGGGGGTAGTTTCTTCTGGGCCACAATTTAAAAATATAAACACACACCCCAAAACAAACCAAAAAAACACAATGATTGCTAGCCACGTGACAAAGGAGATGGCAACACCAGGACTGTGAATGGAGGGGAGGGAGGCGAGGCAGGAGGACTAGGAAGATTTCTCGGAACTTTGGGGAGCTCGGGATTCGGGTCTCCCGACCCTTAAGGTACCAAACTCTAGCCCTTCAAGTTGCATCGCTAACATTCTCAAATACAGTTTTATTAAAAGATCACGAAAAATGCTCCAGTGACCTCCAGAATAAAAGGGGGAAAAATCAGAGGAAAGAGAGCAATTTAAAGTGGCGCCATCATGTCACCCCTTCTCCCCTAAGGCAATCAATAAGCAATAGTTAACTAACGTGTCTCTCCAAAAAAACACACCGGGATCCCGACAATGGAAAACAAAGGATTTTTAAGTAAAACATGAGGGTAAGGTTGTTTATCGTAAGGAAAACAATCACACTATTTGCTGAAGAATCAAGACAGCCGGAAAACAGGCCCCCCAAACTCACTTAAAAGCAAATAAATGCCTCTTCCTCTTTAGTTTTTTAAAAAGCCAAACAAACACGTCCGCCTGAGGGAGACTAGATCTGAAAACGTAAGTGACCTCAATATACAGGCAACAAAAATAATAAATACATGAAACAAATAACCATCTGACTTAACAATCAGAGTTGTGATACACACCGTGAAACGCGCAAGATGTGTGTTTCGAGCAGAGAAAGGCCTTCTGCAGTCAAGAGAAGTTCAAGGCGAGAGCCAGAGTTTGTTTGGGGTTTTTTTAACGGGAATAAACCGTGCTCTTAAGGCCGCATTTTTAAATAGAACGCCAAAGGAAAAGCTGGCGAACGAGGCGGCAGCTGGTGGGGAAGGGCCCCCGCACACCCCCGCCCTTGGGGCAACTCCCAGCCCCGGACCCGCAGCGGGGAAGCCCGGAGAGGCCATTTAAAGTTCCGGGGATTTTTCCTGCCCTGCCCTGCCTTTCTAGTTACAACTAACAAAGAGAGAGAGAAATGGGAGCCACAGGGAGAGCGAGGAGAAGGAGAAAGGGCAGCGGGAGGAGGAGGAGGAGAGGAGCAGCAGCAGCAGCACCTACCACGTGATGGAGGAGCGTTGCCCGGGCGGATTCAGCCCCACAAAATGGGCGCAGTTTGCAAACAGCCCCCGGCCTGGGCGCCGAGGGCCGGCGGCGGCAGGCG
>LNAC01000540.1:278254-300047 GCA_002007465.1 Ailurus styani | reverse complement strand
AGCCAGGAGGCGCGGCCGCCGCCGCCGCCGCCTCAGTCATGGCTTCTCGCCGCGGCCGCTGTTTCTGCACCTCCACCTGCGAAGGCCGCGGAGCCGGGACCCAGCTGCTCCCAGACGTGCGGCGACGCCACGCAACACTGCGGCAGGAGGGAGCTGGCCCTCGCTCCGGCCGAGGTGAGGCTAACCTGAGGCCCTGACGCCGTCACATTCCCTCCACGCTGTGGCTGGCGGGGCCGCGCGCCGGCTATGAGCGGGCAAGGCGGGCAGGCGCGGCGGAGCAAAAGGACGGGAGCGAGGAACTGTTTGCACTGTGTAGTTAACAGACTAATGCCATCGATGCCACACTATTCCAGGGCTAAACGCGCGCTGAATCGGGAGGAAGCTCCCTGACCAGCGAAGCGCTTTCTGCTGCCCTTTGTCCTAGCCTACTGGCTCCGTACACTGCAGCACGCCCGGGCACTAGCCCCAGTGCAGCGCTCCGCAGCCGCCAAGGTGGAAAAAAAAAAAAAAAAAAGGCGCACGTCGTCACTGCGCAGGCGCAAGCCTGGGCCCGCGCCGGGCCAGCCCGGGAAGGGACAGCCGGGAGCGAGAGGGGAAGTGATGGCCCACCCGCGCCGGGCCCGCTGGGAACTGTAGTCTTCGTTAAGAAGCACGCGTCTTGTTTGGGGTGTCATGGCTTGGCAGATCCGCCAAAGCAGGCAAATGGCATTACACAATGAGTATTTATGCTTCCTGTCGCCACCAAAAGGAAGTTCACTGCTATGCTAAAAGTTTAACAAAGAACTCCATAGAGAAACCCAAATCATAGAACAAAAAAAGCAAACTTCCCACTTTCCTACCAGAGTTGGTTTAAAGTGGTGGCACTTTATCGTTTCTCATGACCAGTTTGTCGGCACAATATTTTATTCCTCTCCCAAAACAGGCCCTTAAAATAATGGAACCTTTTCTAAATCAAAAAGTTAACCAATATAATGCAAAGAGTAACACAAAGAATAATTCCACTATCCTTTAAAACCAAAGAAAAAGTTGCCAAAAGATTAATTCAGTGCTTTGAGATTTTAAAAAGGAACTCGGGTTCATCAGAATTTAAGTGACTCAACAACAACAAAACGATTCCAACAATTAAATCATCAAATGCAGCAAGACAGAAAGGCCATAATCTACTGCGAAAAGGAAGATGAGAAATGCTCAATACTGTTTTGTGGCTTACCAGAACCAATATCCGGTGGTATGCGTCACTTCCGCTAGTCAAAAAAACACCCTCAGTTTTAGTCTTCTACAGAGTTACAATAACTCACCAGCTCCTGGCATCTACACCTATATTTCCATTTGTCCAGTTTCCATTTGTACTCCTAAAATCACACTATCAATCATAGTCATGGTTCTCAAATATCAAAGCAAGCAGCTAATAACGAAGTCACAAATTACACAGAATAAACTAATATATCTGTACATATTTGTATACACATCTAAAAGAGATGCTAGCCTTGGCTTTTTATGATCCTGGGAAAGAAAATTTAGTTGATTAAAAAATGTAGGGCGCCTGGGTGGCTCAGTGGTTTAAAGCCTCTGCCTTGGGCTCAGGTCATGATCTCAGAGTACTGGGATCAAGGCCCGCATCAGGAATCCCTGCTCATCGGGGAGCCTGCTTTCCTCCTCTCTCTCTCTCTGCCTGCCTCTCTGCCTACTTGTGACCTGATCTCTCTCTGTCAAATAAATAAATAAAATCTTAAAAAAAAAAAAGTATGTACGTACCTCCACATAAATAGTAATTCCACAAAATATACCAGAAGGGTGTTAAACACAGACCAATAGATGGCGAACTAGAGCCCTAATCTAAGGATTCTGAAATCTAAATGAGCAGAATGAAAAAACACCAAATAAGGCAAAGCCCCTTGCAGTATATACCTAAAAATATTACGTTCAAAGACACCCACCCACAAAATAATTAATCTTACTACTGATTAGTAAGTAGACTGCCAACTCTTAATACTCAACTGCCAGATTTAATTAGGCCCCCAAATAATCAAGGTTATAAAATACATTTTTTCAGTGGATTAGGAGAAGGTAGAAATGCTTATTTTAAAACATGCATTTTGGGGGCACCTGGGTGGCTCAGTCGGTTAAGCATCTGCCTTTGCCTCAGGATGATCCCAGGGTCCTGGGATGAGCCCTGCTTTGGGCTCCCTGCTCAGCGGGGAGCCTCCTTCTCCCTCTCCCTTTTTTTCCCCACTCATGCTTGCTCGCTCTCTCTCTAATAAATAATATCTTTTTTAAAAAATAAAATAATAAACATGCATTTGGGGGAAAATAAATTCCAACTTTCCCATTCTCTCATTGCTTAACCCAAGACTCAGGAATTCACAGTGTTTACGGCATTTAAATCAGTCAATATGTTTTACATTCCTATCTCAAACCAGATGTCTTTTTGCTGAGGCACCAATTTTTACAAATAAGGACATTCAAAGGTGAGCCACTATAGATCAAAAATCTTAAGAAGAGAAATACATTTTCTTAAAATTTACCCCAGAAACATAATAGATGTCAAGGCTGATTACACACACACACACACACACACACACACACACACACTCATACACAGTCATCCACACCTTACGGGTCAAATCACTCTTGGAGTAATCATTGTGGTTGATTCTCAAATATCCACTTTATCCTAATGGATTAATTTAACCCATCCTGTCTGCCAACGATTGGTTAGGAATGGGCCTGAAACCCAATCCTGGCCAATGAGACATGAGTGGAAGCCCACTGGAAGGCCTGCAAGAGAGAACTGTGAGAAAAGCTTCTTCATTCCTAAAGAAGAAATGAGGAAGAAACAGTTCCCTCTTCTTCAGGCAGTGCTAAACATGATACCTCAAAATGCTACAGTGCCCCTACAGCAAGCCTAACCCAACATCACCAAAGAGGGCAAAATGGCGAACTGGCAGGAATGTGTGTCCTTGGTGACAACATGAAGCCATTACATCAAATGATCTGACATTTGCAAGACTTTTGGACTTCCGGCTACATAAGAACAATGTAACAACAAACATTTCTTTATTGTTTCAGCCAATTTAAGTTAGCTTTTCTATACCTGAAAGTCAAAAAAATTATAATTTCTCATATTTTAGGATATCTGTATTACTTTGATTATTCATATCATATTATATAAAACCTTATTTATTCTTCAGCAAAGTCCTTCCCTTCTATATACTCTGTACCCATCCATGTCTTTAATCTATGTTCTTTCCACCTAGAAAAAGAGGACCATCCCTCCTCACAATCATTCCTTGTTCTTCCCAGTATACTGCCACTTATTTTTCCTTCGAGATACATTCTACCAGACCACCATTATCATTTACATACTTAACAGTAATATAGATAACTGGCACTATATTACCCTGATCTTGATTAAATGCTGTCTATAATTCCTTTGAGACTGTTTTCATATATGTCTTCTGAAGCTGGCCTAAAAGCCCTAAAAGGTAGGAACTATGGTTCAGATTTATAACTCTCACCTAGACAAAAAACATATCCCAAGAAGATACTCTCTAATAACTTTCCCACCATGTATCTCTTAACAAGTTAGATATTCTTAAGCAGAATGTTCTATCACAAATTCAGTACTGCATATATCCAAACTAATCTCAAAAAGACAAGGGATTGTTTTGATTATTCTGTTCACTTAAAAAATATATATTAACTCAGGGGGTGGCTGGGTAGTACAGTTGGTTAAGCGTCTGACTCTTGGTTACAGCTAAGATCGTGATCTCAAGGTCGTAGGATCAAACCCCACCTCCGGCTCAAGGCACAGTCTGCTTGAGATTCTCTCTCCATTTCCCTTTGCCCCTCCCACTTGTGCTCTCGCACATGTGCGCTCTCTCTCTCTCTCTAAAATAAATGAATCTTTATATATATAAAACTCAGGAAAGAATGTCCTAAACCATTTAGTTTCAAACAAACAAGGTCCCAGTTTCTGTTATTTATCATTGCATCATTACATCCTGGGGACCTAGTCCAGAGCCTTGCAAAAGGAGGCACTTTGTAAGAATTTCCCGAAAAAAATGAATAAAAGGTATAGTGTGGTAACTAAGAGTATAGGATGCAGGGGTAGCCCTAGATTTTATCTGCCTCCTTTAATTATCAGCTGTGTCACTCCGGGCAAAGTATTTAACCTATAAGCCCCAGTTTCTGCTCTGTAAAAAGGAGATAGTAGGGCCCACTTCATAAATTTAACTATTAAAGCTATTTTCCGAAGTTCCATAATTGAGTATTAAAATGAGATAAGGTCAGCACCTCTTCCCTAATTCAAAATTCAAATCCCTATCTACTCTAGCAAACAATGTTTTCATTCATAAACTCAGATAACACTACCCATAAAAATACTTTGTGCTCCCTATAAACATATTCTAATTCTGAAAAAGATTTACAAGTCCAAAGCCACATAAAAAGGTAAAAATGCATTTATTCAACAAAAACTTAGTACCTATTAAGCTCAAGACCCTGTTCCAGATATCACAGAAATGAATGCATCAATCTATTTAAGACAACATTAAATTATATCATGAAAGAAACATCTTTAAAACTTGCACACTCTCATGTTAATATGTAACCAGCTAAATATTAAGTAGGGAGCCAGAATGAACTGAGCCAAAGGTAAGAAATTTAAACCAAAGAATTTTGGACGTAGAAGGAATATGGAAGGTCATCTAGTTAAACCTCCAAATTTTATTAGTGCAAAAATGAGGTGAGGCCAAGAGAGAACAGTTAGGATTCTGCCCTAAACCCTACAGCGTAAGGACACGCTGGGATCAGAGGTCAGTCTTCAATTCTCACTCCTCTGCCCCCCTTGCATCACCTGCCTTCCAGAGTTACATCCCCTCAACAGAAACAGGCTACTCACTTGATAAATAAGAACTACAAACGTGATAAAAGGTATTAAACCCAAACAATACAACCTATTTCACAGTTTCACAAGTATGAAGATTTAGCCAAATGTAAGTAAAAGAAAATCTTCACAGTGACTACAATGACTGTAAAGGCTCAAAACTCAGTATTTTTTTTTCATTAAATGGAGGTCTCAACTGATTCCAACAATATATTCTTATGTCCTCAGTCCAGTAACAAACTTCCAGTAAGATTAAACAACTTAAGGCATGTAAAAAACTTTTGTAAATGGCAAAGTATTATAAGAATGCATGGCATTCCTTAGTTTCAATCCCACCTAAAAATAAGATAATTTTCTTCATACTAGAGATAGGCTCCCAAATTTACATAAAGTTGTTAACCTTACCATTTCACCAAAGAAGTGATTCAGTAACTCTGAGAAGAAAAACTAATCTTAGGCAGCCTCGTGATTTAACTGTTGTTAGTAATAAGAACAATAACTGAAAGTTACAGGTTGACTCTGAAACCACTCCTAAATCAAGAAGTACTTACTTGGGGATGATTCAGAAGATAGCACTAAAATTCAACTGAATACACTATACCACCTAAAGAAACAGGGCATGTTCTTTCAGGCCATCAGCTACACTAGGATCTAACATCCAACATCTATGGTTTTCTCCTCTATGGTACCAGATTGCAAAGGAGCAACAAACGCAAGCACTGACTTCTGATGCAGTTTAACAAGGACTTTAACATGACTATTTTAATAAAGATTCTCAAGTTGTTAAAAAAAAACTACACTGATTTTTAAGGTGGATTTTAATTAATTCTGCTTTAAATTTTAGTTTAGAACATTAAAAAATTCTCAAATAATTAGAATTAACAAAAAAAAGTTAATTAACCAAACATTAACAGGAGCGCTCCAATATACTGATTTTGCAGATGAGGCAAAGTCAAATGAAGCAATCTGTCTAGCGCCTTAACACTGTTTCAGATAATAAACTTGAATGTCAGAATTCGCCCAAAATATGCCAAGAAACTGCCTGGCTTCTTTTCCAAATGAAACATAAAGGTAAACATGCAGAAGAACTTCAAGGCAGCCATGAGCAACCAACTTATAGAGGGCCAGATGAAGAGAGTCAGAGATAAAAAATGTTCAAAGAGAAAAGGAGGCAACAGGTGGACAATGCAAATGTCATTTAAAAAAAATTTTAAGTCAGTTGCTGAGTCCAAAGTTAAGGTGCAACTTCTAAAACTCACTCTGATGGCAAAGCAAACCTAGGAATTTTGGAGACAGCACACCTGTTCCTTCCAGTGAGGAAGCACGCCATTCTTGGAAAGAAACATTTCTTTGTAATTCACTAATTCCTGGATTCTTGTACTGGGTTTTCATGTACACTCTGGAGCACAGAGCTATGAACTAGGGAGTAATTGAAGCCAACAAATCATCAGGAGAGACACCTCTCTGGAGTGTCAATTCAATCAAAGACTGTAGTAAAATCGCATACACTTTGTTAAAATAAACACAAATAGACTACAGAGCAAAATGCAAAATTCTCATTCCTTTCAAGATGGAGGAGTCTTCAGAGAAATGTCCTTTTTGTGACAAGTTGCCCTGGATACAACCCCAGACTGAGTGTATTTTAAAGGAAAAGTTGGAAAAACACTGCTTTAGATCATTTATAGATAAATATGCAATCCCCTAAAAATCCTGAACATAATCCCTCTATACAAATAATGAAACTTGCAAAGATCTAATGTAAAAATTGTCATGGGTACAATATTATAAATGAGACCATAAAGGTACTGAGGACAGGACTAGAATTCAGGAAATGCTAAAGTCCCTGTCTTATCTCTGTCACTCATTTACTAACAAATCATATATAACTTCCTTAATAACAACCTTTTCTCATTTCTGAATTAGACAAAAATAAAATATTCAGTATATTTTCAGCCATATTCTGAATTAATTCCCACAATCAAATTTAGACAAATTCATCTACGAAAACTTGTCCCAAATAACTTTAACTAGCAGAACAAACAAATTTAAAAAAAAAAATTTTTTTTTTAACTGCTAACATGGGGTGCCTGGGTGACTCAGTCATTAAGAGTCTGCCTTCAGCTCAGGTCATGGTCCCAGGGTCCTGGGATCAAGACCCGCATCGGGCTTCCTTTTCAGCCGGAACCCTGCTTCTTCTTCTCCCTCTCCCCCTGCTTGTGTTCCCTCTCTTGCTGTGTCTCTCTCTGTCAAATAAATAAATAAAATATTTTTAAAAAAAGAACTGCTAAATGTAACTATATCTTCTGTGATATAAAAAAAAACCTTTCTGTGCAAAACTCACATTTCTTATTATATCTATACTGGCAATATCAAAATGTGATCTTGTTGGTAATACTTAGGCTAAGCATTAAATTTTTATAATACGACAACAGTAACATTAATATTCCTGCCTTGAATGACCTTCTTTGATTTTCAGTAAAACTGGATATCCCCTTAAAGCCCTAACATTCATTCTCATTCATTCATAAACATTTACTGAGGTCCTAAAAGATGCTAATCAGGCACCTGGGTGGCTCAGTGGGTTAAAGCCTCTGCCTTCGGCTCAGGTCATGATCTCAGTGTCCTGGGATCGAGGCCCGCATCGGGCTCTCTGCTCAGCAGGGAGCCTGCTTCCTCCTCTCCCTGTCTCTCTGCCTGCCTCTCTGCCTACTTGTAATTTCTCTCCCTGTGTCAAATAAATAAATAAAATCTTTAAAAAAAAAAAAGATGCTAATCACTGTAGTACCCGGTAGAAGAAAATACTGAGTCACTCTAATAAAAGTTATGTGGCAGCAAAGAAAAACCCCTTCTATTCACTGACATTTTAAATGGTTAAAAATTCAAAGCTAAGAAGTAATGAGAAGGATTAACAAATTTTAGTGCTTTATGCTTCCAATTACACTCTCTTCTGATCCCTTTTGTGAAGCTTGCCTGAACCACCCCCAAGAATGCTAAAATTGGGTATTATTTATGGCATAACTAGAATGAGGTAACGATGCAATTACCCCAAAATAAAACCAAGGTAAAGGGAACCAAGTAAGAGGTGAAGATCTAAAGTACTGGACTTAGAGACTCTACCCTGAATATCCAAAGATAGGCAGAGGCCTAGAAAAAGAAAATCTGTACCCTAATCCAATTGTATTTAATTCTGCATCCCCCCTTTCACTCTCAAATATTTTCTGTTGCACTAGGGGGAAACTTTTAGGTCTCTTCTGACTGCCACAATTTAAATTCTTTTCTTAAACATCAATTATATTAACTATTACCTTCATTCAGTAATTAGGCAATTAGAATTTACTACTGCTAAATGAATGTCAAAAGTTAAGCCACAATTATTTCAAGATGAAATGAAGAACACATCTCAATTCATATGATAATACTATTACCCTAATACCTAAACCAAACAAAGGTATTTCAAAACAAAACAAAACACTACAAACCAATATCCCTTATGGATATGGATATAAAAATCCCCAACAAAACACTAGCAAAAGAATCCGGCAACATATAAATAGGACAGTACACCTTTGCTAAGTGTGATTAATCTTAGGAATTCAAGGTTGGTTTAATACCTGAAAGTCAATTAGTGTAATACATTATACTAATAAAGGATTAAAACCACATGATTACTCAGTTGATGCAGAAAAAGGATTTGAGGAAATCCAATATACCCTTGCATGATAAAAACATACAAGAAACCAGGAATTGAAGAACATTTCCTCAACCTGACAAAAAGTATATCTACAAAATAACCACAGCTAACACCATACTTAACAGAGGAAGACTAAATACTTTCTAAGATCAAAAACAAAACAAGGATGTTCTCACCACTTCTATTCAATACTGTACTAGAGATTCTAGCCAGGACAATTAGGCAAGAAAAAGAAATAAAAAGCATTCAGGTCACAAAGGAAAAAGTAAACTAATCTATTTTCACATAACATAATGCTGTATATAAAAAAACCCCAAGGAACCCACAAACAAACTATTAGAACTAAAAAACAAGTCCCTCAATATTATAGGATACAAGATCACTATACAAACATCAATTATATTTCAATACACTAACAATGAACAATCTGAAAATGAAATTTTTTTTTTTTTTTAAAGATTTTATTTATTTATTTGACAGAGAGAGAGAGATTACAAGTAGGCAGAGAGGCAGGCAGAGAGACAAGGAGAGGAGGAAGCAGGCTCCCTGCTGAGCAGAGAGCCCGATGCGGGCCTCGATCCCAGGACGCTGAGATCATGACCTGAGCCGAAGGCAGAGGCTTTAACCCACTGAGCCACCCAGGCGCCCTGAAAATGAAATTAAAAACAATTCCATCTATACTAGCATCAAAAAGAATAAAATACCTAGAAATAAATTTAACAAAAGTATAAAATTTGTACTCTGAAAACTACAAAAACTGTCAAAAGAACTTTAAGAAGTCCTAAGTAGAAAGACATCCCATGTTCATGGATTGGAAGCTCTAACATTGTTAAGATGGCAATTTCCCCCTAAATTAATCTAGAGATTCAATTTAATCCCAGAATACCTAAAACAATCTTGAAAAGGAAAAATGAAGTTGGAAGACTCACACTTACTGATTTCAAAACCTAACTCAAAGCCATAGAAATCAAGACAGTGTGGTACCAGCATAAGGAAAACAGGTGAGAGTCCAGAAATAAGATCTCACATTTACAGTCAACTGATTTTTTTCTTTTTCTTTTCTTTTCTTTAAAGATTTTATTTATTCATTTGACAGAGAGACAGAAATAAATAAATTCATTTATTTATTCATTTGCACAAGCAGGGGGAGCAGCAGACCAAGAGAGAAGCAGGTCCCCCGCTAAGCAGGAAGCCTAATGTGGGGCTTGATCCCAGGACCCTGGGATCATAACCTGAGCCTAAGGCAGATGCTTAATGAACTGAGCCAACCAGGTGCCCTACAGTCAACTGATTTTTGACAAGGGGTCCACAATAATTCAAGAGGGGGTAGGAGCATAGTCTTTTCAGTAAACAGTATGAAGTCAACTGGATATTCACATGCAGTAAAATGAAGTTAGACCCCTATTTCACCCCTTACACAAAAATTAACTCAAAATGAATCATAGACCAAAACTTAAAAGCTAAAATCATAAAATTCTTAGAAGGAAACAAGAGTAAATCTTCATTATATTAGGTTAGGCAATGGTTTTTTAGACACAGCACCAAAGTACAAGTGACAAGAAAAAACATGTGGAGTGCCTGGGTGGCTCAGTGGGTTAAAGCCTCTACCCTTAGCTCAGGTCATGATCTCAGGGTCCTAGGATCGAGCCCTGCATCGTGCTCTCTGCTCTGCCGGGAGCCTCCTTCCTCCTCTCTCTCTGCCTGCCTCTCTGCCTACTTGTGCTCTTTCTCTCTCTCTGTCAAATGAATAAATAAATAAATCTTTAAAAAAAATAAAAGAAAGAAAAAACATGTAGCTTGGACTTCATGAGAATTATAAATTTTGTGCATTAAAGTACCCCATCAACAGACATCTGGCTCTCTCAGTTAAGGGTCCAACTCTTGATTTCAGCTCAGGTCACGACCTCAGGGTTGTGAGATCAAGCCCCGTGAGATCAAGCTCCCGGTAAGCACAGAGCCTACTTGAGATTCTCTCTCTCTCTCTTCCTCTCCCTCTGACCCTCCACCCGCTCATGCTCGCTTACGTGCTTGCTCTCTGTCTCTCTCTCTCAAAATAAATAAATAAACCTTTTTTAAAAAAAAATAAAGGACCCCATCAAGAAAGCGAAAACATTTAAGCGTTTGTCTCTGGCTCGGGTCATAATCCCAAGGTCCTGGGATCAAGTCCCACATCAGGCTCCTTGCTCAGCAGGGAGCCTGCTTCTCACTCTGTCTGCTATTCCCTCTGCTTGCACTCTCTTTCTCTGACAAATAAATAAAATATTTTTATAAAAAGAGAAAGAAAGAAAGAAAGTGAAAACATAACCTACAGGGTGGGAGAAGATATTTGAAAATCATATGTGACAAAGGACTTCTTTCCAGAATATATAAAGAACTTATAACTTGACAATAAAAAGACAATCCAGTTTAAAAAATAGGCAAAAGTTTTGACAGAAAAATCTTCTTCAGAGATATACAAATAGCTAACAAGCACATGAAAACATCTCATCATCATCAGTCATCAAGAAAATGAATTCAAAGCTACAGTGAATACCACTTCACATCTACCAACATGGTTACGATCGAAATGATGGATGGTTAAAAGTGTTGACAAGGGGGCGCCTGGGTGGCTCAGTGGGTTAAAGCCTCTGCTTTCGGCTCAGGTCATGATCTCAGGGTCCTGGGATCGAGGCCCACATCGGGCTCTCTGCTCAGCAGGGAGCCTGCTTCCCCCCCTCTCTCTGCCTGCCTCTCTGCCTACTTGTGATCTCTCTCTCTCTCTCTCTGTCAAATAAATAAATAAAGTCTTTAAAAAAAAAAAAAAGAACTGAAAAGAGGTGTCCAAACAAAAACTTATACAAGAATGTTTATAGCAGCATTATTAATAGCCAAAAAATAGTAACAACCCAAAGGTCCACCAAATGATTAACAGATAAGCAAAATGGGGCATATTCATACAATGGAATATTATTTGACCTTAAAAAGGAATAAAGTACTGATCTACACTACAACATGGATGAACTTTGAAAACATGGTAAGGGAAAGAAGCCAGTCACAAAAGAGCACATAGCGTATGATTTTATTTATATGAATGTCCAGCATAGGCAAATTACAGACACAGAAAGTAGATTAGTGATTGTCAGGGACTGGGGGACAAAAGGGAATAGGGGGTGACTACTAATAAATACAGGGTTTCTTTTTGGGGTGTTGAAAAATGTTCTAAAATTAGGTTTTGGTGACAGATGCACAACCGTGCATCAATACATTAAAAGAAAACAGCTGTACATTTTAAATGGGTAAATTTTACATGTGAAATGAATTTCATTCAGTAAAGCTGTAAAAAAAAATGGATAGAGCCAAAATAATACCTAATTTCTAAACAATTTCACTTACAAAAAAAAAATGTTGAACCACTTGCAAAAATCTCAAGAAAAGACAAGCCTAATTCTTTTATTTCCCCTTAGAGATTACCTCAGAGTAGTAATTTGCCTTCATGTAACACTTGCAAACTCATTACCAGCAATATACATAAGCAAAAAATGAGGTTCCCATCAAACGCACCTTACTCTAATTAACTTTATATGAGAATGAAATGAGGAAAACCCAACATGTCAGCAATACAAACAGTTATCTATAGGTAGATACAAACTAGAACATCAGTGAGGGAAGAGTTTAAGGAACACAAAATCCTATTACTGGAAAGGTTATCTTCAATGAGACAGGATTGGAATGTATTACTATTTTAAAAGCTTAAAGAAAAGCAGTGATATTATACTCTGCCCTAAGAATTTTATAACAGATAGTTGACAAGACTTCTATAAATGGGTAGTTCAAAGAAAAATATTGTGGCACTGTCGTCCCCAGCACTATTCGGAGTATAAAGAAAATACCCTGATCCACAGCTACAGGATCTGAGAGGAAGAGTATATGCTGAACAGAGAAGTATGCTGATCAGTCAGCTCATTTCCAAGCCAAATGAATAATTTGTTTTTCTCTCCCGTCAATCCACAATTCTTTTTTGTTTGCATACGATTCGATATAAATGTGTTTATCATATAAATCAATCCCCAGTAATCATCAGACTGATAACATTAATGCTGAAGTGGTATTTGAGTTTAAGCTCTGCTACTTGGTAGCTGTGTGACTTTGGGCAAACGGCGGCACCACTCTGTTTCTTCACACAGAAAACCAGGGAGCCTGGCTAGTTTAAATCAACATTTCTTTTCAACTCTAACACTCAAGGATTCAGAAACCTGAAAACTACAACAATAACAGCAAAGAAGAGTTCAACAATCTATGTGTTTACCAACAAAACTTCTTTGGGAGGGAACTGATAAAGTTTTAAGTAATTACAATAATGCTTTCTCAAAAAAAATTAGAACAGGGGTGCCTGGGTGGCTCAGTCGGTTAAGCATCTCCCTTAACCTCGGGTCATGATCCCATCATGATCCCAGGGTACTGGGATGGAGTCCCAAGTCCAGAGTTGGGCTCCCTGCGAGGTGGGGAGTCTGCTCCCTCTGCCCCTCCCCTCACTTGTGCTTTCTCTCTTCCTCTCTCTTAATAAAATCTTTTTAAAAAAAAAAAAATCAGAACCTACAACATACACATATAACAAAACTTGGTTCTAAATTATCAGAAGCTGACATACATGATCCATAGGTAACAGAGATACAAAACACCCTTAACCAACATTCTGTAGAGTGAGAGGAAATAAAAATACTTATATAAATACCTTCACCTTCCTGCCTCCTCTCCATTCTACCCACCCCCTTCTACCCTAAACACATTCATAAAAAAATGTGCTTATCAAAAAAAAATGTATTATATGGTTACCTAATTTTATTTATTTATTTATTTATTTATTTATTAAGATTTTATTTATTTCTTTCACAGAGGGAGAGAGATCACAAGGAGGCAGAGAGGCAGGCAGAGAGAGAGAGGGGGAAGCAGGCTCCCCGACGAGCAGGGAGCCCGATGCGGGCCTCGATCCCAGGACCCTGAGATCATGACCTGAGCCGAAAGCAGAGGCTTTAACCCACTGAGCCACCCAGGCGCCCTGGTTACCTAATTTTAGAAAAAAAATGTAGACTTTAGTTAGATATAATTAAAATTGCTTAAAAAGCAAGTGAGTAATACAAAACATAGAGGTGGACTTTATAATACTGTACTAAATGCGAGAGATTAAAAAAGTCAGCAGCTGAACCCACATTATTTAAAATGTTTAAATTTTAAGTTGCTAACTATAGTGTGGGGATGGAGGAGGGGAGAGTAGGGATAGGTGGAAGAGAGGGAAAGCTTTACTCAAAATAGAACAACAAAAATGAGGAAAAGCAATAAAAGACCATAAATTAGCTGATCAGGAGCACTAAGATATATGTAGGCAAAACAATAATTAAAGCCTTGCAAGAGGGGCGCCTGAGTGGTGCAGTCGGTTGAGTGCCCCATTCTTGGTTTCTACTGGGGTGGTGATCTCAGGGTCATGAGATCAAGTTCCAGTTCAAGCTCCATGCTAATGCAGAGTCTGTTTAGGACCGTCTCTCCCTCTCCCTCTGCCAACCCCCCATGCTATAAATCTTTAAAAACAAAAAACAAAAACAAACAAGAAAACCTTGCAAGAAAATGCAAAGCCACAAAGAGGTGGTTTAAATATATATTTTAAAAAAATATGCCAAATAAATACTGGATGGGTCACTTGATAAACAGGGTATAAACAGTGATAAAAGCAAGATAGCTGATAGCTGATAATTTTAATTTGCTTCAATATTTACTGAGGAAGACATGAGGAAGAAAAACCTATTTCTAAATTACTCTTTAAAGCATATAAATCACGGATAGCCAAATTCATCATTAAAAAAACTAGATGCTTCCAAACTAATACATTAGATGTTACGTAGTCATGGAATCCCAAAGTATTCTCTGCATTTTAAAACAAGGTGAGTATAAACTTATAAAACTGCAGGGCAAACTTAACTGGCTGTTGTATGAGAGGAGTGACCTCCTATTAAGCCCCAGAAGGATGGACTCCAGATGTTTCCCTTATCAACATTTATCCAGCCCCTTACTCAACGCCTGACATCTTTAGACACTCAATAAATATTTGCTCAACAAAAACGAACAGAAACATGCCATCAATATAACCCCCATGTACTTCAAGAGAAGGGCTCTGGCTACAAGCTTTAAATCAGCCAAACTGGCAAATCTCTAATAGGAGATGGGATCAGAAGACATATCTGCATGATAAACCTTCTGAGGAAAAGACATCATGGCTTCTAAAAGAGGAAATAACACCACACCAGTCTACCCAAATTCTCTGAGAAGAAAGTAAGTATGTGAATATGATTTATGTGGGCTTTTATAAAAGTCTTGACAAGATTCTAAGTAAAAGTTTATTTAAAAAAAAAAAAACCTAACTGGCCACAAAATTGAGAATATTTACCAAAGATGAATTGTAAGTTAGGCAGAAAATTATGGTGGGTGCTGAGGCACTTCCCCAAATGAAGAAGTATAACCACAAGACTGATACAAGGTAACATTTTGGAAATGCTGTATTTAACATTTGAATAAATTATATTAAAAGACATATAGAAAATTCCCCGTTTTACAGATGGAAGGATGAGCTTCCTGATAGTGAAATAATACAGAGCTGGAAAAATTAGGGAACTGAGAGGTGGAAAGGATTCTTAAGTGTATCCAATGAGAAACATTTGCAAAAAGTAGGGATTCATTTTCAGCTTAGAGAAGACTTTGGCATGTGTGAAAGTTGTCTAAATACCTAAAAGATCTGTCCAGCAGAAGAGGAAACTAGAGTTGCTCTAGGCAGTTCCTGTGTAGACAAAATTAGGCCCAAAGTGGAAACTGCAGAGAGGCACATTTCAACTCAACATAAGGTTAAGCTCTCTAACCGTCAAACCTAACTAAGAAGGTAATTCTTACCCCAAATTAGCTCTAAGAGCTCAGCAAGTTAGAGAAAGCCAAGATACCACAGACAGGAAAATGGCAGGTATTACAGTATGGACAAATGGAAAGTAAAGCATCTACAGGAAAAAACCCAAGTTGTACCTAAAGAATTCACGGCTTCCAGTAAAAAAAAAAAAAAAAAAAAATTTTTTGAGTAATTATAGAATGTTCCTCTAAAGAGGCTGTGATGTTCTGTGCAAAGGCGGGGGATAGGGGATGGCTGGAAATTCTATTGACAACAACAAGAAAAGACTATAAATAGAACATATTTTCCTATCCTTCTAACAAATCACGATTTAGCTAATTCTGAAATGTAGTTCTGACTGGTTACCATAAATCCAGAAAGGCAAAGTAATGCTGACAAGGATCCAAAGAAATGTAAATGGCACGACTAAGAAGCTGAAGGTTTCATAGATTACATTTTAAAATCATCATCTTCAACTGAGAAACAGGAAAGCTAATGAGCACTGTGATCAAAATCAGAAAATATATCAATATGACAAAAATACTAATTTATTCACCCCACCCTGGTACAATATATTAAGCTTTTAAACTTGGAAAGGTAGTCTTCTTTTTCCCACAAAAGATAAAAAGAAATGTGTGGCACCCCAGTATTCATAACAGCAATGTCCACAATAGCCAAATGATGGAAGGAGCCGAGATGTCCTTCAACAGATGAATGGATAAAGAAGATGTGGTCCATATATACGATGGAATATTACTCAGCCATCAGAAAAGATGAATACCCACCATTTGCATCGACATGGATGGAACTGGAAGGGATTACGCTAAGTGAAATAAGTAAAGCAAAGAAATACAAATAGCATATGGTTTCACTCATATGTGGAACATAAGGAATAGCGCGGAGGACCACAGGGGAAGGGAGGGAAAACTGAATGGGAAGAAATCAGAGAGGGAGACAAACCACAAGAGACTCTGGACTCTGGGAAACAAACTGAGGGTTACAAAAGGGCAGAGGGTAGATACCTGGGTGGCTCAGTAGGTTAAGAGTCTGCCTTTGGCTCAGGTCATAATCCCAGGGTCCTGGGATCGAGTTCAGCATCAGGGTCCCTGCTCAGCAGGGTGTCTTTTTCTCCCTCTACCCTTCCCCCCTACTCGTGATCTCTCTCAAATAAATAAATTAAAAATCTTAAAAAAAAAAAAAAGGGAGGGGTGTGATGGGTACTAAGGAAGGGACATGTGGTGATGAGCACTGGGTGTTACACGAAACTAATGAAGCATTGAACACTACATCAAAAACTAATGATGTACTACATGCTAGCTAACTGAACATAATAAAAAAAATAAATTGTTAAGTATAAAAAAAAAAGAGGGCGCCTGGGTGGCTCAGTGGGTTAAAGCCTCTGCTTTCGGCTCAGGTCATGATCTCAGCGTCCTGGGATCGAGGCCCGCATCGGGCTCTCTGCTCAGCAGGGAGCCTGCTTCCTCCTCTCCCTGTCTCTCTGCCTGCCTCTCTGCCTACTTGTAATCTCTCTCTCTGTGTCAAATAAATAAATAAAACCTTAAAAAAAAAAAAAAAAAGAAATGTGTGAAATGTGTTATCAGCAACAAGTATTTAGGGTGAAGAATACTCAAGGAGTGTATAAATTTATGTATATTAAGTCCATTCAAGGGTCCTACAGGATAGAAGTGATATCTTAGTTGGGGCCCTAAGTTTCTGGGATTAACAGCTTATAAGGTAACAAAGCCTCACCTCAAAACATCCCTTGGTGACACAACAATTGGCTGACGACCCTTGTCTAATAGGCTCAGTGAGGTTTGTTGCTATAGTTCCTTTCATCCTTTTATTTATGCATATGTGTTTTTATATTTTTCTTTATCTTTTATACATTTAGAATCCTTATATAGCTCTATATCCTGAAATTTTCATTTATCAAATAGTCAACATTCTAAGACATTAAAAGTTCTTCAAAAATACTATTTTATGGCTGTACAATCATCCATCCTTAAATATACCATAATGTACCTATTTTTTTTAAGATTTTATTTTTATATAATCTCTGTGCCCAACATGGGGCTCAAACTTACAACCCCAAGATCAGGAATCTAATACTCTACTGACTGAGCCAGCCAGGCACCCCATAATGTATCCATCAATCTCACTGCTCATTTAAGTTTATTCTGAATTCTCACTAGTATAGATAATGCTATGGCAAATATCTTTGTTCACAAATCTCTGTATCTCTATTTTTCTCCCCTAGTGGTATATTCCTAGAAGTGGAAAAAACTAAATTAAAGGACATCTTTAGGTTTTTCAATATAAGTTGCCAGACTACCTTCCAGAAAAATTGAGCCCCATGTACTAGTAATTGTGGAGACTGCCCCCTTACTACCTTTGACAGCACTGTTCAACTGCCAATTTGATAGGTTAAAATAAAAATACTATCTGGGACACCTGGCTGGGTCAGTCAGTAGTACTTACGACTCTTGGTCTTGGGGTCATGAGTTCAAAACCCACACTGGGGGTAGAGTTTACTCAAAAAATTAAAAAATTTTAAAAAAGAGTACATTGTTTTAATCTGCATTCCGGATTACTTATCAAAATAAAAATGTTTCTCATATGCCTCTTGGCAATTGTATTTCTTCCTTGTAAACTTTGATTAGTTCTCTGTCAGTAAAGGGTTCTCTTTATTTTTCTTTTTTTTAATTTTTTTTAATTTAAATTCAATTGGCCAACATATAGTAAGTACATCACTGGTTTCAGATGTAGAGTCTTGCTTTCTTTTGGCTGTAACTGACAGAAAACCAGTTGAGATGTAGTCACATATCAGTGGCTTCAGCTCCCCCTGCTGGCCAAAAGTTACTATATGATTAAGACCTAGATAAAAATAAACCATAGGCTACAATTACAATTGACCCTTGAACTAGGGTTCGAAGTGTGCTAAGCCACTTATACACAGATTTTCTTTTCTTTTTTTTTTTTAAGATTTTATTTATTTATTTGACAGAGAGAGAGAGATCACAAGTAGGCAGAGAGGCAGGCAGAGAGAGGAGGAAGCAGGCTCCCTGCGGAGCAGAGAGCCCGATGCGGGCCTCGATCCCAGGACCCTAAGATCATGACCTGAGCCGAAGGCAGAGGCTTTAACCCACTGAGCCACCCAGGCGCCCCAGATTTTCTTCAATAAGTATATTGGAAGAACTTTTGGAGCTATGAAACAATTGAAAAAACTGGCAGATGAACCACATAGTCTAGAAATTTAAAAAACATTAAAAAAAGTTAGGTAAATCATGAATGCATAAAATGTATGTAGATACTAGTCTATTGTATCACTACCATAAAATTATGGTACAAATTATAAAAACTTAAAATTTATTAAAACTTATACACACAGACTGTACATTATCTTTTCACTTCTGATGTCTAGTGTTAGTAATATATATAAGATCACAGTATTTTCTCTTCCTTATGATTTTCTTAATAACATTTTCTTTTCTCTAGCTTCCTTTACTGTAACCATACAGTATGGAATACATGTAACATAGAAAATACGTATTAATCAAAACTGTTCATGTTATCAGTGAGGTCAACAGTAGGCTATTAGTAGTTAAGTTGTGGGGGAGTCAAAAGTTATATGTGGATTTTTGATGGCACAGGGTTGGCACTCCTAACCCCTGCATTGTTCAAGAGTCAAGTGTTTAACCCTATCCATATTCTAGATTGTTGCTAAAAACACAATTTATATACAACGATAAAAGGTAAAACAGTATGTGTCTAAACTCAACAGAACAGTGATGAGAAAGGAAGGGATATCTGATCACTAGTAAAGAATTCTAAAATTAGGGCGCCTGGGTGGCTCAGTGGGTTAAAGCCTCTGCCTTCGGCTCAGGTCATGATCTCAGGGTCCTGGGATCGAGGCCCGCATCCGGCTCTCTGCTCAGCAGGGAGCCTGCTTCCTCCTCTCTCTCTGTCTGCCTCTCTGCCTACTTGTAATCTGATCTCTCTCTGTCAAATAAATAAATAAAATCTTTAAAAAAAAGAATTCCAAAATTATAATCAGTTTACTGCCAAATATACTACCTGGGTGGAACATCATAAGCCTAAATACTATTCATTTTCCTATACTTTATTCTAATAATGTGAAAACATTCTAATTACCAGGTGACACTGCATTGTCAGCAAATTGGCCTCTTTTTCAAAAGCAAAACTGAGAAAACGAGAACACCTATGCCCTTCATCATTCAATGGAAATTTATAACAAAAACAAACCAAAAACGTCCTTGTAATCCTTATTCCAAGCTACACAGCTGCTCACACTGAAGAGGTTGAGTCCTACGGTTCCAAAGGGGAAGGCCGGAACTGGTGAATAGATGTAACTAATCCAGCTTACACTCGTACCCTCCCTAAAGATGTACTCCACAGATTGAGCAATGTAGTCCTTAGATCACTCATTCAACACACATTCACTCAGTGCCATCACATGGCAAGCAATAATAAAAAAACAAGACACGACCTCTGCTCTCAAAGAACTAGGAGACCAGCTGGGGGAGAAGCAAACCTGCAATCCCCATACAACCTGCAATCCCCACACAACAGAAGTGCCAGGTGCCTGAGCACACACCCAAAGACAATGCGTACACAGCTAGCTCTCGGTGTCAGCTACTACTGCTGTTACTCTTATCATCCCTGTTATTAAAGATCTAGGGTGGATGCCATTTTAAACAGAAGCAAGGGCTCTCGTGAAGGCCCAGGGGCAAAGAAGCAAGAAGCAATCAGGTGCACAACAGAAACGGCAAGCAGGTCAGCACCGTGGAGGGCAGGGTGCTCAGGAAGGAGAGAGAGAATCTGGCAGGGACCAGATCACCAAGGCCTGGATGCTTGCCAAAAGCATTTGAATTCTACCTCGAAAGCCGGGTAAGCCAGGGGGAGAAGGCATATGATCAGATCAGAAGGCGACGGAGTTCACACGGGCAAAGGGTGGCAAAGGTCTAAACTCGGGAGAGAGAAGTAGAAATGACTAAGGAAACATTACAAGTTAGGATCTCAAGAACATGGTGACCATTAGGCCAGAAGAAGAATCCTGACTTGAGTGACTGGGTGGGTGAACATACCACTCACAGGGACATGAAGATGGGAAGAGGCTGGGCTTGGGGGAATAGCTGATTAGGTCATTTTGAAACGAACATGGGACAACAGAGTGGAGATGTCCAGGAGGCAGCTGTGTGCATGGGATCAGAGATGATAAGACCACGTGCAGCTGGAAAAAACAGATGCAAATCATCAGTATATGGATGGAGAGGGAGACACAAACTTCTCCAAGACGCCCCCCAGGAAATGCAGAGGTTAAGAGGAGAGAGGGCCAAGGTAAGGCAAACAGTGATGTGAAAGAGGAAAAAAGTCTACAAAGAAAACACAAAGAGCAGCCAGAGAGGACAATGTTGACAGAGTCTGCATTTCCATCATTTGTACTTGACTTTGCCAAACACCTTTCCATGCACTTTTCACATATTAACTCATTTCCTCCTCACAAGAGTCCATTGAGGGAGGTGTTATTGTTTATATTTTCTCCATTTTTTAGAGGCAGTAACTGAGGCATAGAGATGTTAAATTATTTTCCCAAGGTCACACAGTAAGTGGCAGAGCTGAAATGTCAATCTAGGATTCTGGATCTGGAGAGTATGTTCTATATCACCCTTCTATGTTTCTTCTCAGAAATGAAGACAAGAGGCCAGGAGGGACCACCCCCACCACAGCCGGGGGAACGGTCCATGGTGCTAAACACTATGAGGAGGCCTCAGAAGATGTGGGCAAAAAGGGATCCTCTGAATGTGGCAACAGGGATGAATCTGTAAGGGTTCACATCAGCAGAAGCTACCGGAGGACCCACGGTTGGCTATAATGTAGAGGGATTTTGTAATTTTTTTTTAAGATTTTATTTATTTATTTGTTTTATTTATTTATCTGTTTGTTTTATTTATTTATTTATTTAATCTCACAGAGAGAGAGATTACAAGTAGGCAGAGAGGCAGGGAGAGGAGGAAGCAGGCTCCCTGCTGAGCAGAGAGCCCAATGCGGGCCACGATCCCAGGACATCCCAGGACGCTGAGATCATGACCTAAGCCGAAAGCAGAGGCTTTAACCCACTGAGCCACCCAGGTGCCCGAGGGATTTTGTATTCTTAAAAAGTGAAAGAGACTTGAGTGTATTTATAAGCTGAAGGACAAGAACCAACAGGGAATAGGAGGTTGAAAATTGGTTGGGAAAAGAGACAACTGACAGCCAGAGGTCCCTACAAGGAGGAAGAAAATAGCTCCGGGCG
>LNAC01000540.1:236003-259682 GCA_002007465.1 Ailurus styani | reverse complement strand
TTTTTTTTTCTTGATTGAGCCATTGACCCAGTTGCTGTAAACTTCTGTTTTGTCTTCAGTTCCAATGAAGTTGATTCTGACCATTTCTGCTAGTTTATGCGCTGCTCTGGTGAGGGAAGGACATTTGGGTTTTGCTACTCTGCCATTTTTTACTAGTGTCCTCGATGATGTTTCCAGTAGTTTCCAGTGTACAAGTCTAGCACCCCTTTGGCTAGACTTATTCCTACCGTTCATTGTTGTTGTTGTTCACAGCTATTGTAAGTGGAATTGTTTTCTGCATTTCATTTCCAGATTTTTTCATTGTTCATTGCTAGTGTGTAGAAATAGAATTGATTTTTGTATATTGATCTGATATCCTACAACCTCACCAAACTCACTTGTTAGTTCTAACAGTTTCAGGGTTTTGGAGGGGTGGGGTAGGAGCAGGGGGGAGGGGCAGAGGGAGATGGAGAGGGAGAAGCAGACTCCCTGCTGAGCACAGAGTCCGACTCAGGGTCAATCCCAGGACCCTGAGATGATGACCTGAGCTGAAATCAAGAGTCATACGCTTAACAGACTGGGTCACCCAGGAGCCCGAGTTTGGGGATTTTTTCAATGTACAAGATCATGTTGCCTGCAAATGAAAATAATTTGACTTCATTCTTCCCACTTTGGATACCTTTTCTTTCTCTCTCCTGCTGATTGCCCTGACCAGAAGCTGTAGTACAATGTTGAATAGAAATGGCGAGTGTGGACAGCTTTGTGTGGGTCCTGGTCTTAGGAGAAAAAATTTAGTCTTTCAGCATTGAGTATGCTGTCAGCTGTGGGATTTTCATAGATGCCCTTTACTGAATTGAGGAAATTTCCTTCTAGTATTCCAAATTTGTTGAGTGTACGTGCTTTTATTTTGTGCATGTAAAATGTTATTTGAAGAAGGGATTCAAAGGCCTTATTGAGAGTCGATCCACTGAAGGTCAGTTTCCGTTGTTGGGACAGCCTGCATCCAGGGGCTGCTCAACATGGTGGGTGGTGGGGGGGTATGAAGGCTTGTCTCCTTGCCCCAACTCAGGACGATTCTAAAGGGCCCCCCTAGTATGACAGTTATAAATATTTTTAAAGTATATCTTATTCCTCCCCCTAAGAGTGAACTTTTGTTTCCACCTCATTTTGTCAAAGTGCAAACACAGTTTTCTTTAAAAATGTCATAAGCATAATTACGAAAAATTACTTTTTAATATATTTTTGAGAAAAGTTTCTAAAAGGTGGAATACATGTTTTTACTTGGAAATTGAGTAAATAAGATGTTTGTATTTGTCAGAAAGCCTGCAGGATTACTCTTAAGGATCTAAGTGAGGACTCCTGGCTGCTGAGGCCCCACAGTTCCTCCAGTGGATGTTTAGTAGAAATGCCTGACCTCCATGGAGTCTCTGTATTGAGGCGAGCAGTCTCCCATTATCTCTCAGGGAAAGTGTCCAAGTGAGTGTCTGCAGACTGCAACATCCAGGTAAGATTGTTGGGTGGCTTCAAACTTCTTGTGCAGATTAGAGGAAGAAAATTCTGCTCGCAGAGGCTTCCATATTGGTTGGGCGTCCTCAGCCGCTGAGGTAGAGAAGGACTGGCTCTTCTTCTTCTTCTTTTTTTTATAAAGAATTTATAATTTTATTTATTTATTTGACAGAGAGAGACACACAGCGAGAGAGGGAGCATAACCAGGGGGATTGGGAGAGTGCGAAGCAGGCTTCCCGCCAAGCGGGGAGCCCAAGATGGGGCTCAGTCCCCGGACCCTGGGATTATGGCCTGAACTGAGGGCAGATTCTCAACAACTGAGCCACCCAGGCGCCCCACGGGCTGGCTCTTCAGATAAGATTATATGTCACTTTCACACATGTGCCTCTCTATTAACTTGCTCCCTGCTTAACTCATTGAACAAAACGGAAATACTGCATTAAACAAGCATGAGGTCTTCAGTAACTTCTCTCATATTGCCTACCCTTTGACATCCTGAATCTAAGGGGCTTGGGTTTAACCTTGAGTTAATGCTCCTAAAATATCCAGGTTTGGAACTGCCCAGAGTCAGCTGAGACCTTCACTGAGATTTCACGGTTAGCTCAACCTCTCCCTCTGTTCAATCCTGCTTCCCTCCTCCCTCCCTCCCCTCTTCCTTAATTATTAATATGGGCTTATGAATCCTTATTTTTTCTCCAAATGACTTATAGTTCATTATTCTACTTATCCGGGGATCAAATGTCTCAGGTTTGGTCATTGGGAGACCCTTCAGGTTGGCTCCTGCATTCTTGTGATACAACTCCATCTTTTTTTTTTTTTTTTGCTTTGGTTTTATTTCTTAGCTCTTTCTTATTTTCTGGCATAGCAAAATGTGTACTTTCCATCTTAACCCTAGAAGCAGCCATTTCTCTGAGCCCTGGTTCCTTTAGTGGGGAAAGGTATGAAACCAAGATCGGGGCACTAAGTGTGCTCATTGCTACTGGGATGTCTTTGCTTTTTGGCTTTTTCAGAGGAGAGAGTTGAAAATATATACGTGTATATACACAAATACACACACATACCTACAAATATGCATATAATACATAAAAATGTGTATATATAACATGTATATATGCATATACACGTACATATTTTAGAAATCATGAGTTCAAAACAATAATTTCCACAGGGTTGTTCATTGCTTTCTTCCTCTCCATAGTTACACATATCTTCTTCTACAGCGAGAACTCTGATCACTAATATCAATGTGTTTATTCATTTGTTCGACCCTATAAGATATTTAAAATAGTCTCCCAGTCGCTTTACCCATACCCCTAAAGCACACCTACTAAAGAGTTCAGGGGGCGCCTGGGTGTCTCAGTGGGTAAAGCCTCTGCCTTCAGCTCAGGTCATGATCTCAGGGTCCTGGGATCGAGGCTGGCATCAGGCTCCCTGCTCGACAAGGAGCTTGCTTCCTCCTCTCTCTCTGCCTGCCTCTCAGCCTATTTGTGATCTCTCTCTCTGTCAAATAAATAAATAAAATCTTAAAAAAAATAAAGAGTTCAGGATTTGTTTGTACTTTTACCCCCATCCCTGCACATATATCCTTCCCTGTCCAAGACTGAGGGTATACAGTCAAATACCGCGCTCAATAAGTCACTTTGATTAATTCTTCTCAGTCCCTCTCTGCACTCCCCTTCTCAGGAGGGTTATGGTAGTCATTTACAATATAGTTAGGTTCATTTGTTTTATTTCAATTTTAGTTCCTCCCTTCCGTTCTTGTTTTTTGAATGTATGAAAAATTAATATGCTCTCAAAAGTAAAAGTATTACAAAAAAGTATACTCTGAGAGGTGTCACTCTCCTTGAATCCGTTCTACTACATTCCCCCCTCACCCTTTATCAGTAACCAACTTCACAATTTTCCAGTTTGTCCTTTCAAGTGTTTCCTTTTGTGAAGATAAGCAGATAGATGTGTATTTTTACTCCCCTTTTTTCTTACATAAAAAGTAATGGCGATCTTTTGCACTTTACTTTTCACTTAATAACATCTGAAAATCATTCCAAAGCAATTCAGAGAGATCGTCCTCATTTTTTTGAAGACTCTTTTAAGTGCAATTAACCTAGATATTTGTATTCATGTCTTTCTGATGATTCAATAAGTTTTTGGTTGTAAGGCAGTTAAAAGGAGACTCCAAACAGCTCCGTTACATAGTTGCACACGGAAATTTATTTATTTATTTATTTTTAAAGATTTTATTTATCTATTTGACACACAGAGAGAGATCAGATCACAAGTAGGCAGAGAGGCAGGCAGAGAGAGGAGGAAGCAGGCTCCCTGACGAGCAGAGAGCCCGATGCGGGCCTCGATCCCAGGATGCTGAGATCATGACCTGAGCCGAAAGCAGAGGCTTTAACCCACTGAGCCACCCAGGCGCCCAGCACATGGAAATTTAAAAGCAGAGAGATGGAGGTGTGTGTACTGCCTGCTTCAATACTGTGAGCAGACAGCATTGCTACAGGTGACCTCATTTTCCTGAACAGGGACCAGCTTGCTGCTTGGTAAAGTTTCAATCAAAACAAAGCAACCTCTTCTCAATTTAGGTGGTAGTTGCATTCCTGGAAGATTTGTTGAATATGAAAACTCTGCAAGCTGCTGCTGCTACTGAGGGAGGGGAGAGAACCAGAAAGGCAGTTTCCTCCATCATTCTTTACAGCTACGCAGTTTTCCATTGTGTGTGTCCTACAGTTTATCCAACTGATCTTCTATGCTTGGGCATTTAGATAGTTCCCAATATTTTGCAATGGCAAATAACCCTGTGATAAATAAAATTATACATACGTATTTTCATTCTTTTGAGGTTAATCCTCAGGGTAAATTCCTAGAAGTGGGATCACTGGGTTGAAAGAAGTATATGAAGTTGTGTTTTATACTGCCAATTTACTCTTCATGATGGTTGTATCATTTTGCATTCCCATCACCTTTGCCAACTGAGTTTATATTCTAGTCCTGAATTTTTGCCCATCTATTGGGGGAAAAATTGTATCTCAATGTAATTTTTAACTTCTTATTATAGTTGACACACACAAGATTACATGTTTCAGGTGTAAAACATAGTGATTTAACATTTTTAGACTTTTTTTTTTTTAAGTAAACTCTGTGCCCAGTGTGGAGCTTGAACTCATGACCCTGAGATGGAATCCATGCTCTATCACCTGAGTCAGCCAGGCGCCTCTCAATGTAGTTTTAATTTGCATTTCTCTTGTTGAGTAAAGGTGAACAACTTTACATGGTTAAGAGCCATTTTTAAAATCTTTTCTGGGTCTATTCACGTCCTCTCTCAAAATTAAACTTTTTTAATACAGTAACAGTCTTTTATTTGTGACATATGGGCAAATATTTCTTCCCAGTTTGTTACTTGTATTTTGTTTTTGTTATGCAAAAGGTTTTTAGTGTATTCAAATTCACCATTTTTTGTTGGTTTCTGGTTTTTTTTTTTTCTTCTGATACAGGGTGGCTTTTCACTTTCTCAGATGCTTTTAAAAGGATATGTCTTTTCTTTAGCTTTGTGGTTGTTTGTTGGGGAGACTTTTCACCAGCAGAAAGGCTTTGACATTTTCTGACTTTTTGTAGGATGTTGATGGCTGTATTCCCTTGCAAGTAACTTCATGGACAGAATTGTTAGCTTCAGAGCCCTTATCTGTCAGTTCCACCCTCTTTAGTGCAGTTTAAGAATTTTGCTGGCAGGGTGGGAAGACAGGTTGATGTGCTTCCTCTTCTCGATCAGTCTTACATTTCTGCCTTCTCTTTCATTAGCTCTTCATTACCCATTCTCCCCCAGAAGCACGGCTTCTGAGGCTGCCATTCCTGGCCCTACACATTTTCAAACCTTTCCCTAAAGCGAAGACTGTGACCTACTGAGTGCCAAACTGTGTTCAGTATTTTAGGGTTATTGTTGTTGTTTTCCCCCTGTAGATTCTGTTAATGCTGCTTCTAAGTCCACGCCTCTCTTCCGCTGTCCCATGGTGTGATTCTTTTTCTCACTCTCTATACCCACAGGCTTATTTCTGGTAGCAGGATCCCTCGCTCTGTCCACCCCCTGCCCCCCACCACTATTTACAGGTGATTTGAAGTTACAAGCTTCTAGTAGTAAAGGCATGAACACTGTGTAGTTTTTATTTGTTCTATTGGATTTGAGAGTTGTTCTGGCAAAGTGAGGGGCAGATTTGTAAATCAAGCTACTGCCATTGCTTTTCAGCCCCAGAAGTCTCAACATGCTTAATAGAGGGCATTTCAAGACCTAGTCATGACGAGAGCCATTGAAAACGAGCAAGAGAAATGTATCTTCATTGAATATCAGTGCTTACAAATGGTAGTTGAAGTGGGAGTTGAATGTTAGGGTTGGCAAAGGGGACATACAGCATAATGGTGGTTTGAGACTTTATCGATTTGAAAGTTTGAGAAAGTTTAAGCATTTTAAGACTGGGAGCAAGACAGTGAGTGCTTGCTACTATAAGGCTGCTACTGCTCAATGTAATATTGGTGATCCTGGCCATAGCAGTTAAAAAGGAAAAAAGAAATGAGGTATATTATAAAAGCATTAAAAAGGATTAAATATTATTTGAAGATAGTATAATCTTATACAGAAACCTACAAACTCTTCGGTAAGAAAGTTCACTAAGTTGAATACAAGATCAATGTCCAAAAAGTAGGAATTTCTTTACAGCACTGTGGCAGGGGCTCTTGGCTGTTGAACCAACAGCCATTCCCCCTTCTTTGCTCACAAAATCTGTTTCTTTGTGTATGACCCCATGAGATAAGTCATGATTTATCTAAACCAGTCATAGCAAACCCATTCCGTTTTACCAGACTCTAAATTGACCAGCATCCCCTGCAGCTGGGGATGATTCTATGACCAAGTCCTGGCCAATAATGTGTGAACAGAAGTCTGCCAAGTTGCTCCTGGGAGTTTCCACTTTTTGCAAATGTTCTGGTTTCTTTAAGCCTTAGTTTCCTCTTGTATCAGATAATTCATGCCGTACCTTTTAAGACTGTAAAGATGAAGTGAGCTTATTCTCATATCATAGTGATCCATAAATACAAAATAAAAAGTTTAAGTAAATGCGAGTGTTATTCAAGATATTCAAACACGTAAACAAATAGGCATGGCTGTTCTAATAAAATGAAACAGGCAATCAGCTATTTGGCCTGCAGGCCATAGACAATCCTCGTATTAGACTCAAGAGTTCAGTGTTCTACAGTGAACATGTCTCACAGGATCATGTCTTGAATCAAACTAATCAAGTCTCCATGACATCATCTCCACCCTATTATTACCATTGTATCATTATTACCACAGTGCAACCAAAGCACTTCCGTGGTGATTTACCACATTTGAGCCTCAGTTCTCTGTGAGCTAAGAAGGTTAGGTCTCATCTTCTTTGTATTGCTCAGAAAAAGCCTTAAGTGAATTGTTCAGGGTCACAGAGCTACTGAGGGACAAAATCTCTATTTTCTAGAGATCAGTTTAGTGCTTTCTAAAAATACACGATTAGAAACCTTAATTCTACTTCATTGTTTTTCTTAGCTACTACTGTTAGTCCTTTTCTTACTCAAACTCCTGAGAAGCATTATGCATTTTCAAGGACTTGAATTTTCTCCTTAAATGTAGCTTTTAGCGGCAAATTGAAAATTCTGTTTTGAGGTACTAAATATTAAAAAATGCTTGTGAGGGGTGCCTGGGTGGCTCAGTGGGTTAAGCGTCTGCCTTCAGCTCAGGTAATGATCTCAGGGTCCTGGGATGGAGCCCCGCTTCGGGCTCTCTGCTCAGCGGGGAGTCCGCTTTCCCCTCCCCTCTCTCCTGCCTGCCTCTCTGCCTACTTGTGATCTCTCTCTGTCAAATAAATAAATAAAATCTTTATTTTATTATTTATTTATTTTTTAAATCTTATTTATTCATTTGACACAGAGAGAGAGATTACAAGTAGGCAGAGAGGCAGGCAGAGAGAGAGGAGGAGGAAGCAGGCTCCCTGCTGAGCAGAGAGCCTGATGTGGGCCTCGATCCCAGGACCCTGGGATCATGACCTGAGCCGAAGGCAGCGGCTTTAACCCACTGAGCCACCCAGGTGCCCTATGTATTTATTTTTAAAGATTTTATTTATTTGACAGAGCGAGAAAGAGAGAGAGAGAGATATCACAAGTAAGCAGAGAGGCAGAGAGTGAGGAGAGAGAGGAAGCAGGCTCCCCGCCAAGCAGGGAGCCCACTGCAGGCCTCGATTCCAGGACCCTGAGACCATGACCCGAGCCGAAGGCAGAGGGTTTAACCCACTGAGCCACCCAGGCGCCCAAATAAATAAAATCTTAAAAAAAAAAAATGCTTGTGATAGGGAGAAGAAATTGGTGGTAAAGAATTTAACTTTGTTCTCTAAAAGCAAATTCTACTCATTCAAGAAGGGATAACACACTTTCAATTTTAGTGTGAGAAGAAAAACAGAGAGGCAGGATATAGATTGAAGCACCATCAAAAGACTATGCATATGATGGATTTGAATCTATGGTTGGTACTAAAGTTTCCTCTGTAAAACCCAAACTTTTATGATACTCTACAGCAGATAATTTAAAAATGCTGGAGAGGACACCTAACAGTCAACATGAGACATGATTTGAAACTGCCAGAGGAAGTCCAAGACTGAATAAAAGGTTTGAACATACCCTAATGTCCAAGTGTCCAGCTATATCATCTAATACCTGAAGCCTTTTTCTTTTCTGTAAAATGTATTATCACCAGTTTATAGCGTTGAAGACTGAAAATACTATGGACAGATCAAGTAACACAGTACGTATGGCAAGATTTCATTAAATGTGGCTATTTAGCCAAGTTTGCACTTATAAAGAAAAAGAAAACTTACACTGAACCATTAACTAGCAGCTAAACAAGCCAAAGATTGCTTCCTGTTTACACTTCTACTAGTTATCCCTGTCCAACTGACAGTAAATGGCAGGTCCTAGGGAAGATTATGAAGCCTGTCATTTGCACAGATCTGCCCAACACATCCCACTTCATGTGTTTTCTCTATTGCTACCCCTTCTTCAAGTATGAACAAAACCATTCAGCTCTCTATATTTTATCCAAGATAACTAGACCAGTGTAAAATTTAGTTTCTACATTCTACTTCTCTCAGGATTTTCTTTCTTGGGATGCCTGGGTGGCTCAGTTGGTTAAGCATCTGCCTTCAGCTCAGGTCATGATCCCAGAGTCCTGGGATGGAGTCCCGTACCAGGGTCCTTGCTCAGAAGGGAGCCTGCTTCTCTCTGCCTATTGCTCCTCCTGCTTGTGTGCTGTTTCTGACAAATATGTAAATAAAATCTAAAGGAAAAAAACATAGAATTTTCTTTCTTTTTTTTTAATTTTTATTCGACAGAGAGAGAGAGAGAGATCACAAGTAGGCAGAGAGGCAGGCTCTCTGCTGAGCAGACAGCCCAATGCAGGCCTTGATCCCAGGACCCTGGGATCATGACCTGAGCCGAAGGCAGAGGCTTTAACTCACTGAGCCACCCAGGTGCCCTCTTTCTTGATTTTTAAAAGATTCTAATTGGAGCAAAAAAGCTTTGTGAGACTTTTAAATGAATTTCAGAAATCATATGATTAAAGAATAAGTAGGTGACTTGTAAAGTAGCAGCTGCTGGCAAGGGGCTTCTGCAGTTTGAAAAAAATATATTCTAAAAATTACCACATTTTTGTCACAATACTTATTTTGAAATTCCAAATAATACTAAAAAAGGATATGAGCTTTTTTTTTAAAGTATATATATGTATTAGAAGAGGGTCTAAGTTCAAAAAAAATTAGAGAAACACTGCCCTAGACTTTTGTAGAGTGTAAGACTGTCAATTTTTCACTATTTTGCTGTGCCTTACTATAAAAATACAGATGGCACAGCTGTTATGTAGCTTCAACAACTTGATTATAAATTGCTTTCAAAAGTAATTTATTTGGATTTTCCGTATCCTTTAATGAATTGCAAATATATTAACAGAAAAGGCTTTCTCCCCCCCCAAGGACTGTACAATTTCTGAAATAAGTCAGGAAAAGCAAAAAAAAAAAAAAAAAAAAAAAAAAAAAAAAAAAAAAAAAAAAAGACACAAAATTACATTGTTTCAATGCAAATAGAACACACACATCACACCCACACTTGCATTTTCCCGGGTTTTCACAAAGAAAATGGGTCACCATATTTCTCAGTGAAGACCCATACTATATTCTGGCTAATTAGAGACTTCCAAACTTTTTTCTTCAAAAAGAGCATTTTTAATAGACTAAATACTGGTTATCACTGAGTTTTTGTTTAAGGTACAACAGCAGCATGGTTCAAATGTAACTTGCAGTTCTTGGAAAAAAACAAAAATTTTAAAATAATGAAATACAGAAAAAGTAGGGACCACCTTTCATTATTTTGAGTACCACTGTTCACTTGAAAAAATATTTCCAACCTTCTAAAATCCCAGAGTTAGGAACCATTTCCAAGGGGGAAAAATATCCAATGCCACAACATAACTTCTGAACAAGTGTGTGTGTGTGTACACATATATGTATGTGTATGAAAAGCTTAAAGAGACTAAAAATGATGTTAAAGTTCTTAGTATTTTAAATTTCCTTCAAAGTAACTACTGAAATTTCAAGCAAAGGTTTTGCTTGATCAAAATGTATGTCCTTTTCTGTTTATTTGATCCTCATTCCAGGCAAAAAAAAAAAAAAAAAGCAAGCAAGCCAGAAACAGTTACTAGGTGGGAATAAGGCTTCAAATACCTAAACGTTTTGAGAGTAGGTATGACGAAAATGAAATTAGGCCAAGCTTGGGCTGAGTGTCCCATAGCCAGTCACTGCCATGGTGTGCCTTCTACAACTATCTTTTTATCCTTGGTCTCAAAATTAGTACCAGAAAGGCTCTCACCTCTGGCACAGGATATAAATTCCTACTACAAAAAGATGATTATACATCAGCAAATTATGTTCTGAGCTTAGCTTTCTCCAGGCTTTGTAACAGAGCTCAGGTTGAAGCTTTCTACGAAATTCTGTATTTGATACTGTTATATAGCTGGCTTATGATTTTCCAATTAAAAAATACAGGAATATAAAATTAAATATTACAGAACTAATGAATACAATGGAATATTTGTTAGAATCCAAGTGCTAGCCCTTGGGAATTTTTAATGATATTCATTTACTCCCAACCTTTCCTTTTTCTTATAAATTATTTAAGCAGCACATATTACATGGATTTAGGTAGGAAATTTTGTTAAATACCTCTCTGGCACCCAATACCTAATCTAAGACTCTGACTTGAATTAATTTATGATGGTATCTAATCCACATTCAAATGAACAGATTAATAGTAAATGATAGGAAGTTATTGAATCTACAGGTTAAAATTTTGTTCACGTCTTCTGTAACCACCTTATTTTCACAACTTGACTAACAAGTACAGGTAACCAGTAGGTAAATTTGTCCTTCATCAAAGAATCCAAAATAATAACTGTAGGTCTGTCATTCATAAGAAACTATAATTTGTTATATTCTGACATTGGCACTTAAAAAAATGTTAACAACTAAAGTTTCTCTAAAAATTTCAATACATTACAATAAAGGAGATACACAATTTAAGACTTTAAATCTGTTACTGTGAAATTCCAATAATTCCCATTTTATTATGCATAATTAGATCTTTAAAATTGTGGCCATTCCCCAAAGACACCAACTTATGAGAAACTCAGGAGAGAACTCATCTCCTTCATAAGAATGGGGTTTTTTTTGCTAGCTAAAAATTTCTAATATCCTAAACCCAATCACTCTTGGTAAACGTTTTGGTGACACACTACTGAAAATAATTTGAAGCAGAGAGCCGAAAAGAATGGAAATGACCTCAACCAAAGGTAACTACACATCCTCTCACCCCGCTTAAACACTTAGAAAAGTCAAAGGGATACTTTCTTGAACAAATATAGATTCAAGGTTATGGTACAATTTTGGTTGTATTAAGGCTTTCGCTATCATGATCTCTTAAAGTCTCTCCACTTTAGTGTTCTCATTTTGATTCTTATGGCGAACTTAAATGGTCATTAAGGGCCTTGTTTTGGCTTTTCAGTGGGCAAACACTACCATCTCTGAATGTTAAAGGTGATCCCACAGAGCTCAAAAAGAAGAGGCAATATGGTGAAGGGACAACTTTAAAGTTTGCAATACCAAGACAATGATCAACACTTAGAAGCAAGATGAATAAATTAAAATTCTTGGTTAGACATTAAAGCATTCTTGCCAAGAATAAGTGTACACTGTATGGAGGGATATTTGATTCCTACACATGAGTCCCAATGTGCCCATTACATTTGCTTATGGGAGACACTGCAAGTCTAAGGTAATTTACATTCCTTGGCAATCAAGTTACTCTGTTATAGGCAATGTCTTTTATTGTTCCATCTGGCACTTGCTAACACCATTCTTGAAGAACCTAGAAATGAAGGTCAGTCACTCTGTTAATCAGGAACAGAACCAAATAAAAACAAATTTTTGGAAAAATGACCAAGAAATTCTGGTTCATCACTATTTTCCATATCTAATGGTTCCTTCAAGATAAAACATAACTCTTTCTTCCATGATAGCTTTCCAACAAAGGGAGATTAAAGAAAAAAAGAAAAGAAAAGAAAAGAAAGTTCCCCATCTTACCCCCCTAAATTGTCATTCATACTGGTGAAAGAGCCAGTCTTGTTAGCAGCTAAATATTGCACTGCCTTTCATTCTGTGTACAGTCAGGGTCCAATGAAAGTGGCACACTCATGGTGTAAGTGATGGATGATGACACTGCCGGCTCAAGAGTGAAGACTCAGTATATGGAGGGACAAGAAACATGTCAGCACTAGTCACACATCCAGTTGCAAAAGTCTGATTTTCAGAAGTTAAAATTCATCACTTTCAGCTGCATGAAGTTGTGTGTCGTCTGCATCTGTCATGCTGCTCTCCTGGGATTCATCGGTTCCCACTTTAAAAATGAAAATAAAAGTCTACAGTAAGGTGTCTGACAAATATTTCTTTTTGGTTCATGAAAACAAGTAAGGAAAACTATTCTATGCAGAGAGATGACATCTTAAATTAAAGCCCTTAAAAATCCTGATATCCTTCAATAAAATGCAACTCAGGTTCCTTATTTTACAGCATGTCTGAGAAGATTAGTTCATTGCATTTAACCTTTAAGAGTTTTAACTTTTTTTTAAAAGATTTTATTTGTTTGACAGAGAGAGAGAGAGAGATCACAAATAGGCAGAGAAGCAGGCAGAGAGAGGAGGAAGCAGGCTCCCTGCTGAGCAGGGAGCCCGATGCGGGCCTCAATCCCAGGACCCTGAGATCATGACCTGAGCTGAAGGCAGAGGCTTTAACCCACTGAGCCACCCAGGCGCCCAGGAGTTTTAACTATTAAAGCTACCCCTCCCTAATGAATTCCTTATTCCTACCCTAGGAATTAGAGCTAATTTTCCGAGAGAGTAAAAAAAGACAGACATTCCCTCCAACTGTTGACTCTATTTTGGGAACAGTCCCTGCTGGTCCACAGAAATATAAAATATACCTTCAGTTTAAAAAGGGTTACTGGGATTATAGGAATTATGATTTTAATTAAAGCCTTTTGCCAAGTTTTCTGGAACAAAGCATCTTTGTTCATCTCATCAGAAGTTTCTCAATTCTCTTATTACTAAAAAATACTCTTAGGGGTGCCTGGGTGGCAGTCAGTTGAGTGATTCAGGTTGTGATCTCAGTAAGGGTTGTTGAGATCAAGTCCCACATCCAGCTCCATGCTAGGTGTGGACTTGCTTAAGATACTCTCTCTCTCTCTGCCCCTTCACCCCCCCCCACCTCCCCATCTTAAAAAAAAAAATCCTAAAAAAGGACTTAGTTCTCACTAGTTATTTTAAGATATATACTCAAGTTAGGAGTGCCTCAGTCAGTTGAGCTTCTGACTCTTGGTTTCAGTTCAGGTCATGATCTCATGGTTTCTGGGATAGAGCCCCAGGTAGGGCTCCATGTTCAGCGGGGAGTCTGCTTGAAGATTCTCTCCCTCTGCCCTCCCTCACTTGTGTACTTTCTCAAATAAAAAAAAAATTAAAGAAAATCTTAAAAAAAAAAGTACACTCAATTTAGGGATAGAGTATTTACTACTGCTTTAAACTACTTCTTTGTTCCCTCTTCATTTCCTTCCCTTCAATTGATATACATTAGCCATATTTTTAGATTTTCAATTTGCTAGAGCTTCAGAGAATTTGAATAGTCATACTGCAGATCTATCAATTCTCTTTTTTGTCAATACTTTAAAATGTGCACAAATTTATTCTTCATTCACTTAGTACTTATGTCTTCAACATACCATCACATCTGTCATCTCTCCCATCCCACCCTGCATTCCTATGAAGCAGGTAAGGCAGGCATTAGTTATGTATTTAAACTTAAATTGAGGAACTGGCAAAAATCTGTAATGGATCTGTCAAAGTCACACAGCAAATTAGATCCAAAATGGAGATTAGTTACCTGATTCCACATGCACTTTGTTAATATATTGCCCTATTTAATTTCTCTAAAATTCCATTTGGTATAAAGAATACACCATGGCTTGGGCGCCTGGGTGGCTCAGTGGGTTAAAGCCCCTGCCTTCGGCTCAGGTCATGATCTCAGCGTCCTGGGATCGAGGCCCGCATCGGGCTCTCTGCTCCGCAGGGAGCCTGCTTCCTCCTCTCCCTGTCTCTCTGCCTACTTGTAATCTCTCTCTCTGTGTCAAATAAATAAATAAAAAAATCTTAAAAAAAAAAAAAAGAAATTAAAAAAAAAAAAAAAAAGAATACACCATGGCTAAAAAAATAAAATTAAAAAGCAGCCTACAAATCCTTATGCAAAAGGTAGCTTTCTGACTATTCAATACTTAAGAAAATTTCCATGTTTATTCTATGTCATAAAGAAAAATCTGTTCCCCTTTGCCTAACTCTGAGGTGATGTTTTATTAGCTCTGTGGTTTGATACACATACAAACCTGATTCTTATGGATGATACTCACTGATCTGTTCTTCTTGGGTTATTGGCTCCTCATCATCTGGAAGGTAGCGCTTATCAATTGCCTCTTTAATCTGGTTATTGGCTCCTTTAGGATCTAAATCCATAGCCCAAGAGAAATTCATCAGGGCGAGGTGCGTTTGACCTAACTTCTTGTAAACCTAAAAATAAACAGCAGCACTACATTTTTCATTAAGTTGTGAGGTTCAATTATAAAATCCTATACATTAGAAATTTAAATAGGCTTCTGATTTACATGCTATAAACCCATTCTGATGAGTAGGCCATTTTCATTCTATAGAAAAACTCAGACTAACCTCTGAGTTCCTTCTAATATATCCAGATGTTTTCAGAATTCCTTGCCTCTGTCACTCTGATAGTGAGCTTCCAATAAATCATACTTTGACTGGATCACTGACAACTTAAAGAAATGGACTATCAGCTGCTTGATTAGCATTTATTTACACTGATTTTAAAGGCTGTTATATCAACTCTCAACACCTGTCCACTGTTCCCAGCTACCTTAACCAGTTGGTATCCAGGGGCCAAATCTGTAAAGTCTAGTCTGGTTTTGGAAATCTTGGAAGCCAGTTCTTCTAATTAAGACAACACAAAACCATTCATTTTGTTCTTTTGGGGGATGCCTACATGTTTTGTTGATAACTGGAAACTAAGAGCTTTCCAAGATATAATCCCAGTTATGAACTCATGACTGCCATTGGCTGTAAGTGCTAATATACTTCCAAAACCATAGTATGCTTAGGATTATGGGGTGTTCTTGCTCCTTCATCAGGATATCATCTTCTTAAATGTTTTAACTAAATCCATTCTTTATTCCCAGGGCATTTGGTTCAGAGCTCTAGCTGAATTTGCTCAATAGATGTTGCAGAGTATGTATTATATTTCTTCTTCAGAAGTTAATATTTGTTATCAAAGTCACAGTTTAGGACCATGGCCCCAATCTTTACCTTTCCTATTAAGAAGTAAACGAGGGATTCTTTGGGAACAATTTGTTTCAATTCTTCAAGTTCTTGTAAAGCAGACTGAAAAAAGCAAAGAAAAACAGAGTAGCACATTTTACAAAGTTCTAACTAAGCATGTGTCTTTATTTGATTTCCCAAATCATCTTAACTAAAGCTTATACTAGATCTTAATCAATGCACTTCCTTACTGCGTTAATTCTTGTGAAAATAAAACGCATGAAAATATTATGAAAACAGGAACTAAGAAATGGCAGGAATTCACCAGAGTGCACTGAGAACACACACACATGTAGGTGACAATGCTTGCTTTGGTCACCATTTTATTCAAAATAACAATACTCTATTACACTGTGTGTGAAAGCGTTTTGAAAACTAAGCTGCAGAACAAAACAATTCTTAAGTTCTGTTAATAAATCTTCTCCCTGATGCAAACACTAAGCTTTGAATACCAACCTGCCATTTTAACTAATGATGAAGAGTCTAAAATTTAACCCTCTGAATTAAGTCAAAACTGTCTAGAAATCTTTTGATCATTGTTAAAGAGTTGGGGAAATCAAGAGAAAAGATAAATAGATTTGTATTTAAAAGAAAGACATGATGATCAAAAATAAAACTGGCTCCCCGAATGAGATATTGTCCATTTTTCACCCAGCAAATGGACAAAAATAAAAATAACTTGATGTTGCATAAAGTTACCGTGAGAGAGAGAGAGGAATCCAGCATTCTTATCACTGAAGGTGGAATTGTAAACTGATGCAACCCGTTTGTGAGGACAATTTAGCACTATCTATTAAGTTAAAAACGGCATCACTGATTTAGCAATCTCACTGCTAGGAATTTGTCCCAGGGATATATTAAAAAAAGTTCACTAAATCATCTTTGTAAGAACATTCAACCCAACATGCTGCTGCAAATCACTAGAAGCAATCAAGGTGTGTCTAATCATAGTCTAGTTAAATAAATAAATAAATTCCATCCTCTATGGAACACTAGATCTGTAGGTGCTCAGCCATATGTTAAAAGAAAAAAAAAAAGCAAAATCAAGATGCAAAAGAGTACGTGCTAGAACACTATTTCGTAACAAAATATATATACCATATATATACAAATAGTTATGTGGGTTCCCACATGTTTTATATTTATGTGAGTGTAGATATAAATTTTTCTTTTTTCTGACAGAAATCAATACATAAATGCCCCACAGGGCTTACCTTTGGGGAGGGGATGATTGAGGTAAAAGGGGAAGAGGGACCTTCTATTTCTTCCCTGGTAGCTTTATTTTTTGAATTTTCTAACATAAATATTACATTTTACTTCTCTTTAATGTCCACAGAGATTATCTACTTTTCTTCTCTATACCTCTTAGTAGTAAAAACAAAATCCAATGTAAGTTAGATTAAGAAAAAAAAAAGGTAAGTATCAAATATCTATCCACAGGAGTGTTAAAGTGAAAAAAGCAAATTACAGAACAGCATGTTTAGTTATATTAATTCGTATTCTATCATAACAGGTTATCACAGTTTTGATGGGTTAAAACAATTTTTTTTTTAAATCTTACAGTTGTGCATTAGAAGTCTAACATGAGTCTCACTGGGCTAAAATCAAGGTGCCTTCCTTTCTGGACGGTATCTGTTTCCCTGCCTTTCTTGGCATTTAGAGGTTGCCCACATTTTTTGGCTTTTAGCCTCCTTCCTCCATCTTCAAAGGCTAAAAAGGCTGGTTGAGTCCTCCTCATGCTGGTTCTGACTACAGCTGGGAAAGATCCTCCAACTTTTAAGATTCCATGTGATTAGACTAGGACTGGCTGAATAAGGCAAGATACTCTCCCCAACTCAAGGTCCATATCCTTAATCTCATCTGTAAAGTTTCCTCTGCAGTGTAAGGTAACACATTCACAGGTGGATTAGGGCATGGACATCCTTAAGGGGTCATTATCCTGCTTACCACAACAGGATTACAATTAAGAATATATAAATAATGAGAAAAAGATCTAAAGAAGTATGTTCTGAGTTGTTAACAACGCTCCTCCCTGGAGGGTTCCCTTCTGAGGCACACTCAACTTTGTATTTTTTTATATTTCCATGTTATTTGAATTTTTGGGTAACAAGCCTATTACTTTCATAAAAAGCCCCCAAAGAGATATAAGGAATAAAGCAGCGATCAAAGATACTGGGCTAGTAAAGGTATCAGAGGATTATATGGGCATGGGTAACATAAAGGGATTTATTCATGGATTAAAGTATAAGACTTTAGCATTATTTCTCTAAGAAGGGCATAAAGAATAAGGAACCAATCTTATTTCACAGTTCTAAAAGAGTTTAATACATTCTTAACTGACCCTCTCTTAACTTAAGGCCAAATGTAATTTCTTGGCTTTTGTAAATTTTTTATTGGCATTATCTAAAATAAAAGATCTACATAAAATGTTTTTGTGGGAAGTAGTATGAAAGTAGCTGGGTGGTAGGTTCCATGGACTCATTATCACAGTATAGTGATGTTTGAATTTTTCTCTGATGAAAAGTAATAAAAAGGAAGAGTAAAGGTGCGCGTGCGCACACGCGCACACACACATTTCTTAGTGTATTTGTTTCAAATGCTGTGTTTTTTATACGAGTAGGTAAGGGGCTCTGGTGCATCCTTAACACTTCATTGTCTTCCTAACTGATGGCAACCTAAGAGAAAGAAACTCAGAGTACTGCTGGGCTGAATGGGTCTGAGAATCATACCTGCTTGTCTAGGAATGGAAGACTTATTACATGTGATAATTCTACAAGGCAGACTGTTCTCTAGTCCTTCCATACTATTAAGTATTGTAAAATATACATGGAATAAAGAATCAAGATAAAAGATCTGTGGTCACGGATATTATTTACTTACAATCACTGTTAACACCTGTCGAACATTACTGACAGGGACTGATGAAGCCTGTACCACAATGAAGAAGCCCGAGGCTGATTTTAATATTGCGAAAAAGCACTTTTCACACTTGTTGGGTATCCAGACTTCTTTATACTCTTAAAGCTTATTGAGGAACCCAAAGAGTTTTCGTTAATATGGATTACAGCTATCAATACTTACTATAACATAAATTAAAATGTGAAGTTTTAAAAACATTTATCCATTAATTTAAAAGTAACACCACCAAACCATTACATGTTAACATAGATATTTTTTAACATCTTAATTTTGTTCTTTTCAGTGAGATAATATTTTTTTAATGAAAAGTAAATCTTTGGGCGCCTGGGTGGCTCAGTGGGTTAAAGCCTCTGCTTTCGGCTCAGGTCATGATCTCAGCGTCCTGGGATTGAGGCCCACATTGGGCTCTCTGCTCAGCAGGGAGCCTGCTTCCTCCTCTCCCTGTCTCTCTGCCTGCCTCTCTACCTACTTGTAATCTCTCTCTCTGTGTCAAATAAGTAAATAAAATCTTTAAAAAAAAAAGAAAAGTAACTTTTTCAGAATAAGTAAGAATAGTGGCACTGCTTAACATTTTTGCAAATCTCTGGTTAAAACAGCTGGACTTGCTTATCTGCTGCATTCAATCTGTTTGCCACGTAGTTTTTGGAAAATTCCACTGTACATGGGTGAGAGAGTAAGAGTGAAAAAGGCAAATAACATCTAAATATTACTAAGAAAATAGTTTTGACCTTGTAGTCTCCTTGAAAGGATTTTTGGGGACCCCCAGAAGTTCGCAGGCCATATTGAGAACCACTGTTTTAAAGAAATCTTAATTGGGACAACGAACCCAATCCTTCATTGCTCACCACACACAGTTCAGAATGGATAGGGTTTCTTTCTATAACCGCGTGTTGTAATTGTTATAAAAATTTCATGCATCTGTCATACCTCCCCCACCCCGATAATCTAATTACAAAGACTCGTTGTGAAACGGTGTCTAACACAGTATCAGAGTTCTCATTTTTGCCTGAATGACTTAAGACTTACGTGATTATCAGTGCAGCTCAAGGCTTTTGCCACAGACAGGTTGCCACCATTTGCTTTTCATTTTTCAAGCCAAGACATTTCAGAAGTAATCAGTAATTTTTCCTCATACTCCCTTTTATTTTAATAGAAGTATATTGGGTATACCAATGCATCAAGGTAGGCCTTATAATTTAGCCAAACCCTAAGCTGGTGGTCAAAAATGACTGTGAACATTATAGCTTCAACAATGGGTCAGATTAGAATTTGGGTTTCTTGAACCAAGCACAAGGCTGATTTATATGGCATACTTGGGTAGATGTGTTGGCATTAAAATGGCTTTGAGAATAATAAATTGAATAAAATCCTTCATGAAGAAACTGACCACAAATGTAAAGAGGTACAATGAAGCAAAAACATGAAAACAAATGATGAATTACAATTATAGTATCTCAAAAAGCAAGTTAAAATTGAAAAGTGTTTCTTAGATTTAAAAGTAGCTTTTACAGAAGAATACAGTAGGACTAGATATCCACTTCTTAAAGAAAAACAGAGTGAGATATGGGAATCACTGAATAAATGACAAAGAATAAATTAGATGGTTGATTTTATGTATCTTTATTAGTCGTAAACATTAAGCGTTTATCACTGGTTTTGTATTTTTCAATTTCAGTAAACGTCAATGTGTACTGGAAGAACTGATTTCTAGGGAGTCGACTGAAATGGATTATTTGGCCCAACATTTTCTGTGCACTTAAATTTTGGAGGTTTTTTTTTTGTTTGGTAAGTTTTTACTTTTTTTTTTTTTTTAAAGATTTTATTTATTATTTATTTGACACAGAGAGAGAGAGATCACAAGTAGGCAGAGAGGCAGAGAGAGAGGAGGAAGCAGGCTCCCTGACGAGTAGAGAGCCCGATGCGGGCCTCGATCCCAGGACCCTGAGATCATGACCTGAGCCGAAAGCAGAGGCTTTAACCCACTGAGCCACCCAGGCGCCCAAGTTTTTACTCTTTTTAGGAAGGGCCTAAAGTTATTAAATAAGTAACCTGAGCTTTAAATCAAAACTTTGGATTAATGGTTGATGATTGAGTAAATGATGACAAAAATCCCATGTCACTTTTTGCCTCTTTTTTCTTTCTCAATTTTCCGTGTCTTCTTTTCTCAGTTTTTTTTCATGCTACAGCTCCACAATTTGGAAAACAGTGTGAGAAGTAAAGAGATAAACACATCAGACAAGACCTAGTATCTTTGTTATAAGCTTTCATAACTCACTATACTTTTCCTTTATGTACTCAACATGTATTATCTTTGTCATTATTTGATTAATGTCTGTTGCCCCTCTAAAAGGGTACTATATGGTGAGTTCTTCAAAGGCAGGAAATGTGATTGCTTTGTTTTGCTTGCCACTCTATTCCTAGTCCCTAACATGTAATAGGTACTCAGTAAATATCCGCCGAATAATGCACACACATTCATTTGCCACCTGCTCAGATATTTTGGTCCTAAGAGAATGGTTTAGGTCTTCCCTTTAAGATATCTCCCTGATGGAAAAACTGTCTTTCTATATACGGAATCCTTACGAGGGATAACACATATTCCTAAACATCTATACGACCTATCCTACCTATCAGTATTTCATAAAGAAATAAAATCACAAAAGAAAATGAATAGCTTCTGAAAATGGGAAAAATAAACTATTAGAGATGAAAAGTATAAATAACTTATGGTCTACTAAAAGAAGGGGCAAAACTTATGCAATAAAACACTGAAAACCATTAAAATATGTATCTTACCTTATATTTTTCATTTGCAAATAAAACTGAGGCTCTGTGAAATTTGCATAGAGGGTTCTTGGGATCAATGACAATGGCTTTGTTTAGGGTATCCAAAGCCTTCTCAGATTTTTTCAGTGCATGCTGAACCTATTGGAAATAAAGACCATAGTAATGTTTCCTTTTGACATTTATGAAGAAAAGGAAGAACCAAATACTGTGACTCAAATCAACATGAAGAAAATAAGACTACTGAGGGATCTGGCTGGCTCAGTTGGTAGAGCGTGCAACTCTTGATCTCGGGGTCATGAGTTCAAGCCGCACTTGGGCATACAGATTACTTAAAAAAAAAAAAAAAGATATTAAAACTACTGAAGTTGCATGGTGTACGAGGGTTTTCTACAGAGTTAAGTGGACTTAATAGTTGATTACCAGACTATTAACAGATTACCTCTAAAATCTCTTCTAATTCAACTGCATAACTTTCAAGATGAGAATACTGAACTTATGTTAAATAACTTGGTCTGGGGATCAGAGCCTAGGTCTTCTGGCACCCAATCCACCATTATGTATCCAAAACAATAATCCACAATGATTATTTTATCTTTAGAGCAGATATTTAATACCTTTAAGTCTAAAGACAAGAAAAACCTTGATTTTTCCCTCACAAGAAAATCTGTACTATTTAGCTAGAGAATACTCACATTTCAATATGTTTATAAAATATTAGGCTTTTCAAAACTATGTTCAAAGAAACACTAGAGGGTTTGGCTCTAAACCCTTACCAGCCCTGCTTCACTCAGAACAATTACATTTCTACTTATTTTAGGAATTTATTTAAAAAATAATTCTTCTGCTTTACATATTTGAAAACCACTGATCTATAATACAGGGAAGTAAATATTCTAAATAACTTTAAAAACCCCCACAAAACCCCAAGCATCACTATCATTCATTTGTATATACTCGTGCTATGCCATGCTCCTCCTTGGACGAACCGTATGTTAAAAACAAAGTGTAAGTGCATGGATGTGGCTGTGGAACCTGAACAAATACCATTTGCTGTAACAAGAATGTGAGCGTAGGTACTGCCAAAGTCTGGTTGCTAAATTCATCTACACAATGATCTTTGTAGAAGGTTATTACTGCATGTGGTCAAATATTCTGCCCACTGGATTGAAATTCTAAACACTAGTTCTCTAACAGAGAAAAGCATATTCTATTACCTGAAAACTTCTTCAAATGAACCACACAAAAATTTTAAACTATTTCACAATCACTTTAAAAGAAAGCCTACTTTAAAAGATGTCCAACTTCACTAAAAGGTATCAAGAGGTACTTCAGTTTGATTTGCTTAAGTGATGAAGAAAAATTCTTTGATATATTTTGCATAGTATCTAACTATGAAAAAGTCACCATGGCAATTAAAAAACATTACAAAGAACTATAATTCTTCTCCCAAAATGAACAGTGCAATTCCCAAGTCACATAATCTCCTCACACTGTATGCCCAGTGCCACAAAGCCAAGCTTGCTGGAGAAAGTGAAGGGGAGGGGAGGGAGAGAGGTAGGACCTGGGTAAGAAGCAAGAACAAGGACTACTGGTACCGCGCTCACAGAGAAACTAATAAATGAGATTTCGAAAAGCAGACATACTTCTCCAATTGAAGTACAACTTATTATCAAACACTTAAAAAAATAAACATAAAAATGGTGATTTAAAAACTGACTCAACTGATCACCAACTATGATCCAAAAACTGACTCAACCCAATCAGAAAAATGATCTTACACCATGCATGGATTTGAATCATTTTTAGTATCTTATCCTAGAAACATTCTACACATCTTAAGATTAAAAAAATTAGGGGCGCCTGGGTGGCTCAGTGGGTTTAGCCTCTGCTTTCGGCTCAGGTCATGATCTCAGGGTCCTGGAATTGAGCCCCGGATTTATCAATTTTATTAATTCTTTCAAAGAACCATTTCCTAGTTTATCTGCTAAATTGTTCTATCGTTCTTTTGTTTTCTATTTTTGATTTTCTGTATACAGATGTCCATCGACGGATGAATGGATAAAGAAGATGTAGCGTGTGTATATATACACACACACACACACACACACACACACACACACACACACACACACACAATGGAATATACTACTCAGCCATCAAAAAAGTGAAATCTTACCATTTGCAATGACATGGCTGGAACTTGGGTATTATGCTAAGCGAAATAAGTTAATCAGGGAAAGACAACTGTCATATGATCTCACTGATGTGTGGAATTTAAGAAACAAAACAGAGTATCATAGGAGAAGGAAGGGAAAAATAAAATAAGATGAAATCACAGAGGGAGACAAACCATAGGAGGCTCTTTTTTTTTTTTTTAAGATTTTATTTATTTATTTGACACACAGAGAGAGATCAGATCACAAGTAGGCAGAGAGGCAGGCAGAGAG
>LNAC01000540.1:196130-227893 GCA_002007465.1 Ailurus styani | reverse complement strand
TGCGGGCCTCGATCCCAGGACCCTGAGATCATGACCTGAGCCGAAAGCAGAGGCTTTAACCCACTGAGCCACCCAGGTGCCCTTGTTTTTTAATTTTAAGCAGCTGCATACCCAGTGTGGAGCCCAATGTGGGACTTGAACTCATGACCCTGAGATTAAGACTTGAGGTGAGATCAAGAGTCGGATGCTTAACTCTGTCACCCAGGTGCCCCTAAATATTGAACTTTAAGATCTAGCAGTCTCAATCACAGGCATTTTAATTAAATTTAAATTATCTCTAAAAAAAGCATGTATAATAGTTTTCTATACTTACTTGCATGTACTCTGAAAGTTCAAAATAGGCCCTTCCAATTTGGCACAGTACCCAGCCAGTATTGTAGTGGTGAGAAGGTAGGTGGCTCAAGATATTTATAGCTTCTTTGCAGTTGTATGAACACAAAGCTAAATAGCCTTTCCCCATTTCACGAAGAAGGCTCATCAAACCTTCTAGGAGAAAACAATATAGTAAACGAAGGAGAAAAACACAATAAAATAGTTTGGTTTTCTAGAAAGGCTAATTACAAAATAATTTATTAAAAATTTCAATATCTAATGAAGGTACTTTATTTTTTAAAATTTTTTTTTGCATTTTCCCTAATTATTCTGTTGATAAATCCTTCACATCTTTCCATACCAATATGTCTCACCCTTTGTTTTTAAGAGCTATGTAATCGATTCTTTTTTTTTTTTAAGATTTTATTTATTTATTTGACACAGAGAGAGATCAGATCACAAGTAGGCAGAGAGGCAGGCAGAGAGAGAGGAGGAAGCAGGCTCCCTGCTGAGCAGAGAGCCCGATTCGGGCCTCGATCCCAGGACCCTGAGATCATGACCTGAGCCGAAGGCAGAGGCTTTAACCCACTGAGCCACCCAGGTGCCCTAATGAAGGTACTTTAATGAACATTAAAAAACTTACTTAAAATAAGTGAATAAAATAAAATACAAAGATATTAAGCATATAAAACAGACCTGCTGCTGCTTTCTGTAGATTAAATGCCTGGATCTGAGGTGTGATTGTGGAGATTTTCCCTTCTGAAATGATGGAAGAGTCCAATTTTGTAATTTCCAGGCTATCATTTATGTTAGGTTGAGTTATTCCTCCTTTATTAGTTTTACTTTTAGTTTTTCTGTTTGGGATTTTAGGTGGAAACTTCATTTTTAACTTTTTGCTATTCTCCTGTAAAAAGGAGGAAAATTCCACACTTGTCAAACTCATACATTTTAGACTTCCCAACCCTTTCTCAAGTATTAGTTACAAAATAAATATAAAAAAAAAACTTGACTGGTCTAAATTTTTCTCAGAAAAAATTTATAACAACAAAAATTTTGAAAGTCATTTAATTTTAAATGCAACAATTCTGAAAATAAATTGTATTAATGAATTCGTGTGTAAGGTATATCAGTATTAAGTGTTTGCTGCTCTTTTCTGAAAGTATATAACTTTATTATTTAAAAATAAGAAAATAAATGGATGCAATATTACCCAATTGTCTATGAGCATTATAACTGATGAGTTATAAAATTGTTGTTCATGTCAAAGTTAAAAATTATCCATAGTATTTGTCAATGGACCAAGAAAATTTACCAAGGGCATAATGAGGCCCTCCAATTGTACAAAGAAACGTGCAAAGAACACAAAGGAAATTTCCATTTATCCTTTCCCTAATTTTCCTAGTGAGAATATCTGACATAGTCTACGGCCATACCACCCTGAACACGCCCGATCTCGTCTGATCTCGGAAGCTAAGCAGGGTCGGGCCTGGTTAGTACTTGGATGGGAGAATAACTGACATAACCACAGGCCACCATCAAATCCAGGTGACCAGAATTGGTTCAATACTATCAACTAAATTATACATCCTATTTGGATTTCATCAGTTTTTACACATACTTTTTTTTTTGATGTGATAGTTCTATGAAATTTTATCACATGTATGATTTGCATAATCAACCACCACAATAAGGATATAGGACTGTCTGACCACTACACAAAAAAATTCCTTTGTGCTATGCTCTAGTAGTCATATCTTCCCCGTAAGTTCTAACTGCTAAGAGCCACTGATCTGCTTCCCATCACAATAATTTTGTCTTTTGAACAGTTTTATAATATTTACTAAAGAACCAAGAAAATTTATAAATGTTATAGACAGCTTTATAAATTAAAAAACATTAGAAAAAATTAAATAGTCTCTGAATTTACTTATTAGAGATGGAGTGGGAAGCATTAAGTAAATGTGACATATGGCAATCTTTAAATTACCTTGGTCGTAGAGCTGTCACTAGTAAAAAGTCGTGAACTTCTTCGAGGCAGTGCGTTTGGGGGAGATGTGATAGTGGGGCTCAATACCTGAGGTGTTGTACTAAAAAAATGATAAAAGTAGAATTAAAAAAATTTAAAAAACCCAGCTTATGACCATTACCCTTTGTTTCGATTCAGATACATTAAAAAACACATATTCATCATGTTTGTACTCTAAAGTTGATAAGTTTGGTTGGTCCTTTGTCATCCCTCTATGAAAACTCAGAATTTAAAAGCTATCTGTGTTACCATAAAATAACAAAGATTTTAGCACAGAGCTTCACTCCATCTGAAATTGCTAATTTGAACTTAAAACAATCCACATAAAAACTGTGGATCAAAAAATGATAAACACATCTGTAAACTAATTCTCTCTAGCTCTCATTTGCAACCACAGTGAGTTACAGAAAAAAAGAGAGTTGGACGTGGATAACCTAAATGTGGGATATTTGCCAGCAAATAAACACCATTGGAACAATTACTATTTCTTTATAAATTCAAACAACCACATCAAGTTTTATTCTGTTTAGAATCAAAGGAATCTAATAATTGCCTGGGTGCGTTTTTGTTTGTTTTTTTTTTTAACTTTAAAAGGCAAACACTAAGATACAAGGATTCCATTTTTAGAAAGTAAGCAAACTTAAAACCTCAAGTTACCTGAGAGTGGGTAAATCTATGGACTAAAGGTTTACAGTTTATGTGAAATCCCACTAGTGACCTGAATTTGAGTCAAAGAGGCTTCTGAGAATTAAAGAGACACTGACCAGTGAGTACAGAAAGCCCAGGCTGCTTTAACCTTTTCAAAAGACAGAATCTCAGTGTAGGAATTACAGCAAGTGAGGTCACTTAGGCTGATGAATTAATTTTATTTTATGATACATTTTTATGATGCATTTTTAATTTTTATTTCTTTTATTTTTTTAAAGATTTATTTTAGAGACAGTGGGCAGGGGAGGGGCAGAGGGAGAGAGAGTCTTAAGCAAACTCTTCACTAAGTGTGGAGCCCTACATGGAGCATGATCTCATGACACTGAAATCATGACCTGAACTGAAACCAAGAGTCAGATGGTTAACTGTGCCACCCAGGTGATTCGATATTTTGTTTAAATTAGGATTTTATTCTTATTATTTTTAAATTTTTTAAGAAAGATTTTATTTATTTATTTGTCAGAGAGAGAGAAAGATCAAGAGAGAGAGAGTACAAGCAGGGGGAGTGACAGGCTGAGGGACAAGTAGGCTCCCTACCAAGGAGTCTGATGTGGAACTCGATTCCAGGATGCTGGGATCATGACCTGAGTTGAAGGCAGATGCTTAACTGACTGAGCCACCCGGGCATCCCCTCAGGATTTTTTTTTTTTTAGAGATTATGGTTCACAGCAAAATTGTGGGGAAGGTACAGAGAGATGTCATATACTCCCTACCCCCACACATGCACAGCATCCCCCCTTTATCAACATGCCCCACCAGAGTGGGACATTTGTTATAGGTGATGAGCCTACACTGATGTATTATGGAGTCTATAGTTTATGATAAAATTCACCCTTGGTTTTGTTCATTCTATATGTATGTGTGAATATATAATGACATATATCCATCATGGTGTCATACAGAATATTTTCATGGCCCTAATCCTCTGTGCTCTACCTACTCATCCCTCCCCCTCCAACCCCTGGCAACTACTGATCTTTTTTACTGTTTCCATAGTTTTGCCTTTTCCAGAAGCTGATTCATTTTTAAGTATAAATCCTTTATTTGAACTATGTAATTTATATTATAAGTGTGAAGTATATGTTGTCAATAATATTACCTAATTAAAGAAAAGAGTTTGCCTGATAAGTGGGAGGGAATAATTTCATCCATGGAGCAGTTTATAGGGAGGACAAGCCTAAGAAAAATGCTGAGACTTCTTAAAAGCCACAAAAAGTTGCATGACTATAACATCAATCTTATGGGGGTAGAAATAAAAATAATAGTAAGATGATTTGGGGGCTAGGAGGATGAAGAAGAGAAACTCCTCCTATATCATAATTTTCATTATGGTTCTGTTAGCTCCAAAGGCCAATTTGACAAAAGAAAAAAATGTCCAAAGTCTGACAGGCATCAGGAGAATGAATCAGGATACAGAGTGAGTTTGAAACATTGATCATAGCACATGAAATGTACTCATTTCTTTATCACTTACATCTGTTTAACTAGGAATTTGAGAATGAAAGGAATGTGCTCTAGAATCAGACTGTTGAGGTCTGAAATCAATACTATCACTTATTACCTATGCAATTATGTGCCAGTTATATTAAACACTTGTAAAAAAAAAAAGTTTTGTAGAGGCGCCTGGGTGGTTCAGTCGGTTGAGTGTCTGCCTTCAGCTCAGGTGGTGATCTCAGGGTCCTGGGATCAAGACCCGAGGCAGGCTCCCAGCTCAGCAGGAAGTCTGCTTATGCCTCTCCCCCCCACCCCCTGCTCTTGAGCATTCACACACTCTATCTCAAATAAATAAATAAGTCTTTAAAAAAATAGTTTTTGTAAATAGTATCATTTTATGGTTTCATAATAAAATACAAATGCTTGTTATAAAGAAGATACCTTAGAAAGAATATAAAAATGATTTTTTTTAATTTATTTTTTTAAAGATTTTATTTATTTCACAGAGAGAGAGAGATTACAAGGAGGCAGAGAGGCAGGCAGACAGAGAGAGGGGGAAGCAGGCTCCCCGCTGAGCAGGGAGCCCGATGCGGGCCTCGATCCCAGGACCCTGAGATCATGACCTGAGCCGAAAGCAGAGGCTTTAACCCACTGAGCCACCCAGGCGCCCTAAAAATGATTTTTAGAGGTTAATACATGTAGAGAAAATGATGACATACAAACTTTTTGGGGGAAATTGAGCTAAGAGAACTATGCTATTCTAATCATCTCTAAAAAACAACTTCCTCTAAAAAAAGAACAGACTTACACTGCCAATGGTAAATGGGAGTAAAACAGACCAGATTTACTATCCCGTCTTTAACAACTAATAACAATGAACAAAATACATGAAACAATGCTTTTCACACACTGGACAGCAAGCACATATACCTGAAGAGAATTCTGAAAGGGAACACAAATAGAAGTCAGTGGTCTTCTGTGTTGAGAAGAAAATGTTGAGACTTCCGGAAAGTGAAGGCAGCTAGATTATGAAGGTCAGAGTACTAGAAAGGGGAGAGCTACAAGGAGGGAGAGCTTCAAAGATCTGCTGGAAGTTTTCCCAGAATCTGCAGTTGAAAATGAGTAGTGCAACTCTGTGAATGTGTTATAATAAAAAACTCATCCGGTCTTTGTCCTGAATTCTTGAGAAGCAGCTTCTAAATACTGAGAATTTCTCTCTCTTTTTTAAAGATTTTATTTATTTATTTATTTATTTGACAGAAAGACAGAGAGAGAGGAAACATAAGCAGGGGGGAGTAGGAGAGGGAGAAGCAGGCTCCCCGCAAAGCAGGGAGCCTGATGAGGGGCTCAATCCCAAGACCCTGGGATCATGAGCTGAGCCGAAGGCAGATGCTTAATGACTGAGCCAACCAGGCGCCCCAATGCTCAGAATTTCTCAAGTGATATGAATGTCTTTGTTCTTCAAGGTGGGCATAAACCACCCCTGAGCTTATGCTAATGATATGACTTGTGCTGGGGCCCTAGATAGTTTCAGGATACTGGGCTGGCCTTGCTAGAAAGACCAGCCAGTGTGATTGGAGCGCTGAAGTTTTGAGCTGGCTGTTAACAGCCTGACCTTCTCTAGGAAGGGGAGGGTAGCTGGAGAATGAGTTAAATCACATGACCACTGACGCACTCTATCATGCCTATGTAACGTAACTCCAATAAAACTTTGACTTCCAAAACTCAGTTGAGCATCCTGGTTGGCGAACACAGTGATGCACTGTTGAGGTGACATGTCTCACCCAAGGGAAAGGACACAAGCTCTGTGTTCAGGATCCTCCTTGACCTCATCCTATGGGGTGTTGGGTCCTGGTCTGGTCCTGACTGGTATCCTTTATAATAAAACTGTAAGTATAGAACTTTCCTAGATTCTATGAATCATTCCAGCATATTAAATTTTAGGGAGTTTAGCAAGAACCCTCAAATTTGTAGGTAGTTCGTCAGAAGTGAAGGTGACCCAGGGGAATCCCTGAAAATTGTAGCTGCCAAGTCAACAAGATTTGTTAAGTCTTGCTGGGACTATGATCTTAGCCTGCAGAGTCTATGCTATGTCTGGGTAATTAGTATTAGAACTTACCACAGTATTACAGTGAGGAAAACTACCTGAATCTAGAGAAAAAAACTGTTGGAAAGGAGCTGGCAGAACAATTCTTGGAGCTCACCCTGGGCTGGAGTAGCTCAGATTTTCAATAGCTATAAAATGAAGAAACCTCATACTCAACAGGTCACTGAGTACTCAAAGGATACTACTGCCTCAGTAGTGGGCAAAATTCATCCAGACTAAAGGCCACTCTGTCCTACGAACAAAACTTAAAAATCAAGACCTAAAAGGAATAAACTGTTAACAAGTAACTGCCTCCCAGAATAAAACAAAAACACTTAAAAGAAGATAAAATAGTCTAGCACTCAACAATGTAAAATTTCCAATAACTGCCATAAAAAAACAATAACAAAACTAGGGACACAAAGAAGCAGGAAAATATAACCTATAGTGAAAAGAAAAAAAAATCAATAAAAAACAGACTCCCCAAAAACACAGTAAGACAGCAGACAAGATCATTAAAGGAGTTATTATACATCTATTCCATATGCTTAAAAAGGTAGAAGAAAGAATGAGCATGTTAAAGGAGAGAACCAAATCAAACTTCTGGAGATGAAAAATAGAACATCTGAGATTAAAACTGTATCTACATCCTGGTTGGGGTTAATAACAGATGAGACACTGCAGAAGAAAAGATTAATTCAGTTGAAGACATAACAATAAACACTACCCAAAATGAAACAGGAAAAAGACTGGAAACAAAAATGAACACGGTACTGAGCTGTGAGGGACAATTCACTGTCTAATAAACACAAACTCAGTGTCCCAGGAGGGGAGAAGGGGACAATGACCTGAAAAAATACTTGAAGAAATAATGGACAAAAATTAACTAAAATTTAATAAAAACTACGAAATCACAGAGCCAAGAAGCTCAAGCAATTTGAAGGCCAAGAAAGAGGACAACTACACAACAGCACATCATGATCAAATGACTGAAAATCAGAAAAAAAAGAAAATTGTAAAACCACCAGAAATACCTCACATACAGAGGAATAAAAAATAAGAATGACAGACTTCTTGTCAGAAACAAAACAAGCTAGAAGACAGTAGAACATCTTTAAAGAAAAAACTATGAACAAGAATTCTATATCTAGTGAAAATACCTTTCAAAAACAGAAACAAAGGTGAAATAAAATCTCTTTCAGACATACAAAAGCCAAAAATATTCATTACCAGCAGACTTGGACTATAAGAAATTTTAAGTCTTTCAAGATGAAGGAAAAGGATACCAAATTGAAATGTGAACTTATAGAAAGAAATAAAAAGCACCAGAGATAGTAAACATGTGGGTAAATACAAAATAGATTTTTCTTATTTTAAAAAATATCTCTAGAAGATAACTGACTATTTAAGGGAAAAACTCTAACAATGCACAATGGGGTTTACACACACGTAGAAGTAAAAATCTATGACAATAGCATAAAGATGGGGAGAGGAGCATGAAAGCACAAGGTTTTATACTATATATGATGTGGTACAACATTACTTGAAGATAGACTTTGATAAGTTAAAATATATTATAAACACTAAAACAGCCTCTAAAAAGACAAAATAAAGAGCAATTGTTAATAAGGCAATATTAAGTTGAACTGTGTTTCCCCCAAAAATTTGTTGAAGCCCTAACCTCCAGTACCTGTAAATATGACTTATTTGGATGCAGGCTCTTTGTCGATGTAATCAAGTTAAGATGAGGTCATTAGGGTGAGTTCTAATTCAGTATGCATGATGTCCTTATAAGAGGGAAATCTGGATACAGAGACACACAGCGAGGATGGCCGTGTGAAGACAGAGGAACATGCTGAGTTATGCTCCCATCAACTAAGGATGCCTGGGGCTACCAGAAGCTGGAAGAGACAAGGAAGGATCTTCCATTGGGGGCTTCAGAGAGAGTATGGCCCTGTCAAAAACCCTGACTTTGGGTTAGAGCTTCTACAACTGTGAGTATATACACTTCTGTTGTTTTAAGCCATTCAGTTTGCAAGAACTTTGTTATGGCAAGTGTAGGAAACTAAGATAGGCAATAAAGGAGATAGATAAAATGGAATCAATTATACAAAAAAGCCCACAAAATCATTAATAGTTAATGTTTATTAAAGTTAGTATAATTGTTTAGCTTAAGTGAAATATATAATTCCGTAAATTATGTTTATATATTCTTTAGGATTAGCATTTACTTAGCCTATACAATATTGTTCTGCAGGAGGCCTCAGGCTCCTTCTCATCACTGAGCCCCGGGCAATCTTGTCATGTGTCTGTGAGCTGGCACTCATGAGACTTGCCATCTGGCATCTCAGAAATATTGAGGCCTTTTATATAGTCAAGGTACATGTACATGTGTGTCTATCTTAAGATGTATGGTACATCTTCACTGTTTTACAAGGAGACAGAGTTGTATCATTCTTTTAAAATATTAGTTATGATTTGTTTTTGAGTACTTCAACAGAAAAAAGAAACCTTATTTAACACCATTTCTGTGTGGCAGTGGATTAAAGATTTACCAGAAGATTAATTTTATCATTTGTATATAGAAGTGCATAATAAGGGAAGGGGAGAATGAAACCTATCTGTACTTGACCAATGAAGGTCATGTAATAAGAAAATTATTTTGGAGAAGTGTTCAGAATATCTAGTTTAAACAAATTGATGAGGTAATTAGAGTAAAATAAAAAGACATTTTGGTTACCTTTGTTTTGATTTGTATTAAAATACTCAACTAAAAATTACACTAGTCTTTTCAGTAAGTTTGAAATGCCTTTTTTTTTTAAGATTTTATATTTATGTAATCTCTACACCGAGTGTGGGACTCGAACTTAAAACCCCAAGATCAAGAGTTGCATGCTCTACTGACTGAGCCAGCCAGGCGCCCCTAGAATTTCTAATTTGATTCAAAATTTGTAATAGTCATTCTAGAATTCTTGGGAGAGTCAAAACCTGCCTAAAGTGAATAAAGTCATGTTTTATAGCAAGAAAAGCCAACAATACCAAATGATGACACCATAATAAATACCTTGTTTGTGGGCCAGAACTTTGTGTTTGTGCAACAAGAATTGGGGTTACCTCTCGACTATTTCCACTCTGTGAGAAGACAGACTTTGTTCCAGTTTGGCCGATTCTGGCAACAGACTGTAAAACACAAAAAAGTCTAAGGTTTGTGAATTATAAATTGCATGAAAATGGTAAAAGACACCATGATGGTCCCATCTACATTTTCTCAACGCAAGACTTCACTATATATACTTGTCATCTGAAAACACAAATTATTGTCATTATTAATGTCAATTAATATGTTAGGATTAACATCAAACTATTTCCTCCTTTTAACCTCAGTATTTTTTTTTTTTAAAGATTTATTTGAGAGAGAGCGCGAGCACAAGCAGGGGAAGTGGCAGAGAAAGGAGGAGGAGCAGACTCCCTGCTGAGCAGGGAGCCTGATGTGGGACTCCATGCCAGGACCCTGGGATCATGACCTGAGCTGAAGAAGATGCTTAACTGACTGAGCCACCCAGGTACTGCTTAACCTCAGTATTTTTATCTTTCTACCATCCTTTCACTTTTCACTTTAAGGAAAGGCTCAAACTTCCTGAAAATTCCTAAAAAGGCAATTATTACACATTTTCCAGGTGGGGCTAAGTGTTATAAGAATTTTAAGACAGCTACTACTCTTAAGATTTATGATCTAACTCAGATTTATGATCTAATATAAAAAATAATAATACAGTAATATTTTACATCCCTTCTTTGACACTTAAAGATATTCTATAGTAGTTCAGAAGAATAAATTTTTAAAAACTACCTGATTATTTTCCATATTCTAAGCATTTTGCTCTTAGAATTAACATTTCTTTCTAGTGTGTTCAATTTCTTATTAACTGGTCTCTGTTTCCGTGGAGGAGAAAAAAAACTTCCTACTCCTCTGTCTTCTCTAATGTATCACTTCTATTCATTTCCATCACTTGGCTTCTTTATAAAATGATCTGTGGGGCGCCTGGGTGGCTCAGTGGGTTAAAGCCGCTGCCTTCGGCTCAGGTCATGATCTCAGGGTCCTGGGATCGAGGCCCGCATCGGGCTCTCTGCTCAGCAGGGAGTNCCTGAGATCATGACCTAAGCCGAAGGCAGAGGCTTTAACCCACTGAGCCACCCAGGCGCCCAATGTATCACCTTCTATTCATTTCCATCACTTGGCTTCTTTATAAAATGATCTGTGGGGCGCCTGGGTGGCTCAGTGGGTTAAAGCCGCTGCCTTCGGCTCAGGTCATGATCTCAGGGTCCTGGGATCGAGGCCCGCATCGGGCTCTCTGCTCAGCAGGGAGTCTGCTTCCTCCTCTCTCTCTGCCTGCCTCTCTGCCTACTTGTGATCTGATCTCTCTGTGTCAAATAAATAAATAAAATCTTTAAAATAAAATAAAATAAAATAAAATGATCTGTGACTGTTGCATCAATGGTTACTTCTAATTTTTTTACTACCAGATAATTTTCTTCAAAATTTATTATTACTTTGATAGCCACTGTACATAATTCTCAAACTTTATAAATATAATTAATAATAACTTTCTCATCAGATATGAAAGCCTTATTTTGGCCTTTCCTGTATTCAACATCAATGATCATGTCCTCCTTTTTGAAACTGTGTTTAACTTCCAAAATAGTACGGTATCTTGATTATTTGTCCTAGCACTTCATTTGGAGGCCCTTCTTCCTTCCACTGTTTTAAATTAAGTATGTTTTGTGTTCCTTTGCTACTCTCTTTTCCTAGGGGAGCCTGGCTATTTTGACAGCTTTAACTATTATTTCTATCACCAGGCCATAGTCTTTCCTCTATGACTAACTATCCACAAAATATTTTCATCTAATTTACCACCACCTCAAAATAAAACTTTATAATCCTTCCTCTTCTTCTTCCCCAAGTTGGAACCTCTGCATTCACTCAAGGGACAAAACTTAGTCAATTATGGACCTTCCATATTTAACAAAGGTCTGTGTACTATATACAATATTTAGTTTGATATTTTTAGTTGATACTACAGCAGACCTACAAGTAGAACTTTCCTATGCATGTCTTATAGCAGGGTAAGAAGAGAACAGGGGCAGAAGAGGATGAGACAGCAAGTGACTTTGTGGTTTGGGCACCGAAATGACCCACCCAGCATTGACTATCTTGTCCTTGATTGCTGTGGCTTACCTGGTTTTGGCTTACTTCACCTGGCATGCTGATTACGATCCTACTATGCCTTTTTATAATGTAATAAACTAATTTCCACAATTATACTTCAGGTAATTGCCAACTCCTAAAAATGAGATTTAAAGTAATCTACACATTAAGTACTTTGCAGCTCTTTTTTTTTTTTTTTTACTACTCTCGGAGTTTCTATTATTACTCATTAAAAAGCTATTATAGAAACAAAACTTCACAGACTAAGGAATTTTTGGAGTAAAAAGAACAAGAACATCTCTAGGAGGGTAAAGGGTTTATATCAGTCATATACCAGTATGGCCTACTTACCTTCCATTTCTTAAACATCTATTACGGATGGCAATATACGTTTTAATAGTTTCTTTTAAGATTTTATTTATTTATTTGACAGAGAGAGAGAGAGATTACAAGCAGGCAGAGAGGCAGGCAGAGAGAGAGGAGGAAGCAGGCTCCCTGCCAAGCAGAGAGCCCGATGTGGGCCTCGATCCCAGGACCCTGAGATCATGACCTGAGCCGAAGGCAGAGGCATTAACCCACTGAGCCACCCAGGTGCCTGCAATATGCATTTTAAATACACAGCCTAATTTAATTTTCACAGAAGGTAACCCTGTACCACAGACCTGTTTCAAACAAATGGCACTCTGACCTCTAATGCCATAAACCTATATAACAGAACATTATTTAAAAAGTCTCAAGACTTGTTGCAGTATTTACTATTTACTATCAAATATTTTTTATTTTACTACACATTTACTATAAAGTTATGATACATCTATGAGAATCCGCTATATTATCAGAAATAGCTGGCTTTATGCAAGTCAATGTTTTTTCATGTTAATAACTACACTTAAAAAAAAAGACAAATACAGTTGTGGGGACAAGTAAAACAATGGCAGCTATAATTTCTGTCATTTATATTCAAAGTGATAGAAACCATCCTAATTTTGTTTAAAAAAGGGGAATTCAAAAGTAAGAATCTGAATGTTTATTTAGCTACATGCTAAAATAAACTATACTTGAGACTTATATTTTACATGGCCAAAGAGCAACCAGCTTTATGTCTCCTACTATAACCAGCAGCTTATGACAATGATGACCTTCTTTTACATTTACATCAACAACTTTACGGCAATGGTCATTATATAAAATTAGATTCTCTCTGAAACTGCCTTTAACAGATCGGAATTTTAAATGAATTTCTTTCATCAACATCGAAACTGTATTTTACATGGAAAATACCTTTTTTGAAGGGGCTCCAGTAGATGGCACGTCAATTACAGAAGATGTATTAGTGTAGTTTTGTAAATAGGATCCATCTCCAGGGCTTGGGGTTTCTAATGGCAAAATCCCAAAACTGAGAAGAGGTTGAAATCAAGGTGTCAAAAAGTCATCAAGGCATATATAAAGCAGCAGTATACTTAAATTAGAAGGTCTAAAAGGAAGAGAATGGCAAATCAGTCTTGGGGGCAGTGAGGATCTGAGGGGCAGTTTAAAATAAGCTGTGAATGTAGACTTTTCCACCCACCATAACTAAATTAAAAAAAAATCAAACAAGGAATTAAATTGAGCAACAACTACTGATATCAGGAGATTTATTGGAAATAAGTAAGAATGACTTTGTAAAAGCGAAGATCCAAATGATCAAATTATTTCAAATTCTTGGAATTTACGGGATTTAGACACTGTTGAGAGACTGTCTCTAGAGACCACTGAATCCATCCATGGATTCAGGGAGTTGCAATCTCATGGTCATGCTATTTTAGTAACTCTCTAGCCCCAGGACCCCAATTCATAGCATCTGTTCTAGCACGGAATTTTTTTTTTTTACTCTTTTGGACAGGTATCCTCTGGGCTGGGTTCCTATATTTATACACATATATACTTCTAATAATTTTGACAAAATATTTCCTATTGATAGGTGTCAATCCTTCTTCCATGGTTTCAAAAACTACTTTAACAATAATCACTCCATCATAAGCATTCCAACATTTCAAAAGGTTCACTGATATTCACTGACACACAGCCAAAAAGACAGTATCTTTTAACACATACACTAGCTGAAGAAGGCATATTTAAGAGTTTTACATTTTTCTTTAATATTTAATACTAAATTTTTATCACAGGTATTATATTTCTTTTACTTCATTTTCTGAAAACAGAATAGGTCCATTATTGACTAACTAAATGCTTATTTCCATAATGATTTAGAAGTTGCTGTTCATATTAATTTATATTACTAATAATATGAATTATTACAGATCATTTAATATTAAGCACATTTTAAAGTATGTTTTGTTTTGTCTTACCTTGGGGTTAATGGGCTAAGAGCAGCTGGTCCTCCTAATAAACTTCGACCAGTTTTTGGTTTATTTTGAACCTGTTTAGATAATATGGAAGTTCCTGTTCCAAGAGGGACAGTATCTGGTGAAATTACAGCTGAATCAATATAAGACACTGAGGAATCTGTATTCAAGGAGTACTTTGAATTGGAAGATTCTAAATTCAGTCTGTTTAATTCCTGAAACAGAAAATTTCTACCATGTCATTTATGATACATTATTTAGTTCACTCTTTCCTGTTTTCATAATATTTGAACACTAGCATCTGATAAACTTACAATGGTGTCCTGGGGTGTTTCCGTAAGAACAGTCTCGGGCTGTCTGTGAGATAAACTATGATTAGATACTAGTGTTGTACACGAGCTGGGCAGACAGTTGCTAAAGTTCTGTAAAGATGTTAATTTAAACGTTTGGTCAGGATCTGGCTTTTCACCTGTGAAGGGAAAAAAATATATATATATATGCCTCTGAGGAAATTAGGATTAATGTCTTTTATCAAGAATGTATAAATTAGCGGAAATAAGTCCTTATCCAGTGTTTTAAAGTTCTCCCATCTGTTTCAGCTAATCAAATTTACCTCCCAAAATTCCATCTACCAATTTATTATAAAAATTTAACCCTGAGATAAAGCTATAAATTTAGAAATTAAATGGAACTACAAAAGCACTGATTTTAAATATAATAAATTATTGGAAAATGCAGATTTCTGTGTTTCGTTTAAAGCAGAAAGCAACTAGATCTCATTTTATTCAAAGTAAGGAGTGATGGTCAAGAGCGGAAACCCAATAGACAGTAAAGTTTTAAGCACTTCCATGTATACATATACACAATGTTTTAAAACGATCCTTGATGTGTCCTAGGGCACATATACTAAGGCACTCTTTCCCTGTGCTGTCCAGGTCTTATTTACATTAACAGTTTCTGCTCCAGGCATTCTATTAATTTCTTTCCTCGCCTAGAGAAAGCTAGTGTTACACTCACAGTACAATTCCTCATTCTAGAGGACACAAGGCCACACCATTCCTTAAACATGATTCTATTACCTTATTTCTTGTTCTCAATTTTAACGGCTTTTAGCTTTGAAAATATTTTTCTTGTGAATAATTTGTATCACTTTCCAAAAATTGAGGAGGAGGAAAAAAAGAGTAAGTAGGGGAACCCTCCCCTAGCTACCTCTACAAACCTACCTATTTCACATAATGATTCAAAGGGGGACCAGAGGAAAGGATTTAAACTAAGGCTCTTTTGGTAACATTCTGATCCTTTGGCAAGCCGATCTGTCTTGCTGTAAAGACAAACAAATAGATTAGACAAGCTACACAACCCAAAACATTATAAAGAAATTTTGATACAAAAATTAGGTACTCTTATATATGTATGTTATACATATATAAGTTCTGAGGGCACTCTTCTTGATGCTTCCCTAAATTACCAATTTCCCCTTCTTACCATTTTCCAATCTCTATTATTTAAGGAAGTTCAAATCAAAAGTCCAGTGAAAGCAAACAGAACATGAACTGAAAAGAATGCTAGCCTAATAAACTATCATTGCATCTTGAATATTATAATTGTTTTTAATTTCCTGTCAGATACTAGAATTACTGAAGGAGAGATGGACAATATCCAAATATCTGTCTTATTCTTAATTTTTAATGTAGTATCTCAGCGGTAATTTTGAAAGTGACTTAAATGTTTTAAATATAGCATATTTAAATGATCTGATCTTCTAATGAAGTAGAGGTGGTGGCTCTTCTTTTTTTTTTTTAAAGATTTTATTTTTAAGTGATCTCTACACCCAACGTGGGGCACGAACTCACAACTCTGAGATCAAGAGTTGCACACTCTACTGATTGAGCCAGTCAGGCGCCCCAACGTGGCAACTCTTAATGAAAAAAGTTTCCCAAGGAATTGAGGTGAAAGATTATTTAGATGGTACTGGGAAGAAGACAGTTAATCTAAAATCAGACTTATTATAGATTGTGTCCTAAACATAGAAGTTTCATGAGCTATTGTAGACAAAAAGACCAATAAAGAGATAAAAATGATATCCTAACAAGCTATAGCTACAAAACTACAGCAGGTATGCATCTAGATTGCTGGGTGCAATTCTGGTCGTAAGACAGACACATGATGGCTGAAATGAAAAGCCACTTTTTTGGAACAGAGTTTTCCCCCACTGGATATTTAACCTTTTAATATTTATGATGAATAAACATTACCCATCCCTATTCTTTTAAAGAAGGGGGGTAAAAAACCACAAACCTTCTTTGTGGTTAGGACCGGATTCAACTGAGCCTTCAAAACTTTTAATAATCTTATTTAAAAATAATTAGTAACACATATACAGTATTTTTGTGATTTTAGCATTTCATTTTATTAAATTTTATTTTGAAATGATTTTAGACTCCTATAAAAGTTACAAAAATAACACAGAGTTCCTATGTACCCTCCACCCAGCTCCCTCAATGACAACATTTGACATAACCATAGCACAGTTATCAAAACTGGGAAATTGACAACAGCCTAAACTAAACCACAGATTTATTTGGATTTCAGCAGTTCTTACATGCACTCATTTGCTTATGAATAGTTTTATGAAATTTTATCACATGTATAGATTTGTGTAACCACCACCACAATCTGGATACAGAACTGTTCCAACAGCCCAGAGAAACTCCACACCTGCCTCTGCACAGTCACACTCTTGCCTCAACTCTACCTTCCGATCTGACAACTAGTGATCTGTCTCTATCATTATAATTCTATCATAGCTATGTTTTATGAGAAATTCTGTTGTTCTGCATCCTCACCAGCACTTGGTATTGTCAATTATTATTTCAGCCATTCTAACAAGTGTGTAGTGGTTTCTAATGGTGTTTTTTATTTCCCTTTCCTTAATAGCTAATGATTTGGCACATCTTTTCATGTGCTTACTTACCATCTGTATATCCTCTCAGGTGAAATGTCCATTCAAATACTTCATCCATATTCTAATTCATTTCCTAATTTCTAATTTTCTTATTATTGAGAATTCAAGAAACAAAACTGTCTCTACCAAGTCTTTCCTACCTACCATCTTACCCTCCTTCTTAACCAGGTAGAACTAATTATTCCCTCCTTCAGACAAAATACTGCTCAAATTTTATCAGAGCACTTTTATTGTGATGATAAAAACTTATAAACTTTTGTTTGTAGCTTCTCTATTATAAACCTTTGAGGGCAGGGACTGTGAGTTATTTATCCTTACATTCCCAATATCAAGTACTATGTCTGGGCATAAATGGAGGATAGACCTCAATATTTCTTGAATTAATGACAAGAATAATCGTAGTTGCATGAACTAAAATTCATTACTCCAAGTCCTTTTACTCAGATAAATGAAGATATTGATATTATATCTTTACTTACTCCTGTTCTCAAAAGAGTGGTGTCATCTGAAAATGAGCCCCAAAATTCAGCCAAATAATTTATTCTGTTCAAAAAGACATTTTCAAGGTTTTTAAAAAGCTACTATTCAAACTAGCCTCAATTTATCTTAAAACAGATGCCTACCTAACTCTTTAGACAAGCAATCCTCAACTATTTCTCCTACAATATGTACCAGGTGACATTTATACATGTGATGAACTCCCATGGGCAGTTGAACAATTCCTGTTACCTAATTATATCTCCACCCTCTACTCCCCAACTCAGAATATTTCAGAATAAAAATCAGTGCGAACAATATTATAGTGATGACTTTGAATTCATTCTCACTTGCTTTCAAAAGACTAAATTTAAATAAATGTAAAGAAATTTTAAGTACATTTAAAATTCTTTGCAAATCACTATTATTTCAACTACCATTGTAGGAAGTTTCTTATGACATGCCTCAAGATTAGTATGGCAAATCAGATGGGAATTATTATTCTTTATTACTGAAATTTTCCTTCAAGCCTGTTCTAAGAAGCAAAAGTGATATTTAATACTAGAGAAAGAACTTCACTCATTTCTTTTTCCTCAGTGTATCACATCACATGAAGATATTCTCCTCACCCAAGGTAAAAAAAAAACCCATATGTGTACTCAATTATTAGGTAGTGTTGCTATAGCTACTATCACTAAGGCAAAGTTGATATCAAAAATGGGATTGACATCCCTATTTATAGGTTTAACAAGGTCCAACAAGAACTAGAAGACTGTGTGTGTGTACTCTTCGGCCAAGTGCTATCTGATAAACACAGATAATATAAGTTTTTTTAAATCACAAAGACTTCTAGCACTGGAAACAATCTTCTGGTAACTTGAATCATTCTTACTTACCAATATACATGTCCCAACAATGAAAGAGTAAAGCAAGCTGAATCACCAAACTCAGTAACAATATCATCATGGCTTTTCTGCTTATTAAACACTCCACCAGATAAGATCTGTTCCCCTTCTGCAAGCCTTTAAAACACAAATTTACAGATTAACAAAAGTCAGTATAAAAAGTACTGTGTGTAAAGACATTCTTCATTACCAGTGTACTTCCTTATATGGAGATAAAGTAAGAAGTCCATGGTACCAAAAAAAAAAAAAAAAAAAAAAGAAGTCCATGGTACCTTTAGAACAGCAATAACCATGTGTTTAGAATCATTTGGAAGACTGGGAATTTATGATCTTAAAATTCCAGTCTTGCCTTCAAAAACAGAACCAGTTAAACTCAGTCTCTGTATGTACAAATGTAGTCTGAGCAACATACACATTACTCATGTCAAAAGAAATGGAAGGCCCTAATACTGAGGGAAAATGTGAATGGGTTCTTCATTAACAGATGTAGTGGTCCTTTTTAGTTCTGTAATTCCTTGAAATATAGGAATCAGCAAGCAAATTAAACAAGACTAATAGATTTTAACTAAAAACTGCATACTTAATGCTCTCAGTCATTTTTAGATTTACAAATGAAACCTGAATAGCACTTCATCTCTTTTTGTCAATTACGTTTTCTTGATAAAGAAAATCATAAGTGTTCCCCAAAGGAAAGAAAAAATGACCTGACTTCACTATATATTTTTGGGACATCAGAGTTTGTAATGGTTTCTGTTTTAAAGTTTTTCCAAACATCATGTGGAAAAATCTCAAGTAAGTTTACACAGCGTACCCTAAACATAAATGATATCTATAGTTCTTTTACTGTCAGTGGAACTTTTAAGAAACCATGAATAATTGTAAGTGGAATAAGGATGTCTACGGTAAGAACTGGCTTAAGAAACTAGCAAGTTAAATAAATTTTTAAGAATTTAATATTAGAATCTTTGAAGTAAAAATAATTCAATAACAAATGTTTCAGAAATTTTATAGGTATTTTAGCTAGCTTTAATTTAAAAGTCATCAGTTAGATGTAGACAAATACAATTATTAGTCTGCGGAGACTTCATGAGGCTTATTTGTGTCCTCTCACTATAAACTCACAAACTAAATTCACATACAGGTTTTTACAGTTATCTATTTAGTCACCTTTAGCATTATTCCAACTCTTTCAGCACAGAAAAGAGTTTAACAGAAGATAACTATCTATATCTATAGCTGCCTCCAGATTCAGAACAGGGACAACTGACTTAATTTAATTGTAATGTTCTCCTGAATCTGCCCCCTGGCTTCAAAGGGGTAGGAGCAGTGGTTCCCACATAGAATGATCTTGAAAGGCAAATCATTATGCAACTACCTAGACACAATGAAGCGTTAATCTCAGGTGAACAGGTAAGGACGTTTTCATGCTTATTCCAGTTGAAAGCAAAGGAAAAGAAATAACACTTCGGATAATTTTGGAAAATGACAGTAATTAGTTATAACTTAAATTCCTCCAGAGTTAAATTCTATTATTTATTACCATAACAATGAAATCTCTCCATAATAAAAATGATAATGCCATAGGCAACAGTATAACAATTTAAGTTACTGACATAGACTACCAAAAAAGAGAGGAGAAAGGGAGTCAGAGTTCAATCTATCAAAAAGATTTTATCCAAAATTCTACAGTGTAAGTAAACAAAATTAGATAGAAAAGATTTAAAAACTTACTTGCTGAGATCAACACAACATTTTGCAAGCAGGTATTTACACTGCGGTGTAGTACAACTGTGTCCTTTCAAGAGTCTATATGCTTTATATGCCTTTCCTGAGCGGTAATAACAGGTTGCCAATAAAAACAAGGCTTCCTCTGAGTGTACTAAGAGCACATATGAAAAAAAATGGCTATTATTCAGTATGTTGAATGGTAATCACTGTTTATCTGGCAATAAACAAGTTTAGCAACAAAAAATTAGTCATGTTATTTAATATAAAACAATCACTTGTTAATCCAAATTTGAAATGAGAAATACTTTACCAACAGATATCTTAGTTCCCCAAGTCCTGATTACCTTCTTACAAAGAACCAAGTAAACAATACAATGAACACAGTCATGGTATTTTCAATAAATCCTTAAGAAAAGGGTGCACTTGTGCACACACACCCACACCTACCTTTAAACAGACTACCAGTAAACTGCCTTTTTTTGGTAATATTTTTTTCTAATAGACTCTTTGAGAGAATAGAAGTTAAATCTCATGAGAGGGAAACTTGGGGTTACAAAGCTAATTATCAATCTGGGATTATTTTCTACATTAAAAAAGGACAAGATTTAAAAAAACACACACACACTTATTTCTAACACCAAATATACACTAAATTATATATAAGATAATTTAAGACAAAAGAAAAATTCTAAATTGTGAATACCCACAATGTTTAAACATTCAATTGATAGACTTAACACTTCCACATCAACAATAATCATACTGCCCTGCAATGGCAAGAGTGGAATTATTCAATCTGTCCCCTAGTCTTAATATTAGGAAATGCCCCTTCTTACTTAGTGACATATGGCATTTTTCCCCTTATTTACTGTCTCCCAAACTCACTTCTATCCTTGCAAGTTCCCAAATAATCCAGGTGAGAGTCTACAGAAGCAATAACAAAGGAGATAGAAAGAGGGAAAATCACAAATCTGTGCTTCTAAAAATGGGTTATGTAATAATCTCAGTGGGCTGAGGGATGTTCTAAACCAGTGGTTCTTAAGTGTGGTCCCTCTACTAGCATCAGCATGACTTGGGAGCTTGTCAGAAACAGAAATTCTTAGCTTTATCTCAGACACACTAAGTAATTCTGGGAGTGGGGACCAGCAACCTGTGTTGTAACAAACCCTTCATTCAGGTGATTCTGATGCATGCTGAAGTTTGAGGATCACTGTTCTAAAATACAAGGTAAATTTGCCACATCCTCTTAAAAAGTTAACTTCGAAGTTTGGGATAAAAAAAGTAGTTAACTTCACTTAAAGTTGGAGATTAAAAAGTCAGTAATTTTTAAGTTTACTCTTACAAAGGTTTTTTGGAGGTCATATATAGATGCAAGCAAAAACTAACAGAACCCTTCCTCTCTGGTCCATCTTATGATTTTTCATGAAACCTTGTACAAAAAAAAATATGCAATGAATGATATGTAGTAAATGATAAGAAATTTTTGGCAACATGTTAATGGGATGGACCTAGCATTAGTGCATCAGAAGCAAAAAATGAATAGGGAGCTCTACTGCAACAAATTGTTAATTTCACTAAACTGTAAGTGCTAATTCACATAAATGAGAAAGTACGATTTCTTCCTGATTTTGCAAAGGTTTTAGCTTCCCCTTAAAAGTTTTTAAAAACTATAGATTACACCAATAAACAATGGCTCCCCAAAACTAGTTTAACTTTCAGCCTTAACAACGCTTCATCAAATGTTTTGTTTACAAATAGTTGATTATGTTTAGGTACATTTTCACTGAAGTAAAATTCCCTAATAACATAAAGTGTGTGGTGTGTGTGATTTTAGTGTCACATTGCAGTTAATATTCTGAAGTATAGTAACTTAAAATCTACAAGTTCAGATGGTAATATGGATTGGAAGTTTAAGCACACCTTAAGGTTAAGGTTAATTAATGTATAAGATACTGAAGTAAATCCAGAACAACTTGAAGGGTTGTGAAAGACATGGAGAGACCTAGGTGGTTTTTGAGGCTCCCCAGAAATAACTTGACAGTCCTAAACACTGAACCAGTAGTAAGGAGTTATAATAAAGCTAAAAAGCATAGACTATTAACAAATGGATTTCATCTGGAACCGTAACTCTGACTGACAGTGGCTACCAAGGCTGAGTTCCGAAAAAGCCTAAGGCTGACCATGGCTTAATAGTAAGTGCACAGATATCAAAGTGACAGGACCTAGATATGGTTATAGATGTCTGCGTGACATTTATTTACCATCCTCTACTTAGAGCCCTAATTAAAATATGTGATTGGGAATTACAGGGTCCATAATATACTTTATAATCAGAAATAAAGTGAACATCGACTCCACACAGTGACTCTCACTGTAATATTGAGAAATCAATCATGTACTAGTTAAATTATGGTACATCCATATGATGGAACACTCTAGAACTGTTAAAGAAAAAGAGATAGAAATATTTCCAGAATGCATTGTTAAGTGAAAAAAGAAAAAACAAAAAAGAAGTTGTGGGACAATACTGAAGCTCCTCTTTTACAAACAGATTAGGCTTCAAAAACTGAAAGGTCATTTCTTATAAGTCCAAAACAATTAACAAGGGTTTAGTCTTGCACCCTCCAGATACATTTCCATCAAATAGGAAGGTGAGTTAGTCCCTCACAGCTTTCAAATCAGATAAGACACCTTTTCCCAAAGGAGCCTTTTCCCAAAGTGGACCAGTTTTAGCAAGACTTAGAAGTCTGAGGAGGTGAAGGTTCTCTAGCCTTGTTAAAGTCTATAATTATCATAGAGAACTGCTTAGGGGTTAGAGTACTCTGCTTGCTGCCTTGTCATGAACTCGACACTGAGTATTCAAAGGGCATAGAACCTGTGAAATCATCTATGATGTGTAACACATGTTTCATCTTGATTATCTTTAAAGTTCTTAAATCAAGGATGGGCAGTACAGCACACGCATCAGAACTACGGACTCTAGAGCCAAACTGCTTGGGGTCAGATTCCAGCACCACTACTTATTAGCTTCATGACTTATGGCAAGTTAACTTCTCTGTCCCTCAATTTTTTCATCTGTAAAATAAGGATATAAGAGATATTGATCTCTAAGGGTTGCTACCAGGAGTAAATGAGTTAATAAAAAGAATACTGAGGATAGTACCTGACACATAGTAAGAGGTATATGTGCTATTATTAAATTATCATTGGCTTTCTCCTAAATTTACAATACCTGAGTAGTCATTTGATAGTAATATGGGTTATACATACATGACACTGAGCCACAAGCTCAAATAATTCCATTTCATTACTAACTTTTTACTTTTGCTGAAGGATTTCAATTGCCTGGGTGCTGCGCTTTTCAGATGCTGCATGAGTCATTCCATCCTTCAGAGTTATTTCTTTTGTTGAACACCTCATTTACATATGCAACTTTAATATTTTAATGTTATTCCCACTTTTTATTTTCTTTGTTGTTGTTTATATACTAAATTTCAATATATGATAGGGTTAATAATGGTTTAAGATACTTTGAAGTCATGCTTAGAGTAAATATACCACAGTTAAGAGGGGTGGAGGGGAAGTGGCCATACATAAGGAGAAAGCACATGGCCAGATTGTGCAGGGCTTTGCAGGCTGACTATAGGGATAAATCCTTACAGCAACTAGACATCTCTGAAGCATTTTAAGAAGAAAAGAGAATGGGTTGATTGGGGAAGTAGAAAGGGAAGAGGCAGGGAAGGGGAGATATGGGAAAACCAGTTAGGAAGCTTTTTTAGTAAGAGATGTCTTAGATTAGTGTGGTAACATAAATCCAGCTTTGCATGCATTGAGTTTGGTGTGTGTGATGTTTGTGTGAAACAGCTAAGTTAATGCAACAAAACAGCTGAATTTTGAATTAAAAAAAGGTTGTTGGGAAGAGTTGAGTCTTAATCACTAACACATTATAAAAATGAAAACTGTGACAATTAAATAGCATCATCTTTTTCATTGGCAAACATTTAACTATGATAGTAAAAGGTTAGGGGAATGGGCCAGACATCCTTTTTGGAGCTCCACCCGCACCCCCACGCCCTGAGATATAACAAAATGACCTGAATTTTTAGACTAGATATATGTATTAAATTTTCCAATAATGACCTAAAAATGAAACATTATGCCACATCATTAGTAGCATTCTGGACACTTCCCCTCAATGTTGACCTTAACATAAATTGGTAATAATTTTTTAAAAAAATGTTGCCTTTGTAGTCACATATTTCTGTGAGTTTAGGCTCTCAACATCATTGCTAAGAGAAGAGAAACAGATGCTGAACCTTTTACTGTGGTTCATTTCTCTTCAACTGAGCCCAATTTTCTGAAATCAATATACCCAGAGCAATTTCTCTATCTGGTCCATTAATCATTAAGACAGGTAGAAACTGGTGAACAATTTTATGGTAACATAAAATGTTTTCATACTTAAACATTTTGTAGTATAGGATGCAAAATCTACATCAAGATAGAACACTAGACTTCAACCAACTGTTAGCTTTTCATGAAGACCCTCAAAATAACTGAGGGGACACGTGTTGACACAATGTCTTCAGCTACTTCTTTTTCCTTGCTTTTCACCAGCTACAATCACCAGTCCCATATGGTCTCATAGATAGCAATTTTTCATCCTTCCCCAGAGGTCCTGGGCATTTCTTTATAAAATAAAATGCACACAAAACTTATATCTGGTTAGTTTTCTGAACACAAATAACTCTTCTCTAAGGACCTACCATATTAATTGTATTAATGTATCCTTTACCCATATAGTCTAAGACTGTTTCTATTTGTTCCTAACCACCCATTTCTATTTCTTCCCAACAGCTAAATATATATAATTACAATTAAAAACTTTAGAAAATTTTAGAAGTACTACATGTTATCTATTAAGACAAGGGGAAAAGCTGAATCTATATCCTGTCCAACAGTTAATCAATTAGCAATGGAGGAAAAACCCTGGTCATGGAGATCAGGCATTGGCAGAAAGGAAAAATAGGTGCTTACAATGGCAGAAGGGGATATGGAGAGAGATGATTAAGATTAGGACAGTTTTTCCAAACAGCAAGTCTCAATTCACTGTGGATTGTGAAATCAATTTAGTGGATAACAAACTGCATTAAAACAACAACAACAAACACTCAAATAGAAAAATATCAGAGTGCATCGTATATAAGATGAGTAAAAAAAAAAAAATCTGAAAAGCCACTGTATTAGAATATGTTAAGGGGAGAGGAGCTTGTAAAGGACTTCCTACGTGCCAGAAACCACAGTAGATTATTATAGTTAGTGCTGAAAACTATCTTGTTAAATAGATATTTTTCCTTATTTATTTATTTATAAAGATTTATTTATTTATTTTAGAGAGAGAGAGAGAGAGATATCACAAGTAGGCAGAGAGGTAGGCAGAGAGAGAGGGGGAAACAGGCTCCCTGCTGAGCAGAGAGCCCGATGTGGGGCTCAATTCCAGGACCCTGAGATCAAGACCTGAGCTGAAGGCAGAGGCTTAACCCACTGAGCCACCCAGGCGCCCCTCTTTTCCTAATTTAGAGATGAGGAAAACTAGGCTCAGAATAACTTCTTACCTAAGATCAAATGGGTAACGAACATGTGAGTTGACATTCTTTCTTACACCACTTTGCTTATACCATGGTCTTAGGTGGGCTAACTATGCAACTCTCAGGAGAAACAAAAATGGAACTAGTGAAACTCAAGAATTTGGCTTTCAGAGGTTCCTATCCACCTACTTCTTTAGCCTCATGCCCTATTGAGTATCTACCTAAAACACAGCAGCTACCACTAGTGGCAGGGGAGGCCACCGAGCAAAAGGGCAAACAGGTTACATCCAGTCTCCCAACTCTAATCAACTAATACTGTCAGCCAGCAACACTGTGTCAATGAGAATTCCAAGGTTGGTTTAATGGGAATAAGTAATATGATAGATTAGTGATGTTTATCATAAATCAGAGTGGCATGTATTTCCTACCCTTTGTAAAATGCCATTTCTAAAATGGCAATAGCAATGTCCACTTTATAGGATTATTGAAGACTAAATAAGGAATATTAAGTATGTAGAGAACCTGGTACATAGTAAGAAATCAATAAATGATAGAAGTTATGCTTGTCATTATTATTGAACTAGGATAGTATCTGCTCCTGTTGCACTTAAATTCTAAAATCTTCCCTCACAGAAACTGGAGTCAGAGTGATTATGTTCTACAGTTAACCCCTGAACAATGAGGGGGTTAGGGGCACCTCTCCTGCAGAGTCAAAAATCCACAATTTTTGACTCCCCCAAAACTTAACTACTAAAAGCCTACTGTTGACCAGAAGCCTTACCAATAACATAAACAGTCAATTAATACATATTCTGTATGTTATATATTGTATTCCTACAATAAAGATAAGAGATAAGAAAATGCTATTAAGAAAATCATAAGGGTGGGGCGCCTGGGTGGCTCAGTCAGTTAAGTGTCTGACTCTTGATTTAGGCTCAGGTCATGATCTCAGGGTTGTGGGATCAAGTCCCACATTGGGCTCCGTGCCTGGGTATGGATCTTGCTTGAAATTCTTTCTCCCTCTCCCTCTGTTCCTCCCTTGTCCTCTCTCTTAAAAAAAAAAAAAAAAAAAAAAGCTATAAGGAAGAGAAAATACATTTACCGTATATTGTACTGAAAAAATTTGTATACACGTAGACCTACACGTAGTTCAAATGCTTGTTCAAGGGTCAATTGTATATTGAGAGACACTACGATTACTGAGCAACTTTCCAAGTGTCAAGTGCTGTATTAAACACAGACAGAAAGTGGACTGAACAGATTCATCTGGAATCCTGCCTCAATTCTATGGGAAAACCTAATCATCTTAATTTGAAACCACTAATTCACAATCTTTTGGAGCTAAACTATAATAAATTAGAAACTGCCAATCCTTTAATAAACAAATTCAAAAAAGAAAGTATGAGAAAGCAAAACATGAGGGTTGTGTAGGTATCAGTGAAAATATATGTAAGTAGATTGTGTATGAAAACCTTACTTTTATATAATTGAGCAGAATAGGGTAATCTATTGCATTATCTTCTAAGCCTCCCACTCTTCTAAATCTTTTCACTGGGATCTCAGACTCCTGTTGCACAGATCTTCCCCACTATCCTCTCTGAACTTCTGTCCTCCCTTGAAGGACCTGACAGCATTCTCAAAGGGATGCTATTTCCCTCCTATCCCACTTACATCAGAGTCTGAGTAAAGTTTTCTCTTTGTTTTTATTAAAAAAAAAAAAAAGATTTTATTTATTTATTTGAGCGAGAGAGCAAGCACGAGCAGAGGGGAGGGGCAAAGGGAGAGGGAGAAGTAGATTCCCTGCTGAGCAGGGAGGCTGCCGCAGGGCTTGATCCCAGGACCCCAGCGAAGGCAGATGTTTAACCAACTAAGCCACCCAGGAGCCCCTCCTCTTTGCTTCTTAAAACTATTTCCAAGCATTACTCTTTGCTTGTTTATGAAATTCCCTGTTCCTGAATACATACCTTCTCATAACTCTCAGCTACTAAATTCAGGACATTCTGCTTCATTAATGGAAGAATTTTATGACTGGTTGGCTTGTGGTCTTCCACTCCCATGTTATTCACCCACATCTCCCAATTCAACCTCATCTGGATTTCTGGCACTTCTCTGTATCTTATTTACTAAACCCCTTCTGTATTAACTTTCCTATACAGTTTCTATCTCCTGGTTCCAGATCTTGTCTATATTCGTAATGGTCTAATCCCTTGTCCTTTCTTGTGACACATGCCTGGCAAACCCCTAATATCTACCTTCTTATGCTTGCAGTTAGGTTACTAAGCACTCGCTACTAGAGTAAAATCATACAACTGAGTAAAAAGGTTCCACAAGCAATTCATACAAGGACACACAAAACACACACACAAAAAGCTCATCTATAACCATAAAAAAATTAAACTTCTTGGCAAGTAATCCAATGGGAATGTCACAAAAAGCAGAAAAACTGAGTTAAGCAAACACACACCTGAGTAAAAAGAAGGCAGCACCGTTTCTGGTTGTGAAGGCTATGTATAGTAAGATGTCAATACTTCTAAATTAATTTAGAGAATTATATGGTTACAGGTCGGTACTGATCAAAATCTTTGTGAAATTTCAAAGCAATAATAAAATACATATAGAAAAATGAAGGATAAAAAAGGGTAAAAACTTCTTATCAAAGAACGAATTGGAAAGAAAAAAATGATGGGAGACAGGCCGAATGAAATATTAAAATACAATAAATACAATACAATAAATAAAATACAATATAAAGTGTATAAGTATATTGTATAAATACAATATAAATAAAAATGGTATGATAGTGGTGTAAAAATAGGTAATTAATGGAAGAGAGGAGAAATTCTAGAGACAAAACAAAATATTTTTTTAAAATTTAATATAAAACCAAGTAAAATATAACGTGGGAGGGAAAAAAGCATTGTTTAATATATAATATTGAATAAATTAATAATACCATGATAAATTCTTTAAATTTTTTTAAACCAGCAATAACGACATATTCACTATAGTAGTAGAAAGATGATAATTTTCCAGCTACTGAAGCAACAGAAGAAAGTATAAATGACAAAGCTTGTGAGTTCAACTACATAAAATTTTAAATATTGAAATAATAAAAACTAACAGAATTAAAATTAAAAGCAACAATCTGGGACAAATATATAATAAAGATGTAGCTCACAGAAATAGGAATAAATTTAAGACAAACACTTGAGAAAATATCCAGGATCCCTTATAGTAATAAAAATGCAAGACAAAATACCTCACAATTCTTAAGGAAGCAAAAATTTATTAAATTAATCAGCTCTGATATTTACAGGATTATGATGGAAGTCTTATGCTGTTGGTAACACCCCAAATCATTATACCTCTCTCTGCTGGGTTATCGACTGGGGAAAAAGTAATTTGTTGTAGAATTGATCACACTGTTTAGGTTGTAAATTCCATTCTAGAATATATAACACAAAGAAAGGACTTAAAAGAACAAAAAGCTGTACCTAATTATCTATTAGCATCTTAGAAAGATAAGTACAATAATTAGTGACAGAAACAAAACATACATTACCAGATGTTTACTGAACATTTATTACCATGCCAGAAGGCTGTGCCAACTGCTTTAAATACATTGTCTCGTTTCATTCTTCAATGTTATGAAGCAATTATTACTATTTTTATTTGATAGATGAGAAATCTGGAATACTCAGACACTGAGTAACTTGCCCAAGGTATACAACTGCATATTTAAGCGACAGGGTTAAGGGTCTGTACCAAGGCTACAGACTAAATCTTGCTCTTAGCCAAAGAATATAGACTTTTCTAACAAAAAACCTGGGAAGAAGTATCTAAAGATTGGAAAATGATTAAGTAAGCCAAACTGTAAAACCTGGAACAACTCTACAGTTATTAAAAGTATCATGTAAGATACGTTTAAAAGTTTTTATGAATTAGTGCCAATCATAAAGGAAAAACAAAAGTGATGCCCAGAATCTTATATAGGTCATAAGAAATGACAGAATTCCATATATTTTATTCACTTATGGTTCTACAGAAATGAAGAGATTACAAACCTTCAGCATACAGTCGTTCTGCAAGGAAAACTGCATCTCGGTAAGCATAGTGGTTTAGTGCTTGCCATATAGCAGCCTGGAAATAGAGGGAAAAGAACATAAATATACAAACATAAAGAGTTTCAAAGTCCTAGCAGAACCTTGCATATAGTAAACAAATCAACAACCCTAGTTTAAGTAATAAAACCTCAATGCCCATCATGCAAACTCCACAGTTCGTTAGAAAAGTCTCTTCACGGTACGGCTCCTAAAATATCTGAATTTACACACTCAACTCTCAGTGGACATTTAGGCCTCTGTGCCTTTGTACTTCCTTTCCCCCCATAGAGGAATGTGGACTCCCTCACCTACCTCCTTTTAAAGTTGCTCATCCCTAAAGACCCAGCTTAATTAACATCTACTTCATGAAGCTTTCCTGGGAGGCTCCTAGCCATTTTTTTGGTAAACATATCTCTTCTAGTGAAGCACTCATATTTTGTTATAGTTACTTGTTTATAGGTCTGCCCAGACCGCTCAACTATACTGCTCTAAACTTACAACAGTGGTTTGAACAATTTTTAATGATATACATGAAATGTATGTCATCCTCCACAAAAACTTCCCCACCTATCACCTTTAATGCTACCCTGTTCTCACCCACTTAAGGAAGCATATTAGGAATATATTAGGAAAATAATATATTAGCATATAAGTAGAGCTATTATAGGAATAACCTTTAATCTATTTGAATATATTTTCTATTATTTTATTTTATAAAAGATTTTACTTATTTATTTTGAGGGAGAGAGAGAGAGACAGAAAGAGAGAGAGAGAACATGAATCTCAAGCAGACTCCATGCTGAGCATGGAGCCTGACACGGGGCACTAAACCACAGGAGTTTCTTTTAACTTCTCTGGGTTTCTTTTAATTTTTAGTCTATCACAAGATATAAAAGTCATCAATTAATTTTTAAAAATTCATAAATTTATAAATTGAGATATTTTACAACTGATCATGATACAAGAGGATTTTTTTTACTTCTGGCATGTATACCAGCTCATAATTTGTTGAATAACAGTTATAATAAAACCAGCAAGATGGGATTACCTAATGAAGACCACTAGCTAACACTGTAACAGTAAAGCTAGATTATAACAAGTGATTAATATGTCTTGGATATAGCAAAAGCTCAAATATTTGAACGAATAAGCAAATGTTCAATAACATTTCTATGGGTATTATTAATTATAATTTTTATATTAAAATCCTAGTAATAGTTGATGACTTACTTAGCCCAAGGGTATATATTTCTATTTCCTCAAGCAAAAAATGGTAAATGAATTTCATCTAGGGTCTCTAGAGCCTCTTGTTTAAGCTTACTGTCTATACAGTCTAAATTTTTTTAAGTCTCAGAGATGTTCTAATTTGGCCACTTCCATCCAGACACAAGGGAAAGGAAGGAGGGAATTTAAATTTAATTTTGAATAAACTATACTAACCCAGACAGCATTTTTTCCCCTCTGATGTTAGTGTTTTTTTTTGTTTTGTTTTTTTTTTAAAGATTTTATTTATTCATTTGACACAGAGAGAGAGATTACAAGTAGGCAGAGAGGCAGGCAGAGAGAGAGGAGAGAGAGAGGAGAGAGGAGGAACCAGGCTCCCCGCTGAGCAGAGAGCCGGATGTGGGCCTCGATCCCAGGACCCTGGGATCATGACCTGAGCCGAAGGCAGCGGCTTTAACCCACTGAGCCACCCAGGCGCCCCCTTATGTTAGTGTTCTTAATCCAGTCATTTCCTACTACTTCAGGAACTATCTAAAACTGCTATTCAAAGTGTGGTCCTGCTGAGCGAAATAAGTCAATCAGAGAAAGACAATTATCATATGATCTCTCTGATATGAGGAACTTGAGGGGCAGGGTGGGGGGCTGTGGGGGGTAGG
>LNAC01000540.1:149858-196094 GCA_002007465.1 Ailurus styani | reverse complement strand
ATAGNGGCAGGGTGGGGGGTTGTGGGGGGTAGGGAGGGAAAAATAATGAAACAAGATGGGATGGGGAAGGAGACAAACCATAAGAGACTTCTAATCTCATAAAACAAACTGAGGGTTACTGGGGGGTGGGAGGGTAGGGATAGGGTGGATGGGTTATGGACATTGGGGAGGGTTTGTGCTTTGGTGAGGGCTGTGAAAGATGTAAGCCTGATGATTCACAGACCTGTACCCCTTGGGCAAATAATAAAAATAAAATTAAAAAAAAAATAATTACCTGTTCTTATAAGTATCTTTATGAAAATATTAATTATATATAAGTAAAAGTATTTTCTCCATTAAACAAAAAAAACAAAAAAAAACAAAAAAAACAAAGTGTGGTCCTTGGAGCAGCAACACTAGTATCTTCTGGGAGTTTTCTGGGAGTGTGGCATCTCAGACCCCACCCTAGACCTACTAAATCAGAATCAGCATTTTAACAAGAGTCCCAGGTGATTTATATGCATATTAAAGTTTGAAAAGGACTGATCTAAAAAAGACTTACTCTAATTAAAAACATCCCTGCTCAACAGACTCCCTAAAGCCAAAGAGGCTGTCTCATCTAATGTTAATTCAAGATGTTATGAATAAAATAATTTCTAATACTTTAGGCCTTATCCCTTAACTTTAAAAGAAAGGCCTGAATTACTCAAATTCCAAAGCCTCTTGTTTGTAGGGCTTCATGTTCTTTCTTGGCCCCAACACATTTCTCAGACCTAATAAAATACCCTACATACTAGTAGAAATGAATCACAATACCATCTCCTTTCACAATCCACCCAAATTAGTTGGGCTACAAAGAAATCTCCCTTTGGTCTAAAATGTACCGTTTCGCTCTCCCCCAGTATTTTCAGAAGTAGTTGGCATAACCTATAGGCTGATTAAACAGTATACACAAAAAATATGACTTACCTACTTTAAATAAGAGAAATCTTAGAATTTTCAGATACTTATAAACTCTATACTAAAGATAATTTGCTGGCCCAAAGCCTGATTGATCCCAACACCCCTACTCATAATTTCCAGATGACAAAGGGGTTCATACAATTGTAATTTTGCCATACTTCAGTTCTCTGCCAGCTGCCATATATGCTTATTTCTGGAATACTTCCATATGATTTAATCCCACGATGTCCCTCAATCTCATAGAAAGGAATACTTAGAATACCGAAATACCATACTACACTAAAAAAAAAAAACACCCAAACACCTCATTCATAATTGGAAGGTCCTCTATTACTTGGGAAGTAAAATAGATGGAAGAGAAAAAAGAGAAACCATAAATACCAATAGGACCTGCTAAGAAGGACTGCTAGATCACTGTATGATTCTTCCCCAATTAGAGCCACCTAAATAAGGAAGGTACTACAGACAAGCTGTGCTGAAATAGCCAGAACCCCCAATAAAATGTTCCATACTGCTAATAATTCTTCCACATACCATTAACCAAGGATCTGAGGTTCCTATTCCTTACTACTACTCCTTGACTTTTTTTTTTAATATTTATTTACTTATTTATTTGAGAGAAACACAGCAGGAGTGGAAGGGACAGAGGCAGAGGGAGAGAATCTCAAGCAGACTCTGCGCTGAGTGCAGAGCCTGACATGGGACTCACTTGATCTCACAAACTGAAATCATGACCTAGGCTGAAACCAAGAGTCAGACACTTAACCAACTGAGCCACCCAGGCACCCTTCCTTGACTTTATTTCTGATAACATCTGCCTGTGTTGGATATCAACAATATCCTTGGCTATTTAGAGTACAAAGGTATACTATTACTGTATGAGGACTTTTTTTTCTTACTGATTTTTTTTCTTATGATTGACTATAAATGAAAACCAATGGGCAGGGGACAGTGGTATCTTTTTAACTTTTCTGATCTGGAGACTTCTAGTACTCATTCATTCAATAAATATTTACCGAGTGCCTGTTATGGGCCAGGCTAGATTCCACAGTAATTAACAAATAGTTTCTGTTCTCATGGAGTACCTTTCAGCGTTGCTTCTGTCTAGATCAGTGGCTATCAATCCTTGCTTGACAACGCTCTCTACCTCAAATCCACTGCATCACAATCCCTGGAAGCTGGGATGGAGTTTAGAGATCTTTATTTTTAAACCTTTTCACTGGTAAGCATTCAGTGCTCAGAATCATTCTTTTTTTTTTATTTTTTTTTATTTATTTGAGAGTGAGCGAGAGAGAGCACGAGCAGGCTCCCCACCGAGTAGAGAGCCCAATGTGGGGCTTGATCCCAGGACCCTGGCATGACCAGGGCCAAAGGCAGACGCTTAGCCAACTGAGCCACCCAGGTGCCCCTCAGAATCATTCTTCTACTCTTCTAAATAAGTAATTCTCTGTCCTTTTACAGCACACTCTTGTGAAAACTTGTAGAAGCCATGGACCTTCTTTCCAGAAAAAAGCACTTGTACAAACATATATATACAGGAAAATCTGTGTACAGTGTTAGGGATTCAGATATTTTGGTTCATTAAGTATCACTGGTCTAGCTAATGGGAGATAGGATTAGAGCCTGATACAAAACAGGTTTCAATAAATATTTGTAGGATTGAATTTAGATTTTGAAAGAAAGGTGAAGAGACAAGTTACTGACCTAAAAAGGTACTTTTCTCTTTTGCATATAGGTACTACAGTACCAGGGCCTGGAGGAGCACTGCTGCTGCCGCCCCCAGGATTGGAGAGGTGCTCCTTGTTTGAAACTCAAAAACATCTTTTACCACATAAGGTCACAGATGCTGGGGTAAGTATACACGAAATAATGAATGTATTGGTAAATCAATTTGGGTACATTACAGATTTAAATGGCTTGAGTGGTCTACTATCTAAAAATCACTGGGCGCCTGGGTGGCTCAGTGGGTTAAAGCCTCTGCTTTCGGCTCAGGTCATGATCTCAGCGTCCTGGGATCGAGGCCCGCATCGGGCCCTCTGCTCAGCAGGGAGCCTGCTTCCTCCTCTCCCTGTCTCTCTGCCTGCCTCTCTGCCTACTTGTAATCTCTCTCTCTGTGTCAAATAAATAAATAAAATCTTTAAAAAAAATGTTAAAAAATAAAAATAAAAAAAATAAAAATCACTTACAGAACTGCACCTAAAGCATGGTGTCTAGAATCTATCCCCACTTTTCCAGTCCCATTCCATAACAATCTTCTTCCCTTTAAACTCTTAGCCTCCTAAATGATCTTCCTGCCTATAAGCTGTAAGGTAATGAACCCTGTCCCATAATTACATTCCTCAAACATAAATATCACCACTGCTAAACAGAAGATGACAGTGAAAGGCCTGGGTTCAAATCCATGTTCCATGACTTACTAGTTCTGTGTCTTGGGCAAGTAACAATGTCTCAAGTCCCAGTCTCTTCATTTAAAGCCTAAGAGTCCAGTAAAGTACATAATGGTTCCAAACACATACCTAATAATTACTCAATAAATTTCAGCTGTGCCATCATCATCATGATCATCATCATGTCTTCCTCCCTGATCAAAACCTTCTAATGATTCCTCTTGGATAGCTCCACAAAACTGACAAAATATCTACCGAATAAAGCACAAACTGCTTAGTAAACTATTCAAATCTTAGCCGGCTTTTTTTTTTAAAGATTTTATTTATTTATTTACAGAGAAAGACACCGTGAGAGAGGGAACATAAGCAGGGGGAGTGGGAGAGGGAGAAGCAGGCTTCCTGTGGAGCAGGGAAGTCTGATGGATGCGGCTCCATCCCAGAGTCTTGGGATCATGACCTGAGCCAAAGGCAGCCACTTAAGGACTGAGCCACCCAGGCGCCCCTCAATTTGGCTTTCATCTCCCTTTTTCAGCTCTGTTCTCATATCTCACCAAAGCTGCCCATGATCTAGAACTAGAAAAAGCCTCCACCAGTCACTAAACATTCACTGTATTTTCATACTATAGAGTCTTTGTCTATTTGGGTTATCCTTTGTCTTTAACTTCTCTATCTCCTGAAATTTTAGTCATCCTTTCTTCAAAATTCAGCTTACATGTTCCTCTGCCTTCCCATGAAGACTTTACTGATCTATCCCTTGCAATATTAATTACTCAATCCTTTAAGGTCCTAGACAGTTTTGTTTATACTTTTAAAAATATCAGACTGTGAGTGCCTGTATGGCTCAGTTTGTAAAGCATCTGACTCTTGATTTTGGCTCAGGTCATGATCTCAGGGTTGTGAGACTGAGCCCCACACTGGGGACAGAGCCTGCATAAGATTCTCTCTCCCTCTCCTCTTGCCTTCCTCCCTCTCCCCGGTTCATGTGCACGTGCACCCTCTTTCAAAAAATAAATAAATAAAATGATCAGGTTATTGATTAGATTTAGTAATATTATTTAACTAGGTTGCAACTTCTTGAGGAAGAAAAGCCAGATTCTATTTTTCTCTATAATTTCTTGGTTATACTACCTAACTTGTTACTTCCCTCGTTATCCTAGATAACTCCCTTTAAACATAGTGCATGCTCATAAATGCTTGTAGAATGAGTGTTTGTTTTGGAACTCTGAATCTATTTTCCAAATACTGAACTACAAATTTTTAGAAACCCAACCTGGAGGTAAAATACAAGGTAAGATATTCTTAATATAATTAACTCTTACTAATATGAATAAAAGGGAATATTAATGTTGACAATATAAAACAATACAAAATAACATCTAGCTGTTTCTTCCTTGACACAATAACCTAAACATTAAAAAGCAAGGGAGCAAGAATCTAGTGAGGAAATACCAGTTAGTCTGACAAAGGGGTTGGAATAGATGAGGTTTGGGGGCAACAAAATTTCTTCATGATGTGATCTATTAATACCTGAAAGATATTAAGATTTTTCTGGTTAATAGCAACCTAGATTATGTCATATACTTCCCTTCATACCATCAGATCACTTGCCTTATCATCTTACTCAATATGCCCACCCCGTGCTCGCTCACTCTTTCTCTTTCTCTTGAATAAATAAATCTTAAAAAACAAAAAACAGAAAACAAAAAATAACCAACTCGAGAGAATCAAATTCTTCAGGTGGGCTGTAGAAAGCCAATATATTGGATTTTCAAATCTCTGCCCACCGTAAATTATGAATTTTGAATTATGAATTCAAAATTATGAATAAGCCAGGCATTATTCCACAGGCACCTATCTGGTCACTGTCATTGTGGCCACTGTGCTTTCGTTTTGTTTAATGTTTATTTATTTAGGCAATCTCAATGTGAGGTTGAAAACCCAATGTGGGGTTCAAACTCACACCCCAAAATCAAGAGTCACATGCTCTACCAATTGAACCAGCAGGTACCTCTATGCTTTTGTTTTTATCAAACAGTTAGGAAGATAAACCTTAGAACAAAAATGTGTGGTGCTGGGAAGGAGTGAATATAACAGTAGTTAAATATACTACAGAATCTCTGCTATCTGGCCTACATCCCCTCTGTACTATGACACAGAAAAGACATAGATAAAAGGTATTGTGATAAACTATGAGTGTTTTCCTCAGAGAACGTCAACATTTACACTAAGAATAATGCAAAAAAAGTCATTAAGAAAACAACCGGCTAAAGGGTGTTCATTTCTAATTTGATGCAACAATTTCTTGAATGTTTAATATATTCTCCCAACTACCAACTCACAGCAGATGAACCCTAACCCTAACTCTCTAACACTTACTAATAACCAAGATGACCAAGAGCTTCGTTTTAATCATCTGTAAAATAGGATAAAAACACTACCTCTGAGATAAACCTAGTACAGTACTTGGCTGAATTCTAAACCCCGGTAAGAATGTTATCTGTCCCTGTGGTGTTCCACCAGACCATATGTGACCTAGGGTTCTGGAATCATGCATATAGGTATCTTTCAAAATGTTACTCATTTAAATTAGGCAACTACAATAATAATGAAAGGAAGAAACTCAAAAAAACATTTACTTTCTAAGGCAGATCATTTCTACCCCCCCCAATTACTTTAATAGTATCTTATTTGTTTTTCTCTGAATTCTTTTCCACCCTATGATCCATTCTCTCCTTGTGAGCTTTTCACAAATCAGGTCTCATCATATTATCCCTTTGCTTGAGATCTTTACCAGCTTCTCATTGTCCTTAATAATAAAAATTCAAAGCATGAAACCAGGGAGGGTGGTATAGTCCATGTTTACCTCTCCAGTTCACTTTATATATTTATATTCCCCACGTCAGGACAATGACTTTCTTTCAACTCCTCAAACCTGTCGGGTTACTTTCCTGCCACAGGTCCTTTGAACATACACATATTTCACTTTACCTGGCACATTCCTCTTTTCCTCCACACAAATTTGATTTGTGTGGATTTGATTCATTCTTTGGACTTCTATCTCTGGGAATGCTTTTTGGGGGGACCTCTGATGAGGTCAGGTATCCTTATTACACACTCTAATAGCGAGTACCTTTCCTTTGTAATACTACAGGAGGAGACTAGTTGAGTAATGTCTTCCTCACTATAATATAAACTCCAGAAAGGTAGGGACTACATCTGGTTTTGCTCATTATTAGCATCTGTTATGTACTGTGTAAGCAAATGCTTAAATAATATATGTTGAATGAATGAAAAACTGATCTTTGATTTCTGCCAGTCACCCCACTCTAAGCCTCTTAGGTTAGTCTTAGCCTTAAGTTTCTCTATATTATTATGTGATTGACCCTTGGATACCATGGGTTTGAACTACACAGGTTCAAGTACATGTGGATCTTTTTGATAAATACAGTACACTACTGTAAATGTATCTTCTCTTTCTTATTATTTTTAAATAACATTTTCTTTACTCTACCTTTATTATAATAAGTATATAATACATATATAAAATATGTGTTAATTGACTGTTTATGTTATTGGCAAGGCTTCCGGGCAACAGGAGCCTATTAGTAGTTAAGTTTTTGAGGAGTCAAAAGTTATACTCAGATTTTCAACTGCATGGGGGTCGGTGCTCCTAACTCCCAGAATTGCTCAAGGGTCAACTGTATGTCCAATAGTCAAGGGTCTCTGGAAATCACTACTTAAAGAAACTCTGTGGCACGCAGAATTATTCTTTTGTAATGAGAATAATTATCACCTAATTACTCCTTTATAAAATATGAGGATTTCCTAAGAATCTACTTGTTTAATTTTGTTGTAAATGAAAGAACATGTTGAATAGAAAGACTAGACACAGGATTTAATTTTAGTGGTATGTCTTTGGGGGATTGTGGGTCAGCACTTCCAAGAGTGTGACTTTAGGGGAATTATTTAACTTTTCTCAGCTTCAGTTTTCTCATCTGGAAAACAGAGCTCTATTTCTCAGACATGGATTACATGACACGATACATATATGGTGTTCCTAGCACACAGCAGACATTTAAAACCTTATCCTTTCCTGACTCCCAATATAAACAAACTCAGTACATCTACAGTTTCCATTATCTCCCAGCATATCTGCCGCAATTACTTATTTTGTTAATATATAAGCCAAAAAAGACCCAAATGATTCATCAGCTAACTACCGATCACCAGGAAGATTTGATGCATATATACGATGGCCATAAAGTCCTAAAACTTTAAAATTAAAGAAATGAAAAAGTATCATAATCAAAGGTTCTATCCACTTCTGCTATAGAAACCAAGCTTTGCTCAGAAAAACATCATTCCTTTATTACCAATTCTTAAGAGGGTCAGAAAGCGATAGTAAGGGCAGCCAACTCAAACTCTCATATACCCCAGACATCTAACTTGCTGCTTGGAAAACCCCACATACAGCTTCCATCACTACTCTGCTCAGGCACCTCAAAGTTTCTCAGTGATGGCGTCTCTTTGGGAGGAATAGGCAGGGCAATGGACTATTTTCGAAGGCACTACAGATTGGTAGCTTATGAAGAGCAGGGCTAAGATTAGCCGCTTGGCTAATTATCTACTTTTGCTCAACTGCCCCAAAAGCACATTACTCAGTACCTCACCTCAGGAGTTCTACAAATTAAAGCCAGATGGATGAAATGCCGCTAAAGTTATGAAGACAAACAGAGCAACACTGCCCCCATCCTCAAGAAAAAAGTTTAAAAGAGAATTCCTACTGATTAAATGAATGGGTTAGTGCTAGGTTGCAATAATTTAAAAGATGAATCAACATAAAATGAAATGGCAAAGTTCCTTCCTTGCTTGCTCTTCTTAAACATGCAGTACTATTTAAAATGTAAACAAACCTCTAAAAATTGTACAACTAATTCAGACTTAAATGTGACCATATAAATCACTTTGTTTTATTCTTGTTTTTCTCAAAAGAAAATAGCTGCCCTTTTTTGAATCATAAAAGAAATGGGTGACAGAAGCTTCAGACAAGATAAGAACATTCTTATCTTCCCAGTAAGACTAGACCCCTCAAAAGATCAGAGATTATGTCTCCACATTTCCACTGGTTGGCTTCACAAATATTTCAAACTTACTTTGTTCAAAACAGATTGTCCTTCAGATTCGTCCCCCTCTCAAAGGATTCTTCATTTATTAAATGGTATCACGGAGACAAAATCCAGGCAGCTGTTCTTGATCCCACCCTCTTGCATTCAATTTGCATGTCTCCTTGATTCTACCTCCAAAACATCTCATGAATCAACCTTCTTCCTACTCCACTACTACCACTTCAGTCTAAGTTACTTTCATCCTAAGACTGTTTTTACTCTTGCCTCCTTCCTCTCATTACATTTCATATATAGTAACCAAGAGATCGAACATCTACATTAGATCAAGTCAATCCTCTTCTGAAAATCCTTCGAGGACTCTGCATACACTTAGAATGAAAACTGAACTCCTTATAATAGCCCCCCATTAATATGCAACTCCAGCCACACTAGCCTTCTTTCAATTATTTCAATGCCAAGTTCTGCTATGTCTTAGGGACTTTGCACATGCTGTTTTCTCTTCCTATAATGCTCTCCAAATTACTTTTTCCTTCTCAACCTTCAGATTTGAACTTCAATGTTATTTGTTCAAAAAGGACTTTCCTGACACCATTTTTAGAGAAGATTTTCTTCTCTAAAATGTCTTTTATATTCTTCTGTGCTTGGTACATAACTGGTGCCTAACATTGTCTCCAATTTGATTTTTCCCCGAGACTGCTTCTTAACTTTTGCTGTTTTGCAGTACCTCTTTTGGTGGTTCAGTTGCAAACCAGACACCAGGGCTTAGGTCAAGTCCCTCCGATTAGGTCTCTCTCCTAACATCCTATTTATAGTGCCCTTTACACAGTTTGTAATTATTAATTTGTGATTGTCTAATGCTTTCTCTACAGACCATAAGCACAAAAAGGGCAACATCAGGACACTAGTCCATAAAGGAATTAAATTATCATGTATTTGCAATGACCTCCTCCTTCACCCCAATTCCCCAAAGCTTATTCTCTCAGTTCAGTACTATATAGCACTGTCTTCAAGATATTATATTGTACCTAAATATAAGGCAATCTCCTATTTTCCAAAAGAAAGTTTCATAAACAAATGCATTCAGCTAACTAAATGTAAGTTCTTTGAATAAAGACCAAATAGTAAAATGTCTATTGATATATCAATTTAGTTACACATACATATTTTAAAAATCACAAAATATATTTAGAAATTTTTTTGTTTTCATTGAGCAGAACAATTTTACTAAAACTATTCACATCTATCTTAGATATCAACAAAGACATTTTTTTTTTTGGTCATCGAACATAATTTTCCTGAATACAACACCTTCAATTCTAAGTTATTTGAAATATGGTATCCTTTGAATTCATGTTAGAATGCTGTAATTGTAGGGGCACCTGGGTGGCATAATCGGCTAGGCGTCTGATGCTTGGTTTCAGGTCAGGTCGTGATCTCAGGGTTGTGGGATCCAGCTCCATGTCGGGCGCCAAGCTCCGCATGGAGTGTGCTTGGGATTCTCCCTCCCTCTGACCTCCACTCTCTCAAATAAATAAATCTTAAAAAAAAAAAAAAATGCAGTCCCTGTACATCTTATTCCAAGCCAAAAGTATTCCTTCACTATCCAAAGGATCTGTTTAAAACAGTACTATGTGTATAGTATCCACTCATTATACTGCTTATTAAGGTGATTTTTACAAGCCTTATTTACAATTTCATCCAACACTTCTGTGAAGTTCTATCCCCAGGAATAATTGATAAATCCATTAAAATGTCTTTGTTTGTTTTTTTTTTTTTTAAAGATTTTATTTATTCATTTGACACAGAGAGAGAGAGATTACAAGTAGGCAGAGAGGCAGGCAGAGAGAGAGGAGGAAGCAGGCTCCCCACTGAGCAGGGAGCCCGATGCGGGCCTCGATCCCAGGACCCTGGGATCATGACCTGAGCCGAAGGCAGCGGCTTTAACCCACTGAGCCACCCAGTCGCCCTAAAATGTCTTTGTTTTTAAATCAATTTCATCAGGTGAATTTTATAAATATCCAAGTTAACACTGATTAAAGTAATTTAGGCTAGTGTGTCTTCCCCAAACAGTTACATTAAAAATAACTGACAGAATTTCTGCCTCATAATAGCAGAGATGTTTGTAAAGACACTATAAAGTAATGCTTTTCTATGAGAGACAATCTGGAGGAGGAGCTAATATTTAGGCTTAGGTGGTTTATCAAATTGGCTATTCCACGGTATAGAAAAAAACTTTAAAGGAAAAAAAAACCCACAGAAAACAGTTGTTCATCTTTCCTCTCAATTTTTTCCTATGCCTAGTAATTTCACAATGCCTTAAACAATTTTCCAACTAACTCTCATTCCTTTACAAGTACAATTATGTATCATAGTTTAAAAAAAAATAGTATCTGTCCTATCTTTATTTTCTCCTTACTAATTCTTCCCATTTTCCGCCCTATCCCTAATCAGTTGATCTTTATCATCCTAGCTAAAGTTGCTTTTTTTCTCCCACCCCTTCTTGAATGGATTCTTCTACCATAAACTACAATCAAAATTCTCAGGTAGCCATATAAAAAAATTTCTTACCACAGTCCCCGAATCTAATGGACAAAGGTAGTATGGGGGGTGGACACAAATTTCACTTTTTTAAGCCTTAAAAATCCTGAAGTGCAATACTGCTAAGAGTAAGAAAAAAAGAATAAACCTGATGGGTACTATCTAGGAGTAGGCTACACATTTCTTTTCTTCTCCATGTTTTTATACAAGTTGAAATTGTTAAAATAGTGGCTACAGGCTAACAATGAAACTAGTTTATCATTTGAAAAGACTTCTGGGGCCAGAGAAAGCAAATGTATCTTTAGTTAAGACAAAATTACAAGACTATGAAACAGAAATTAAACAACTTGAGTGATCTGCTTAACCCTGAAGAAGGTACAGATAACTTCTAATTTCACACTAGGCCTCAAAAAAATAATCTTAAAAGGGACTCTTTACCAGTAAGAGGAATCTGTACGGCAAGAAATAGCTTTGGAAGCACTGATACGACTTACAAACAGGTAAATTGCCTAAGACAGAATCCCACATTACATTAGTTCAAATACTAATAGCTGTTATATATAAAGACCTGTATGTAAAGAAGCAGCCAACTGGGAGAAATTTCTATTTTATCCTGCCTAGAAAAATTAAGGAAATATGGAAGTGGGGATGCATTAAAATATTTATCATTTGACATCGCATGCCTATTAAGGGTTATGTGAAGTAATTTCTAAAATCGATTTGCTTTGTAACTTCAAAGTAAAGGAAGCCCATAACTCAATGACAGCAGTTGGTAGAGGTCAAGTCTTCTATTCAAGGCAAAGATCGTACGGTGGGTCGAAAGTCTCCCAGACCTGGTCCGTCAGTAAGGGACAAAAGATTCAGTTTCTTGAGATGGCAGGGGGAAAACGACTTGGCACTGCATCACACTTCAAATCCAATCGGGTTTCTCCCGTGCCAACAGCACTGTGCGTCAAAGCATACCCTGGTGTCGTAAGGACAGTGAAATGGATGTAAAAACCCTTATTTGTCTTCTCATTTCCTGAACGCCTTATCAACATGCACAATAAAACATTCCTAATCCCCATCACAGGTCACGGGGAAAACCCCCCGACTTGCCACTGCCACCCCCTCCCCTCGCAGAGGTGCTTGCCCCTCAGCACTGGGTCTTGGAGTGTTCTCTTCCCGGATTACTGTCGGGGGGTGGGGGGTGGGGGGTGGGGGCGAATTCACTGAGCGAGGAAAGCAACGTGGGCTAGGAAGTCTGTTCCCAAAACAGCAACCGGGATCGAAAATACCGATCCTATCGTCCCCTCCACCCGCTCCCGGAGCACAAAAACAAAACCGAACACCCCCCCCGCCAACTTGCCCCACCATTACGACGGTGGCCCAAGCTCTGATCAAAGGTGTCTCCCAATCTTCCTCTGGGCGAGGGAGCACCTGGGGCGAGTTCTCGGCCCCCCGCTCCCCGCCCCTCGGCTCTCACCCCGGCCGGGACCAGGCCCCTGGACTGACAGGAGGGGCTGGCCGGACGCTGGCCCGCCGGGGGAAGGAGGCATTGTCGCCGAACCGCGCTCACCCCGCGGGGGGAAGCAACGCAGGACCTGAGGTAACAGGGCTCGGGCTGCGGGCGAGGCCTCGGAACCGACGAGAAGACGGGCAGGACCCGGCAGCAGGGGAGGCGGGAGAAGCAGCGGGGCCTAGGCCGCACCAGGCCGCGGAGTGGCCAGACGCGGCTTCCCGGCCGAGGCTGCGAGCCAAGCCTCAGCGAGCGGGGTTATCATTACCTGGACGGGTTCCTGCAGCACCGTCATCCTTGAGGCTCAGGCCCACTTTCTGCAGTGCCTCAGGCCCCCCCCCGTAGCGGCTCCGGCCCGGCCAGCCCCGGCTCATTTAAACTCACCAGCGACCGTTACCGGGGGATGGGGGAGGCCGAGCGATTGCCGAGTACCTCCGAGCGGGACACGGAAATACCCGAAGTGGAGAGATCTGCGCGGGAGCTAGACGGAAAAGCCCGAAGGAGGCCGGAAATGCCCGAGGCTGATCGGCGGAGAAGGAGACCGTTGCCGGAAACTGTCGAGGTTTCCCGGAGACTCCCGAGTCCGATCCAGAGCGTAGTTTTCTCCTCTCGGCCACGCCTTCACTCACGCACGCCACGCCCAATCGGCGACAGGCCGGCTGGGAGTGGCTTGCCCGAGCGAGCTGGGAGCGTTACGTGGCTGGACTACCGTCTCCACTCGCCACTCAGCCTCTGCGGATCAATTGATGCGCGGTACATTAAGCAGAGGGTAAAACACGAGAGTTTGGGACTGACTTTAATCAAGAAGTATTTGTCTGTTGTGTTTCGTTCATTCATCATTCCATAAGTACCTATCACGGCTCAAAGTGAAATAGGAAATTTGGAAGGATTACCACCCTTCAAAGGTTTAGTATGGACCGGGGCTGTCTACACTGAAGACGTTCCGGTCTCTTTAAAGGAAAAGCAGTGTAGCAGAGTGCTGCGTTATGTGATGCCCACTTTAAGTGACGTCAAAATTAAGAGGAGAGGGAAATAAATTGGGGTTTAGATGAGGAAAGTTTCATGGAAGGGAAAAGGGAGACTTAAACTGGATTCTGAGGGATGAGTAGAATTAGAAGAGAAAACTGGTAAGTGAAGGGAAGCAGAAATGAGATCAGTCTGGTAAGAGTTAAGGCATTAACTGGAAATAATTACTTAGGTGACCAGACCATGGAAAATCTCAAAAGGCAGGCAGAAATTTTTATTCCTGATAGGAAAGGCAGTGTGTTGTGCAATCCGGAGGTGTGTTTGGTGGTGTGTTGGGAAATCCGGAGGCTTGATTTTGAGTTTTACCTCTGGTACTAACTAGTTTTAGGTCCTTAGGCAAGTCACATCTCTGAACTTACATTTCCTTAGTCTGAAAAAAAAATGACTAAAAAGTAAATGCATTGATGTGTGTTGGTGTCTCTAACATGCATAATAGGCTCTCTCAAATTTCCTACCTATTCCCTCTCCCCCCAAAACGTGTGAGCCAGGGAACTAGTAATATTTTGTTTTTTGGTAGCTGATGAAAACAGTTTTTGAAAATTAATTGTCTTAGGCCTAGGTCTGTAAGTCAAACCCCATCACTTCTCACTGATTAAAGCAAGATGCAGGGCCAGCCTGAATTCAAGGGGGGAGAAATAGACTCCACTTCTAAGTGGGAGGAGTAGCAAAGTGACACTGCAAAAGGCTTGTGCCCCTGAGGGACTGATTGCCGAACCATCTTTGGAAACAATCTACCACATACAAGATGAGAATCTAGCAATGGTAATGGAAAGAAAGATGGATAAGAGATACTACCCTTAAAATTTGGTGCTGTGAACTGAATGGAACACTCCACATTTATTCTAATAAATGCAGAGAACGATGAGACTATTGATTTTATTATCTGGATGACTTCTATTAAAGTCGACTAAAGTTGTATTTGCATTTTAAATTGTTACATGACATTGTTCATGCTAAGCTTGTGGTCATTTTACATACACAGCTCTTTTTCACGCAACATGCTGCCAACCCAAGTCTTGTACTTGTGCAATAGAATCTCGTAAACTTGAATGTAGGAACTTACAACACAGCATACACAATGATGATTTTTTTGTGTATGAAAATGTTCCTCTAGAGTCAGCATTTAAAGAGACCGTGATGCTTGGCGTTCTGGCTCTAAAGCTTAGAATTTGCTTAATGTGCACCCTCTTCCCCCCTACCCCCCAAAATGGCATCTCTTTTCTAACTGTTCTTCACTTGGCTAATACATGTGTTGTGGTTTTCTGCTCATCCACAGCAAGGCCACATTGTTTGAAGTTATGCTTTGGTGGGATCTTTTAAAGCGTTTTTACTTCCTTCTGTGTTCCCGATTGACCTACTTAAACGTGCCATCCAGCAACCACTCAGGCATCCTGCTGTCTGTCATCCATTATCCACATATGTTTAGCTGGTGAGCAGATCTGGGTTGCAATAAGCATTATTCCAAACATGGTAAATTATCTCTTCTCCTTAGCCTGCCTGTTGGTCTGTTTCATGTTCAATTAGATTCGGAGTAGGCTTTTAGGAAACTATTCAAGAAGCTAGCCTTGAGGGCGCCTGGGTGGCTCAGTGGGTTAAAGCCTCTGCCTTCGGCTCAGGTCATGATCTCAGGGTCCTGGGATCGAGGCCCGCATTGGGCCCTCTGCTCGGCAGGGAGCCTGCTTCCTCCTCTCCCTGTCTCTCTGCCTGCCTCTCTGCCTACTTGTAATCTCTCTCTCTGTGTCAAACAAATAAATAAATCTTTAAAAAAAAAAAAAAGAAGCTAGCCTTGATATCATTGCCAAGATGCAGGTCACACTAAAATATAGTCCCCAAGTTTACTCTTCTGAATTCCTTCAGTCCTCCCTGTCTGTACCCTTTTGTCCCTGTTGAGGCTGAAGTCTTATCCTTCTTCTATTACCTGACCTTAGGGCTTTTACCCCTGTGTTTCGTCCTCCCTCTTGGTCAAATCATTCCCTTCCTTTAGCATCTGTGATCACACAGACTCTGAGTTTTCCTTCTACTGCTGTTTTCATCAGTTTCCTTTGCCCCCACCCCCCGCCCCCAACATTGGAACGCTTTAGGGGCCTGTTCTAGGCTTTCTCCGCACCCTATGCTTTCTTTCTTTGCAAACCCATCCATTCTCTTGGCCTCCACTTTCATCTAAAATTGTTCCAGGAGTACCTGGGTAGCTCAGTTGATTAAGCCTCTGACTCTTGATTTCAGCTCAGGTCATGATCTCAGGGTTGTGAGATCAAGCCACAAGTTGGGCTCCGATCTGGACTTGAAGCCTGCTTAAGATTTTCTCTCTCCTCTCTCTCCTTCTCCCTCTGTCCCTCCCCGAGCTCCCTCCCTAAAACAAAAAAAAAAAAAAGTAAACTTCTTCCAAAATCTCTATCTCTACCCAGACTGCTCCTTAGAACTCCAGACTCAAATACCTAGCTGTCAACTGGACATCTCACAGGTGCTTGTTCAGAATGACATCCCCCGTCCTCATACTTGAAGCATTCTTAACCCGATTTAAGGTACTAGCACCCTTTCTGTTGCCCAAACCTGAAGCCACTCTCTCTCTCTTTGACCCTAGCATCTAGTGACAAAAGCCCTACTAATTTTACCCTGGATGTACCTTCATGTCTCTTCCTGTCTCTAGGCTCACCTGTCCTCAAAACCAAGTCTGATCATGTCAGGACTCCCTCCTAAACCTTCCCACCCAACTCGAGATTTCCCATTGCTCTCAGGCTATTGCTCAAACCTGTTCACTACTCTTTTCTCTTTCTTTCTTTCTTTTTTTTTCTCTCGAGAGACGCACGAGTGAGTGCGCAAGTGGGGAGGGGCAGAGGGAGAAGGAGACAAAGAGTCTTAAGCAGGCTACATGCCCAGCCTGGAGCCCCACTGACAAGGGGCTTGATCCCCTGACCCTGAGAACATGACCGGAGCCAAAATCAAGAGTCAGACACTTAAGCAACTGAGCCACCCAGGAACCCCTAACTTCTCTTATGAGGCCCTCCAAGGTCTAGTCCCTGTGTCCTTATTCAGCCTTGGCTCATCTCCCTGTTATACTCTACATTCCCACGAAGGGGACCAGTATATGTCACTTTGGCCTAAGGATTATTTTAACCTGAAAGCAATTAGGAAGCAGTAAACACAGAAAGAGCTCTTTGCTTTCCCTCTATCTGCCTGAAAGCAAGACATAAATTTCCCTTTGTGAAGGTCCTTCCTCTCCCTTCTCCTGTACCAAGAGGGGGAAAACAACCATTATCACTAGAGACAAGGCGTTGGCACTGATTTGGGTCTGCACAAACAAACTTGCTAAAATAACCCTTCTCTTCCATTAGTTTCCGCATATATTTACCTTTCCACAACTTACCACCCAAGAGGCCAAAACTTTTCCCCTCTATTTTGTCACTTATCCACAAATTTATTGCTGTTTGCTAAGATGGTAGATAAGCCCCAAGTCCTAACCACCTCTTGTTTTTAAACTCTTATTTTAAAAATTCTGTTAATCTGTCTTTTGTCAGTTTAATTTGCAGGGCCCATGCTACAAACCTAAGAAGGTGGAGGGAAGGTCACATGAGGCATATAGCAAGAAAGTGGCCATCTGCAAGCCAGGAGGAAAGCTCTCACCAGAAACCAAAGTTGCTAGCACCTTGATCATGGACCTCTAGCCTCCAGAACTGTGAGGAAACACATTTCTGTTGTTTAATCCACCCAGTCTGCAATATTTTGTTCTAGGATCCTGAGCAGACCGATATAATCAAGATGATTTGTGTCTTTTCTCCCCAAGGGAAGGCTGTCTTATATTTCCCTATATTGCTCTTTGAAAAGCATTACATATTTAGTATATGCTTAAAAAATATTGACTGATTAAAGTGGAACCCTTTACACATATTACTTCTTCTTCCTGAAATACTTTGCCCTTACTCTTTAGCTAAATCCAACTCATCCTTCAGACGTCAGCCTTGATATTATGTCCTCAGAATATTCCCTGTCCACCTAATCAAAATTATTAGCTCCATCCTAAGATTCTCTCTTATAGCATCTTTGTTCTTTTCCTTTATAGTGTGTATGGTAATTTTAATTACATTTGTTTAATAGAAATTCATGAAGGCAGGGACTTTGGTTCACCCTGATGTCCCCATTATCTAGTAGAGAGCCCTGCACAAATATAAAGTTATTAAAATATTATAAATGTATCCAATGATGAAAAGACATGACCACTCAGTGTTATCTCTTATTGGTCCTAACTTGATGCTCTTTTGACTCTCCCTTTCTGGACCCAGAGAGCATGCTGGTTTTGTACAGAAGGCCCTAAGGGATTTCAAATCGAAGCAGCCTGAAGTGTTGAGGCTGATCAGAAATGCATCCTGGTTGAGGTGCCCTCTGAGATGGGCTACAGGGCCTATGGCAGGGAGCAGCAGGCAGACTTCAAAAGCACAGAGAAGATAAACCATAAACAAATTAGCTTGCCTGGAGGGGTCTGTATAAGCTTGGTTGAAATGGTAGTGTAGGGGACAGTTGATAAGCTTTGGGTTCCAAACTGATGACTTTAGGTTGATAAAATAGACCTAGGGAACTGCTAGTGGTGATTGAGCTGGGGAGTGACTTCATGAGAATGGAATTTGAGAAAGATTATGCTAACAGCTGAGGATTATGTGAATTGCATGAGAGAGAGTAGGGGCCGGGAGTGCAGCAAAGAGGCTGCTAGAGAGTCAAGGCAACTCTTAAATTTCCATTATTCTTGGATCCTAGCAGGTTGGGATATGGGATCATTAAGCCCAATGGGCAAGAACAAATTCTTGAGACGTTTTATGGTGCAAAAAGGTGTTTTTATTATAGCAGGGGGACGGGACCGTGGGCAGAAAGAATTGCATTGTGATTGTGAGGAGTGACTGATCATATAGGGCTTTCTATCCTATAGAGGTGAAGGTGATGCTAGGGCTCCAGGAAATTGAGTCTATAGGTCCCTGGAGGTCTGGCCATTATTAAGATTGTGTTTTTCTTATAAATCATGAAGACAGTTACAAACTATAGTTAAGTTTCATGTTCTACACGACTGATATCTTTATCAGTTGACCATTTATTTTTCCCCTGCCTTTGTTTTTAGGCAGTTCCTGTGCCTGAGAAATGTTATAGATATATCCCACCTTATGGGGCCTTTGTAGGGGTCGGGGTGGGGGAGGGTTGCAGGGTGTCAGCTCGTGTGTTTTGCCCTCAGCTTGCTCTCTCATCAGCTGAATCCGAAAAAAGATGCAAAATGAAAAGAGTTCCATGTTATTCATTTACAGTGAGAAACAGTCTTTTCTAGTTCCTTCTCTTTAGGACATTCAGATTCCAAGCAGAAGGCTGCTTACTGTGTTTAGACAGACTGAAAGAATGAATCGAATGAACTTGCTGGCTATTACCTCCTTTTCCGCAGAAGGGACCTATATGCCTGACTGCTAGATGAAAAATATTTCCCTTCTCTGGAGAGGACATTCACCGAATAGTAGATTCTCTGTTTCTCTCCTTTTTAGGTCCTAGGCAAACTTTCGTTTTTCTCTGAATAAATTGCACAGCAATGAAATCAACGCAGATGTGATTATGTTCCAGTCTTGAGTCTATACTATAGCTGTCTCCAGTAGACCTTGATGTTGCTGTTTGTTTTGTGTGTCACACATGTATGAATTAGGAGGTAGTTGATGAGCTAGGTTCAAAATACACTGAATTTAAAGTGCCTCCGGTGAGAAATGTCGAAATGTTAATTGAAAATGTGAAGCTTGAACAATTCAGGAAAGAAGTTGGGGCTGGAGATAGAGATTTTCCAGGGACGCCTGGGTGGCTCAGTCAGTTAAACATCTGTCTTCAGCTCAGGTCACGATCTCAGGGTCCTGGGATTGAGCCTCAAAACAGGCTCCTTGCTCAGCAGGGGTCTGCTTCTTCCTCTGTCCCTCCCCCTTGCTGGTGCTTTCTCTCTCTCTCAAATAAATAAATAAAAGCTTAAAAAAAATAGAGATTTTCCAGGTAGAACTAAATGCATTCTATTTTGGTTATGTAATACCTTATAAAACCTTTGTGAGAGTATTTATCATTACATTAAAACTATTTATTTATCTGCATCCTCCAGACCAGACAGGAAGTTTCTTGGGGGCAGGGATGGCCTCTTACTCATTTTAGTACAAGTATGTGCATACCGTGGGTGTCATAAGTGTTAGTTGAATGGATGAATGGGTGAATGAATGAATGAATGAATGAGAGTAATCTGGATAAAGGAGATATAGGAGAGCAGGGTAAGTGACAGAACTTTGGTATAAGTCCAGCAGAGAAGGCCCAGTGACAAGAGCACTAGATCTAGCCTCAGAGAAGTCACTGGTGGGGTGCTAGGGAGGAAGTCAGAATTTGAGAAGTAAAAGAAGAAGTTGGTGGAAAGGGAAACCAAGAAAAGGAATTATTTTTAGCACTAAAAGCATGTCCCCAAATGCTGAGAAAAAGTGCTTGCTAGGGTGTTGAGTCTCTTTTTCCTTACTGAGAGCCATCCATGCTGTGGGTGACAGGGCCAGCTGTCATGGGTGCTTTCTTGTCTCCTTGTCCTATTGGGGGCGAGGACTCCATGAGGGAATCCCATCAGTTCTACCAGCTCCCACTGTCACTTTAGTGTCCTGGGTTCTAGTCTCAGGTCTGCCATGACGCATACTGTGACCTGGGCAAGTCACCCCCTTCGGTCTGTGCCTCTAAAGTCCCTTGCAGCTGACAGGATGTCTGGGGGAATGCAGTTTGGATGACTGGTGAGCATTCCGACTTGCTCTCCGTTTGCTTTTCAACTATAAATCACTTTGCCAGACACCAGCTGTCCTGCCCTCTGCTTGAGATTCTCGGGTGGGCTCCAACCCACCTGCTGTTGGGGCCCTCCGAGTGTCTTCCTCCCACACACAGTTCAGCTCTCATCCATCGCTAGGCTGCAGACATGAGCTTCAGCCATTTAGGTAGACTCTGAGTGATTGGGCCAAATGTGTAGCATTCTCCACTTATGCTAAACAGCTGAGGAAATGAAGTTGGATGGGATGATTTAAAGTGCTCAGAGCGCCAATGCTATCATGGCCCTTAAAATTTTGATTTTAGACCCTTCCATTCCTTCTCTGCCTTTACCTCTGGTTCTCTGGGTTTTCAGGGTCAGTAAGACTTCAGGTTTTCATTGCTTTTTTCCTTTTTCTTTGGTCATAAGGAATCGTAGCTACAGGAGATTGGGTTAATCCTTCTCCTTGAGTTATATAGCCTTCTTTCATCACTGGTCCATACAAAGCTTCTTGTTTAATTAGTTATTTATTCCTTTTTGTCTCGTTGCCCCATCCCATCCAAACAATACTCATCATAAGCAGCCCTCAAATATTTTCGATGTGTATTTTTTTGTTTGTATGTGTTCTTGAATAATAGATGATGCTTCTAGTATGTGTGTACTTAATACAATTTAATATATCTTTCCTCCCAGTATAGCCAGTATGTTATTTCAACAGGTAAAGTCTTTTTTTTGTACTAAGTCTTCAAAACCCAGTGTGTGTTTTTTCTTACAGCGCATCTCAATTTGGATGCTAAATTTTCATCACAGATAATTGATCTGTATTTAGATTTCATAATTTCCAAACCAGTTGAAAAAGTAGATTCACATACCTAAGTTTTCCAAGCATACTTGAAAATTTTCCAGTAACCAAATCAAGTACCAAAAAATAAAAACCCAAAAAACCATTTTCCTTTGATATTTGCATCCAAATGGACAAAATTGCTTCCTCTATTTTAAAAGAATTATATCAGTAATGAAAGTATGTCCAAGTCAAGTAAATTCACTAACTCCTGTGTCAACTCAATATTATTAACATGAAATTCAAGGAGATATTGCATAAATTGAAAAGCAACTCCAAATTTATTAATATCCACAAAACATATTAACTTTTCTTGTCATTTTTGCAGCCAGTTTACATAATGCTGTTGATTAAAATCTGCATATTTATGTTAGAGAAGTGTATATTGATTTGCATTGTGAGAGGCTTTAATTTTAGCACAAATTCTTGTACCTACCTAGCTAAGTTGCGAATAAGCGTTTTCTTTCCTTGGACCTTCAGTTTTAGCTCATTTATGTGCTGTATGTTATCAGTGAGATTACATGCAGATATTTTAAATTTATAGAACTGTAATTGTGGTTTATATCTTATTCACCTTCTTACTCATCACTATATTCTTCTAGATATACATCTAATCTTTTGCTTCTAACTGGTCCGTACTCTCTCATGGCACTGGGGAGAGCCGCATTGCTTCCCCCTCGGGCCACAGGTCATGCTGCAGCAAAGAACCTCCTTATTCATGCCTCTTCTGAACTTGAGTGAGATTTCTGTCAGATGTATACTCAGCTTGAGTCCCCTTGTAAACCGCAGAGCCCTTCTCCTTCTATTCCCCCTATTCCTTAGCTCTTCTATTTCTTTACCTTTCTTTTTTTTTTTTTTTCCCTTCTGGAAGATATTCTTTCTTTTGCCTTTCAATACCCTACTATGTTTCTCAGCTGTGTCCATCATGCTACTTTTCTTTTTTTTTTTTTTTTAAAGATTTTATTTATTTATTTGACACAGAGAGAGAGATCAGATCACAAGTAGGCAGAGAGACAGGGAGAGGAGGAAGCAGGCTCCCTGCTGAGCAGAGAGCCCGATGCGGGCCTGGATCCCAGGACCCTGAGATCATGACCTGAGCCGAAAGCAGAGGCTTTAACCCACTGAGCCACCCAGGTGCCCCATCATGCTACTTTTCAAATCTATTGTGTTTTCCATTTTAATGATTAAGTTTTTATACCTAACATATTGCTTGTTTTATGAAAGTTTTTTTTCTTCTTTCAACTATTATACTTTCCATATCTGATATTTCCATTTGGTTCTTCTTTATGTCTTCTTGTTCTATATCATATTGGTAATACTTCCTTCTATCTTCTTTAACATGTTTACTAACCTCCTTTTAAAATCTTGGCCTGTCCGTTGTCATATTTCTGCTTAAGGTGACATCTGTAATCAAGTGGGCTGTATCCTTTTGGATTACTTGTGCGCCTCATCTGTCTTGTTATTTTGCCAAAGAGCACATAAGTTGCTTGGCCAACAGAGCAAGCCAGTGCCACTGTGCTCAGGGGGTAAGGGTTAGAGGTGAATGAGCCCTAGTACTGAGAACAACCCCACCACCACCACCACCCTGTCAGAGTGGAGCAGCTTTAGTAGGGGAGATTTTTTTAGATTGCAATTCACCAGCCTTGAGAGTTTAGAGGAGGAGGGAGAACACACTGTTCAACATTCACTTGCTCCCTACTTGTTTTTTTTACTAGCTCTTCACAAGCACAGTGCGTTCAGGGCCCTGATGATACCCTAACCAGCACCTGGATCACAGGTGATGGGGCATCGAGTTCAAAGGCAGTAGTGGAGGAAAAGAGAGATCCAAACCCTAGAGCTCTTTTTTTTTTTTTTTTTTGGTCATTCCACAGCCATGCCTGCCACGTCTCTCCCCAAACCAAAGCCACTCTTCTAACACACACACACACACACCAGTTCAATACAGGACTCCCCTTCATCCAAGGGGCTTCTCACAGTTCTTTTAATTTCTTGGTGTTTTCTCTGAATAATTCTTCTACCGTTGATCTTGGGAGAGGGAGCAGCAGCCACACTGTTTCAGTCAAGACACAGGCTCAGGTTTTTGATTACTTGCTCTGTCCTAGACACTGTTCTAGGCATGTCACCCACATTAAATCTAACACCTTTTTGCACCATAAAATGTCTCAAGAATTCTTTCTTGACCCTTGGGCGCAACGATCCCATATCCCAGTCAGGTAGGATCTAAGAATAATGGAAATTTAGATTTGCCTTGACTCCCTAGCAGCCTCTTTGCTGCACTCCTGGCCCCTACTTTCTCTCTCCTCCAATTCACATAATCCTCGTGACCAATCTATGAGGTTATATTAGCAGCCCCATATTACAGATAAGAAAACTGAGACATAAAGCAGTTCACTCGAGGGGCTCCTGAGTGGCTCAGTCATTAAGCGTCTGCCTTTGGCTCAGGTCATGATCTCAGGGTCCTGGGATCAGTTCCACGTCAGACTCTCTGCTCAGTGGGGCGTCTGCTTCTCCCTCTCACTCTCCCTCTCTACTCTCCCTCTCTCAAATAAATAAATAAAATCTTAAAAAAAAAGTAAATTCGAGGGGTGCCTGAGTTGCTCAGTCGTTTAAGTGTCTGACTCTTAATTTCATCTCAGGTCATGGTCTCAGGGTCATGAGATCGAGGCTCTGAGCTCAGCGGGAGAGGTCTGCTTGAGATTCTTTCCCTCCGCGCCCTGCCCCCCCACTCACACATGTGCTTTCTCTCTAAAATAAATAAATCTTTAAAAAATAAAAGTGAACTAGCTGCCTAACCCACTGAGTCGGGACTCCAACCCAGGCAGTCTGGCTTCCGAGTGGGCCCTCTTACCCCCTGACTTACAGCAGAGCCCGATTTAGCCAGTGCCCTCTGTGGGGACAGCTTCGTGTTGGGCAGGGCATTGCCCCATGGTGTCTAGCTTATGAGACACTGGCCAGAAGAGAGGAGGGAGGGTGACAGGGACAAGGCATTAAGAGCCAGGCCTGCTGTCAGCAGCATTTGATCCCAGGCAGGAGACTCTGACAGATCTCTTTCAGGACAGGACACAGGGCGTGCGTGGATGGAGGGGAAGGGAGAAGAGCAAGCGAGTGTAAGCCCAGCCCCAATGAGGGCTTATGTCAGTTGTCGGGTTGGTCCCCGGGTTTGACAGGAGCTGTAAATGGGTTGGTGTGAAATTCCATCCTGCATTTTCCATCTACTCAGTCTGAAGTCCTCCCAGGAGTGTGGGAGTGGGCTGGAGCCCCTCTGGCTCGGGAACCATGAGAGGCCCCGGAGATGCTGGTTAGGCTGCTAGTACCTGCTACTGTACTTGCCTCTTCACACACTGCTTCTGTCCTTCCCTCTTTCTTTCCTTTGCTCCACTTGGTCAGCAAGTGTCGGAGGCAGAAGCCTATGTCATAGACCAGGCACCAGATAAGCTAGAGGGACGAGAAAGTCAAAGTCAGTGACCTTGAAGCAGAATGAGGGCCGTGGAAGTGAAACCTCTGGCTCCAGTTCCTGGGCTCTTCTGAGCTGTGGGCATCCTGACTTGACGCAAGAGCAAGGCCAGGGGGGCAGGGAGCTTGACTCTTGAGGCATGGCTCTTTCTGGAAAACCACACTCCCCTCTAGTTGCTTCTGAAGTGCCAGACTCTTAGCTGGTGTTGCTAAAGAGAATCAGAAACCAATTCGAGGAGTGTCTCCTCCCCTGGGGGGCGGGGCGCTTGTGGACTAAGGTTTCAGGCAGGCAGGTTCCTCGCGTGAGTGTGGCTGACGGGCAGGCTGGCTGGCCCCAGGGGCCTGCTACAAGCTTTCTGAGCCGCAAATATGGCACACCACAGGTACCCAGCTGCCGCCCCTCCTCCCCCATCCCTCTCCACCTCGTCCTCACTCCTAAACCCACACCTCACAAACCCAGTAGCTGCTGCCACCTTACCTGTCCCTCCCTCACCGGCCCCCCTCTGCTGGAGTTCCTTCCAGAGAGTCTGAGAAACCCCAGCACACATCTGGCTCCATCCAGGAAAGCGAATGAAATTAACAGCTGTGAGCGTTTCTAACGTGGCAGGGATGGCTTTTCCTGCTCTGCTTGCGTCGTCATTTCATACAGATCTCACAACAACTAGAGAAGGAAATGTTTACTGTTGAGGGTCCTTAGGGTACTGGGCCCAAGATTAGGAAATGGCAGATGCAGGCTGCAGCCCTACGCTCCTCTGTCCCTAAGGCCCACGCCCGTTGGTGTCTGCCGATGCTCAACCAGCTCTCTAACCTCAGGGCTCTGTTCCCGAGCAGACTGGATATTTTGCTCCTCTTGAGACTTAAAACAGAAAGAAAGAAAAAAGGAAAAAAGAGAAAGATAAATGAAAGGAGTGAGCAATGAAGGAGAAAGATAAATGAAAGGCAACTCCTGATTCTCTGTCTTTTGAGGATCAAACTTCTTACTAGAATGGTTAGAATAGCTTGTTTCTTAGCTGGAAGGGGATATACCAGAGCATCTCATTAAATCGTGGAATCATTTCTTTGCCAAGGATGGTGGGATCCAGGTGTAGGAAAACACAGGAGTGGTGCTGACTGAAGTGGGAGGGGGAGCTCCCAACCTGGTCCCTCCGTGTCCCTTACGGCCGCAGGCAAGTTAAGGGAGCCTTGGGTGTCTGTTGGACCCTGAAAGCTCCTGAGGATCTCTCATTTTAGAGATAAGTGAGCTGATGCCCAGAGACGGGGAGTGGCTGGCAAGGTCACAACTGGTGTCTGGATCTTCCAGCTTCCGGCTTTCCACCGAACACCAGTTTGTGTATCTCTGCAAACCCCGCAGCACACCTAGTCCGGGAAGGGGGCATGGTGCGAGGAGAGGAGGGGAGAGGCTGGGCTTCCTTTTTCCTCCTTTCTCACCACCAGAAGTAACCTGAGCTCCCAACCCCTGGGGAATGAGGAAGTCAGAGCAGGGAAAGATAGAGAAAATGGAAGAGTGCAGGGTGAAGCCCCCGGAAGCAGGGGACGTGAAGTCAGAAGGAAGAGAGAAGGTGAGGCAGGAGGGGGTGGGGTGAGGTGAGGTGAAAGGGCCAACAGCTGCTGTCCTGGCCAGGGCCAGTGCTGGTTGGGGTTTGGGTCTTGCTCTCTCTAGTACCCCCTTGGGCGAGTCCTGGCTCCTTTTTCTGCCTCAGTTTCCTTTGAAGGCCTCTCTGCTAACCGGTTGTGGGAGCACACCTAGGCTGTGGGAGCAGGAGGGTGGGGACAGAGCTCCACACAGGGAGCCAAAATGAGCCGGCTCAGCTCTGCCTCTGAAGGGCTGAATGTCTCCAGGCTGCTTCAAAGTCTCTCTGGTCGTTAGATTCCTCACCTACAAAAGCAGGTAGGATGGGACCAACTCTAAGGACCCTTGTGGCTCGGAAAGATGTGGGAAGCGGAGCCTGGGGAAGGAGCGGCTGTGGGCCCCAGGCACCTGGAAATGGGCTCAGGTGCTAGCAGGGGGCGCGTGTGCGCAGCCATCTTGCTTCAGAGGAAGGAAAGAGGGCCCAGAGCGGGTGACTTTTCAGCTTCTCTAAGCTTGGACTTCTATCCTCTGAACTGGAGAGTCTTAAAGTTCAGCTCAAAGCAATTCTGTGCAGTGGGTAAGCTTTTTTCTTGTTGTTTTCTGAACATTTCATAGGCTTCCAACGGTTTTTACAAAAACAGTATATGCTCGTTATAAAAATTTCCATTAATACAGGAAGTGAAAAAAGTACAAAATTACGAATTGCTGTCACCCCCCTTCCTCACTGCCCCCAGGTCCCAGTCTTTCTAACCAACACTTTAGTGTGAATTCGTCCTGACTTTTCTCAAGAACACACATACTATGTACTCACCACCCCCCCATTAATGGGATTATGATTGCAATGATTTAAGTGTAAACTTTAGAATCAGACACACCTGCATTTTGATCCAGCTGATAGCTAATTCGCCGAGTGACCTTGTTACCTGACCACTCTTAGTTTCAATCTCTCCAAGTGTAAAATGGGAGTAATGATGATACCTACTTTATAGGATTGTGGTGAAGGTGTAATGAGATTTTGTATTCTAGCACTTAACAGTGCCTGGTACACAGTGAACCCTACATGTACACACAAACACACAGAGTTGAGGGGCACAGAGTGAGTTAGAGGTGCAGTCACACACACACATAGACACGCACGCATGCACACATGCACAGAGAGGTGCAATCACACACACACACACACGCATACACAGAGTCCAGTGGCACAGAATGAGTTAGAGGTATAGCAACAATGAAACCCAAGTTTTCTGACCTCCAGTCACACTGACTCCTAGCCACACCTCCCTGCCTCTCACCCCAGCCCCCCAGGCACAAGTTCAGGGCTCAATACTTGTTGAATGAATGACTGAGGTTGCTAGTGGCGGGGAGGGCGGGGGTGTCAGTCCAGGGATCTGAGGTCTGCGGAGCTTCTGGGACACCGGCTCTGGAGGATGAGGGCTTCACCCTGTGGACTGGGAGGGTGTGGGGATGGTGTGGGTTGGCTGGACCAGCTGTTGCTTTGGGGCTCCAGGCCTCAGGGCAGCTGAGCCTCAGGGCAGAGCTGAGGCCCCAGAGTGGCTCTCAGCTTAAAGGAGCCTGGCTTAAAAGGAATGTGCAGTGGGCTGCCTCTGCTCAGGAGGGGCTAAAAAAAAAGCCTTACCCTCCCCTGGGCTTTGTGTGAGGGTTATCAACTGCTCAAGTCAGCTCATCTCTCTGGCTGGACTCTGGCATTTTTGAGAGGGTCTGTTTTCCTGGCCCCTCGGGGTTTCCAGCCATTGGCAGGAAGGGGTCAGCCGGTCCCAGAGGTGGAGGCCAGGAGGAGTGTGAGGTGTGGAGGGAGGGGAGGCTCGTCGCCCCAAACCTGGTGACAATACACAGTTGTCAGCTGTACCCTGCTGGTGTTTCTTCCTTTTATAGTCAGACCAGTTGCTCTTGCTCTCACCCAGCCCCTCCGTGGGGGCCGCTGCCCAGGATAAAAGGGGAGGGAGGCGGCCCAGTCTCCTGTCTCATCTCCCAGGCACCACATCTCTGGATTCCTTCCTAGCTCCCATCTCCACCGGAGATCCCAGCAAGACAACATGCCTCCCAAGAAGCCTGAGCCTAAGAAGGAAGCAGCCAAGGCCGCCCCAGCCCCTGCCCCGGCCCCAGCTCCTGAGCCCCCCAAGGAGCCTGCCTTTGACCCCAAGAGTGTAAAGGTGAGTGAGCCTTAGACACTGGGATGGAGGTGGGGATAACATTCAGGATCCTGTCTGTCCTGGACCTTTGAGATCTATCTCCTGGAGGCTGGACTGGGCTGAGGGCTGTGGTGGTCCATGCCCCACATCATGGTGCCCCAGGGTGGTGGAGCTGGTGTTGGGGCTGGTGAGGGTTATTTGGGGTTGTAGGCCTTTCCCCTCAGGAACGGGTGTCTGCTCTGAGGAAGCCCTGCTCTGTCACCCCAAATTTGCCCAGCAGAGTCTGGAATGGGAGGGAGGTACAACCAACCAACCATTCAGCCTTAAATTTTAAGGCACTGTGGGAGCCATGATAGTGAAGAGAAAGAGACTGACCCTTTCCTCAGAGGTAGTACACTATCTTTCTGGAGAGACGACACATAATGATAATCACCAGTGCAACTTGGAATAAGTGATCTAGAGCAGTGAGGGAGCTGGAGGTCTGGGAAAGGTTTTTTTCTCAAAGCCCCTTGCAGTGGGTAGGTGTTGGGGGCAGAGAGGCTCTAGATAAGACAAGAGGTGCCTGCTTCCCTCTCTCCCCTACCAAAGCAGTTCCCTCCTTCTGTGGCCTCAGCCAGGGCTCCTGTGTGGGGTGTGCAGTGGACAGGCCCATCCCAGGCTGGGACCCTCCCTCTAACCTGGTGAGGGAGTGGGGCCTGGTTCCCTCTCTGCTGGCCCTGCTCTCCTCACCCTAGAAGGTTCCTCCCCCTGCAGCTGGTCCACCAGCCCTGCCTGCTGACTCGGTCACTTCAGGCCTCCCAGCTATCTGGCCCAGCTGCTGAAGGAATGGAACTGGGAGGGGCCCGGCCGGGGAAGGAGGGGTCAGAAGCCTCTGGAGAGTGAAGCAGTTCTAAGCCTTGGCACGAGAATGTAAGAGGTCAAGTGCTACTGGTATGAAGAGCTATTAATAACAGGTTGGGAGTGGTGGGCCCCTGGGGATAGCCGCGAGGGCAGGGCTGGGGGTGGTGAGGGATCAGATCAAAATAAGAGCTCAGGACCAGGTTCTGGGACAAGAAGGTAGGGAAACTGAACCTCCGGGCTCCCATTTTGGGTTGACCCTCCCTAGCCCTCTCAGGATTCCTCCCCGTACCCACAGACCCAGGAGACCTGAGTTGTGCCGAGGACCCTGGGGTGGATCTATGGTAATCCCTACAGAGGTCAGGGGTCAAGCATAACTGGCTTGGCCAAGAGATGGAGGCAGTCACACGTCCCTGGGCTTGGTTTTGGTACAGGTGGAGGCAATCAGGCAAGACCTCGAAAGTACCTGAGTCATATGTTACCCCCACTATGGGCGGAGCCTCACAAGAAAAGCTGACTCTCCCCTGCCCCCATCAGGATGCCCTTATTTCTGATTTGTTCTGATAATGCATTCCTCCTGTGGGGCAGCCTGGCTCTGGTCACCACTGCCTCGTGGTCTCGGATCAGAGCCTTCTCTCTGACCCACCACTTCTCTCCAACCACCCGCCTCCCCCATCCTCCCTCCCCTGGTTGTAGTCCTCTTTCCCATGTCTGGATCTTCCAATCCTGAGGGTTGTTGAAATTGCTTTAAAGTACAACAAACAAACAAACAAACAAACAAATAAACAAATAAATAAATAAATAATGTAGGTGTCCTTCATGATCTGGAGGACATGATTTCCTATTATTGTACTCCTCTGGTTCCTTTGCTTCAAAAACTCTGCTCAAAAAGACAGAACAAAAGTAAATTTGAGCCCAGTATGTGTGGTTACAACCATGGATTCTGATTTTATGTTTTTGTATTCATTTCTCTTATACATTTGCTCCTGGGGCTTAGCGCACTACAAAGCAAGGCAACTGCACCTTGCGCTCAGAGAGTCGGTGCAAAGCGTCCTTTACCCTATTTCGGGGGTGTCTTTACCGCCAAGGCAGGTCCTGGTCACAGCTAGTTTCCTTCTCAACCCCGTGTAACCCCTCCTCCGCTCTCCTAGCTCCTCTTAGCTCATTCCAGCCGCCCCCTGGAGGTCCTCATTAATGGGGGGGTTCGCCTGGGGGTTACAGCACAAGCTGCAGAGTTAGGACTAGAAATGCCGCTCAGTGAAAAAGAGGCACCGGGGCGGTTACCACCCCCTGTGAAGAGGGGGTCACGTGGGGGGGTGTGACAGATTAAGAACGATGAAGTAATACACAAAATCCCAAATTACAGCGATGACTCATGCTTGCTCATTGTCATTCATTTTCAGAGCCTCCCACCTGCCTCTTCTGTACTCAGCATTAAATTATTATGCCTTGTGGGGGCGAATCCAAAATTTATTCCTTCGCTCAACAAATATTTTTTGAGTGTCTGCTCCATGCCAGGCATCTCTGTGAACAGTAACAAAAATCTCAGCCCCAGTGGGGAGCCCTGGCTTCAGGAGACCTGGGCACAGCTGGAGGGAGGACTGAAGAATAGTCAGGAAACATCGAGGGTGCACCCAGGCGAGGCTTGCTGTCCTGATGCCCAAGAGGGACATGGGGTGAGGGGAATGGGATGGGGAGGGTTGGGGATGGGATGGGGCGAGGGAAGAGAGGGCCGGAGTGAAGGAGGTGAATGGAGGAGAGTCAGCATCAAGGAAGAAAGGGAGGCTGAGGGTGAGGAGTGGTGGGTGCCCACAGGGAGAGGAAGTCTGACTGTGGGTGGATGGTGGAGTCGGGTTGGAAGCGAGGGCAGTTTCCAGCCAGTTCGCATGAGCAATTTACATGTGCCTGGAAGAAATCGCCATAGCGAGTCAGCATAGGTTCTAGAGTTCTCTATTTCTCTTTCTCTCTTTGCCTCTCGTTCTGAGCCATCACGGGATGCGTTGTATTGAGGGAGCTCTGATGGCTGCGTGTTTTGATAGCTCATTGTAGTTCCTTCGTCAGGAGACTGGGGTTCTGCCCTTCATCCCCTCCCCCCACTGGTGGCCTGCGGGACGTCCCCCCTCCTTCCCACTGTGGAAGCCGCTTCTGCTTCCCTCTGGGAGCCTTTGGTAGTCTCGGGCCTCATTCCTGTGTTTTCCTCCCACAGATCGACTTCACTGCCGACCAGATCGAAGGTGAGTACTGACAGCCGCACCGTCCCCAGCACACCCTGTCGCCCTCCCTGGAGGTGGAGATGGGGTCATAGTAATCATCGTTCTCACCGTCCCTCACCCATGTTTGCTCATTTTCACCCAGGATGTGCGATGACTTAAGCACTTCATGTGGATTAACTCACTTAATTCTCACCACCACCCCAGGAGGTAGGAACGATTATTGCGCCCATTTTACTGTGAAAAAATGAGGCACAGACAGGTTCAGTAGCTTGCCCAGTCTCCAGCAGCCAGCTGGCGGTAGAGCCAGGACTCAAACTCAGGCAATCTGATTGCAGACCTGAATTCTCAACTGTTCTGCCACACTGCCTGGAACCTAACAGATGCACAGCAAACAGGTCTTTTTTCCCTCCACCCGCAAAACCTACTATTCAAGATATTTAGAGCCCTCCTTTCCATTCCTGTTATAGGAAAGCCCTCCTCAGGTCACTGGCATCCTCTCCCCTCGTTCTGTAGCCTGCAGACATGGTCACCTGCTCATGGTGACAGGGCCAATGGTGACTTGGGGGTGTCTAGTCCACCTGTGATCCCCATCACCAAAGATTCTCCATCTTTGAGGAAAACAATTCGTTTTTGCAATGTTATATGAAGTGCTATTAGGCGCAGCTTCAAGACAAGCCTCCAGATCTCCTACCCTCCCACTTGATTGTCGCCCCTCTCCTGCAGGAATCTGGTGTTTTGAGAATAGAATACTTCTTCACGTTCTAGCTGCTTTATAGCTGGGGCTCATCGCCATTGCAACTTACCCCTCTGTTTTCCCCACCAAATGCCTCTAGGACATAAAATCATAGGAGTGAGAAGGGACCTTGAAAGATCGTCTGATCCAGCCCCTTGATATTAAGCACATACTATATTTTATTTTATTTACTTTTTTGAAAAGGTGTGCAATTTTATTATTTACTTATTAATAATGATTGTTTTCATTTAGCCTTATCTTTTTTTAAAAAAAAAAGATTTTATTTATTCATTTGACAGAGAGAGGGAGCACAAACAGGGGGAGAGGGAAAAGCAGGGTCCCAGCTGAGCAAGGAGCCCAATGTGGGCCTCAATCCCAGAACCCTGGGATCATGACCTGAGCCGAAGGCTGAGCCATGAGCCACCCAGGCACCCCTATTTTTAATTTTTTTAAAGATTGTATTTATTTGAGAGAGAGTGAGCAGGAGAGAGAGAGAGAACATGAGAGAGAGCATGGGGGGGGGGAAGGTGTAGAGGGAGAGGGCAAAGCAGACTCCCTGCTGAGCAGGGAGCTGGATGTGGGGCTTAATGCGGGGCTTGATCCCTGGAATCATGATATGGGCTGAACACAGATGCTTAACCTACTGAGCCACCCAGACACCTAGCACATACTATATTTTAAAAAGTATGGGGTGCCTAGTTGGCTCAGTCATTAAGCGTCTGCCTTTGGCTAAGGTCCTGATCCCAGGGTCCTGGGATCAAGCCCCACATCGGGCTCTCTGCTCAGCGGGGAGCCTGCTTTTCCCTCTCCCACTCCCCCTGCTTGTGTTCCCTCTCTCTCTCTGTATCTCTCTCTGTCAAATAAATAAATAAAATCTTTAAAAAAAAAAAAGTAAACTAATACTAGCACATGGTAAAAGAAAAGCAAAAATTCATATACTACTTAAAAGTAAATAAAAAATAAAAATATTTTCCTCTTCCTTTCCTGTCATGTTGATCCCTCTTCCAAAGACGACCACTGTTAGTAGGCCTATGTGCTCTTCAAGAAAAATATTTAGTGTTATACAAATATGTATGTATAAAGTTTACACAAATTGAGTCATGTGATACATACTTTCCTGCAGCTTTTATTTAATACATCTTTGGATTTATGAATATTTAGTATATATTATTTAATAATATACCTTGGTATCTTTTATTTATTTATTTTTAAAGATTTTATTTATTTATTTGAGAGAGCGAGAGAGAGAGAGAGAGCACAAGTGGGTTGAGGGCCAAGGGAGAAGCAGATTCCCCACTGAGCAGGGAGCCCAATGTGGGGCTCGATCCTGGGTCTCTGGGATCATGACCTGAGCTGAAGGCAGATGCTTAACTGCCTGAGCCACCCACACACCCCAATATACTTTGGTGTCTTTTTATAGTTAACAAACAGTTCTTCATTTTTTAAAAGAATTACATAGATTCTCACATGCGGATGTACCTTCTAATTGAATCAGGCTAATGGTGATAGACCTTCCGGTTGTTTCTAGTTGGGAGCTATTGGCATGTTTCCCCAGGGGACCTTCCTAGGAGTGGGTCAAATGATACATACATTTTAAACTGTAATAGATTATTGTGAAATTGCCTTCCCAAAAAGTGGTGCCAATTTACCCACAAATATCCATGAGAACTAGCAGATGCATTTTGAAACTAGTGAATTTAATCTGACTCTGCTTTTGCAATACCCTGTGGACATTCACTTTCAGTCAAGAGTTTGGTGTGCTATAAAATACTTAAAGTTAATTTAAATGCATTTGGGTGTAGATACAAGCATGGTGGTACCCATGAGGACTAGAGAGTCAATGATAAACATTTTTCATTTCCCTGGGAATCATGGTCAAAGCCAACTGGGGCCGCTGGTTGCCTCCTTTGTCCATGAAGATTTTCAGGGCTGTAGTCTAACTCATTTCAGTTTGTCACTCCTCTGATCTTGAAGATGTTGTCCCTTATTTTGGATCAGCATTTTTTTCTGTTTNTGACCTGAGCCAAAGGCAGCGGCTTTAACCCACTGAGCCACCCAGGCGCCCAATTGTTGTCCCTTATTTTGGATCAGCATTTTTTTCTGTTTGAATTTTACCCCTGCTATCTTCATTTGCTCTTTCAGGAGGCTGAAGATATTTTTCTCATTTTATGCTAGAAAGAATGTTGTTCGGAATCAGGAGATTTTAGTATTGGCCCTAATTCTGCCACTATTGGCCATGAGACTTTGGGCAAGTCACTTTTTTCAACCTTAATTTTCTTATCTGCAAAGTAAAAATATTTGGTTCTTTTCAATTCAGAAAATCCGTGACTCTATTCAGCATCCTTTAGCTAATCCTCTATCTATGTGAAGATAGTTATCAAATCTGGTCTTAGCTTTATGGTCCCATTTTATTTTAATGCTTTTTTTTTTTCTTGTAGAAACTAGCTTTTAACTCTTGACTTACTTACTGGTTCCTCTCCAGATTTCCATATTCTCTCTCTCTCTCTTTTTAAAAAAGATTTATTTATTTATTTGAGAAAGAGAGACTAGCCAAGGGAAGAAGCAGGGGAGAGGAAGAAGGAGAGAACCAGACTCCCCATTGAGCACAGAGCTAGGAGGTACAGCTTGATCTCATGATAGTGAGATCATCACCTGAGTGGAAATCAAGAGTTGGATGCTCAACCAGCTGAGCCACCCAGGTGCCCAGGTTTCCATATTCTTTTTTTTTTTTTTAAGATTGCATTTATTTATTTGACAGAGAGAGACACAGTGAGAGAGGGAACACAAGCAGGAGGAGTGGGAGAGAGAGAAGCAGGCTTCCCACCAAGGAGAGCGCCCGATTCGGGGCTTGATCCCAGGACTCTGGGATCATGACCTGAGCTAGAGGCAGATGCTTAATGACTGAGCCACCCAGGCACCCCTGGATTTCCATATTCTTATAGGAAGGGATTACCACCTTTGCTCATTGCTCTAGCAAAGACAGGACTACTATAGACTATTGAAAAGAGGTTTCTTCTGGGCCCATGAATATCACCTCTCATACACCCCAAGATCACACTGGCTTTGTCTTCAATCCAGTAGCAGCTGTAAACTGGGGTGTTTGGGGTTTACGTGTATACTGGCCTTTGCAGAGAGCCGGAGCATTAATGGGTACAGCAGGTCCTTCCCTCCTCTCCTTCCTCCTCACTGTTTTCTTGGTGTTCTCGATAGTTGACCAGAAGTCACGTGTGCATTGGTCTATAAATGAGGATAATTATACCTATAGCATAAGGTTTTGTTTTTTTTTTTAAGATTTTATTGATTTATGTAGAGAGAGAACACAAGCTGGGGGAAGAGCAGAGGGAGAGAGAGAATCCCAGACAGATTCCATACCAAGCATGGAGCCTGACGTGGGTTGGTCACATGATCATTAGATCATGACCTGAGCTGAAACCAAAAGTTGGATGCCAACCAACTGAATGAACCACCCAGATTCCCCTGAAATTATTAGCTATTCAAAATGTAAGATATTTTCTCTTAGAAGTTGTCTACTGCCCAGTTCAGTCCTTAGTACATTGTTAAAAGATGTTTCCTCATTGAATGAAGAATTGAATAGCATAAGGTTTTTGAAAAATGTTGACCACATTGGGGAGGGGCATGGGAGGGAAGGGGTAGCTGGGTGATGGACACTGGGGAGGGTATGTGCCATGGTGAGCGCTGTGAATTGTGTCAGACTGATGAGTCATAGACCTGTACCCCTGAAACAAATAATAGATTATAGGTTAATAAAAAAATAAATAAAATAAAAGATTTAGACATTATTAGCTCAGAGCTTGGTCCGTTGTAAGTGATCAAATCATAGGTCACAGTTCTTTTACTTCCCCTTCATGTTCCACTCTCCTGTTAAATAAGGATCATTATATTCTTCTTTTATGAGGATGCTCCTTCTCCTATTAAATTTGACTTCACTCTTCTGAATGAACTAGAAGATCAAAAAGTCTGAATTCAGGGGTACCTGGGTGGCTCAGTTGGGTAGGTGTCTGCCTTCGGCGGCTCAGGTCATGATCCCAGGGTCCTGGGATTCGGCCCCACATTGGGCTCCCTGCTCCGAGGGGAATATGTGCCTCCCTCTCCCTCTGCCCCTTCCCGCCACTCGAGCTCTCTCTCTCTCTCTCTCTCTGTGTTTAATAAATAAAATCTTTTTTTAAAAAAAGGTCTGAGTTCAGATTCAACTAACATATTTATTGAGCACTGAATTTGTGCCAGAAGCCATGCTAATTGCTTTAAAAGTTAAAAAAAAAATTAAATCCTTCTAACGAAACTGTGAGGAAGGGGTTATTTCCTTTTGACAAAGGAGGAAATGGAGGTTAGTGAGGTTAAAGTAATGTGGCCAGAATCACATAGTTAAGTGGTAAATTGGGATTAAACTCAGTAATGTAAGACTAGCAGCATTGTTTGAACTCTTACTATATCCAGGACATTTTGTTAAGATTTTTAACACACATTATTACATCTAATTTGAATGTAATTTAAGAACCCTATGAGGTAGGTGCCATTTATAGAGGAGGTTTATGGAGGTTAAATATTTACTTGCCCAACGTCTCACAGCTAGAAATCAATGGAAATGGAATTTGAACTTAATTATTCAGTAATTGAAAGACATGTGGCTTTGTATCTTTTAAATTCTTACAAAGCCTAATAAAGACTTGCAAATAAGCATCTTGGGGAACTGCTTTGATATGTGGAATGATTTGTAAATAATCTGTAGGCAGCCTCTAAGGAATAAGTGTTTCTAGAGTACTTGGTGAGGATTAAAAGCAGCTTTTTTCCTAAGTGGTTCATACATTCTTTGGTTTATATTGTTCATCTGTTTTGTAAACCATTTCTTTGCCAGTCCCAGTCCAAATTATCCCCAGTAATGAACTGGTTGAATCCATGTTAATGAGGAGTTAGGGTTCTTTGCAAAGGGCCCAGGAGCGCCTTAATTTGATCTTGCTCCTTGGAGACCTGCCCTGGTACCTGCAGGGAGTCTAGTCCCTAGAGCCCCAAGCTGGCTCCAGAACTAAGGAAATAATTATAATCACCCTTCGTTGATTTCCTTACCATGTGCTAGACAGCCTGCTTCGTGCACTTGAAAATCCCCCCAGGAACCCACTCCAGTGGACTCGATGTCCACACTTAGAGCTAAAAAAAAAAAAAAAAAAAAAAAAAAAAAAAAAAAAAAGGAGGGCCCACGGAGGTGAGCAGTTTGCTCAAGGCCACGTGCAGGTCAGTGGTAGAGCTGGGGTGGTCCAACTGGTCTGGAACAGGCAGCACTGTTAGCTGACTTTTGAACAGGTCTTACCACTTTGCAAAGGGCCTCCGCATACTACCACCTTCTTTGACGCTCCGGCTTAACTGGGAAAGATGAGAGGGTAGAGCCGTATTCCCTGTGTTTGCAGTTTCCCTGAGCTACTTGGCGGAGCCATGATGAGAAGCCTGGAATCCTGACTTCTGAGCGGGTGCTCTTTTCACTTCCCTGCCATTTTGACCGTCAGCCCCCTCCCCTGCAGCAGGGCCGGGGCAGGTGGTCGGGAGGAGCGGCACGGGGNGTGACAGGTGTAACTGATAGCCGGGATCCCAGGCCCAGGGCTGGAGCAGGTTGTGGAGGCTCCGGGATGCCCCTTTGGTTGTCAGAAGATGACACGGGGTGGCCTCCAGGGAGGGGCTGGAATGACGGCCGAGGGCAAATGCTGAAATGCTTTATCAGCCACACTGACCCTCTCTCGGCGGGTGGAGGCTGATGCGCCCCCACCACTGTCCTTGCTCCGCCCCCGGGAGGCTGCAGTCGGGTCTTCTCTCTGCAGAGTTCAAAGAGGCTTTCTCGTTGTTTGACCGGACGCCCACGGGAGAGATGAAGATCACCTACGGGCAGTGTGGGGACGTGCTGCGGGCCCTGGGCCAGAACCCCACCAACGCCGAGGTGCTGCGCGTCCTGGGCAAACCCAAGCCTGAAGGTCAGCTTGGGTCTGGGGCTGCCCCTCCTGGTGTCTACCCCCAGGCCCCTGGGGCTCCTTCTCTGCTCCCGCGCTAGCCCTTCAAGACCAGACCCCTCCCCAGGTTACCCTTTTCCCCTTGCTAGAGTTTATCTGGAAGTCTCGGCAGTGGATTCTTGGAGAATGTGGCCAGCGCTTGCTCTTGTTTTCCCTGTGAGGTGGGAGCTCCTGGAGAGCAGAGTGACCTTCTGTTGCTTCAGGGTCTTCCTCTGACACTCCATGGCGCAGGGAGGTGAGGTGGGGGTCTGACCCACCACCTGCCCGCACCCGCACGCCCAGTGTCTCAGTTGTGGTGTTACTGCCCTGAAAGGTCCTGTGGCCACTGTGAGTTGTGTCACGAAGACTTTGTTTCTAATGATGATGAGCACTGAAGATTGCAAATTATTCATTTAAGTCAAAGCAGACTCAAGACGAGCTCCGTAATGATACCTCTTTCGCTCATTTGCCTTCAGTAGGTTTTGGTGAATGAGTTTCAAAAGGGGTGCAAGGGAATGTGTCCCATTTGTGAATGTGATCTGTCATGTGCGGTAGTAGAGTTAACGGCTGCTCTGACACACGTGTCCTTCCAAGAGGGGTCAGTACCCCGTGGGGACAGGCAGACCTGGGCAGGAGCCCCCCAGCCAGGGTAGGCCTTCTCTCCAGGGTTCCTGGGGCCCCTGTAGTTCCCTTCCCCTTTCCTTGGTTCTGGCCCCTTCCCCTCCTCCTCTTGCTGGTGAAGAACCCACTGTGGGTGAAGGATGTAGGCAGGAAAGGGCCAGAGGACCAGCAGGGCTTCTCAGAGGTGAAAGGGGTCTGGGCGCTTCCATTTTTGGAGTTCCCTGTGTTGCTGTAGAAGATGGAATTGCCAACACCTGTGGTATTTAAAAATTAAAGCTTTTAACACACTATCATGTGGGAGAAGTGGGCTGGCTCATCACGAAAGAATTGCACATTTATAAAAATTATTGATTCAGCATTGCTCCAGGCAACGTGGTCTAGGGATGAGACCCAAAGGAGGAATGATGCAAAATTCCCTTTTTGCCATCCGATCAGTTTACCTCTGTGACGTGTCTGTCGCATGTCATAAGTCTAAAGCGTGAACGTGAGGCCTGGTTCTGTGAGCCTTTGGGCCCCTCAGATCCTGCTGCGGCCACCCTCGGCTCCCCGTGCCTAGCTGGCCACCTGGAGTTGCCGTGGCTTTCCCCTTGCACCCTGGTCCTGCCCTAGCAGAGCTGGGCGAGTTCCCCTGAGGACCCTCTGCTCACATCGTATCCTCTCTCCTTCCCGCCTGAAGAGATGAGCGCCAAGATGCTGGACTTTGAGACGTTCCTGCCCATCCTGCAGCACGTCTCCCGCAACAAGGAGCAGGGCACCTACGAGGACTTCGTGGAGGGGCTGCGTGTTTTCGACAAGGAGAGCAATGGCACGGTCATGGGGGCTGAGCTTCGCCATGTCCTTGCCACCCTGGGTATGCAGGCTGGTGGTGCCCAAGGGGGAGGAGGAAGGGGTGGCAAGTGTCCAGGTGGCATAGGTAGGGGGTAGATGGGGGTCCCTGCTTCCTGAGGATCACATCCTGATTCAGGCCCTGTCTCCCCAGGCTCTGCAGGAACAACTTCCGCCCACTGGGTCTGCTCAGCTGGGCTTGGGGGGAGAGGAGAGCAGGTTGGCAGGGTAGGGCTGAGGCCTGAGATGTGGGATCCAGGGCTCCCATCTTTATCCTTGCCTCTATCACGGGGGCCCTGGTCTGCCCTCCTCCCCCCCAGTGCTGGCTGTAGGGCAGAGGGAGAGGCCTTGGGGAGTAGGAAAGATCTAAGACCTTTGGCTCCCCCTCCAAAGCTTGGATGTCTACTTCCCAGATCCAGGGAGACTGGATAGGGGGTGTTTGGGTTTGGCCTGTCCCTCCTTTGCCGTGTGTAATTCAGAGCCGCCTGCCCCCACCCCAGGAGAGAAGATGACCGAGGCTGAAGTGGAACAGCTGTTGGCCGGGCAAGAGGATGCCAACGGCTGCATCAATTACGAAGGTATCAGGTCATGCCTCACTTCCACGGGCACCTGGGGAGGGCGGGCGCAGTTCAGGCTGGGCAGGTCTGCAGAACAGAACAGATCCAGGAATTAGAGGCTTGGTGGGTGTTGGTGAGCTCCCGATGGACGTTCTTTTCCATCCCTGGCGTGAACAGCATAGTAGGATGGAAAGAGTGTGGCTTTTGGAGATAGCTCTGTGATAGACTGGCTCTGTGACCTGGATCAAGTCACTTACCTTCTCTGAGCATCAGTTTTCTCATCTGAGCAATGGGGTGATGCTGGCACCTTTCTCAAGGTTGTGGGGATTAGCAGAGAAAATGTAGCTCCTTTCATCTATGTCTGGGTGTCTGCTGAGAAGACACAGCAGAGGTTGGGTCTCTTCTTCCTGCTTCTCCCCATCAACCCCAAATGAGAGAAAGACTCACAGTCTGTAGAAAGGGTGGTGGGAAGGTTGGGAGTCAGGGAAGAGAGTGGCCAAGTGTGGTGACTGATTTCTGTCTCCCTTTCCAGCCTTTGTCAAACACATCATGTCTGGATGAAGCAGACCCCTCAAGGGTGAGTGCAGTCTCTTCCTCCCCCTCCCCGGGTCCCTTCTGGGGCCTGCCAGGGGCTCCCAAACACCACCACATGCCCTAGAGCTTTTCCATCCCATTCTGACCCCACAGGGGGACACCAGGGGGGCCATCACGGGAGAGCAGCCTGGCCTGCCCGCCATTCCCTGCACTCTCTGTGCTCCTGCCTCCTGCCCTCCGTCCCTCCCAGCCTGGCCCTGCACTCTCCCTGCTCTTTGCACCCTGTCTTGACCCTCAACACTTGCACCTGACAGCCTCTCTATTAGGGTCTCTCGAGGTGAGACCATTCCGTCTGGCCCGGGGCCTCCTGTACGGGCTTCTGCCTGTGCAAAAGCCAGGTCCTGGGTGGAAGAGTGCCCTGGCCTATGCCCTTGACTGTGTTCCTATTTGCTCCCTTCCCTGGACTCCCCTTGGGCTGAGGGCCATCCTGACTGGGGTATGGGGTTTGTGATAAGGGGCTGGGGTCCATCTTGTACTTTCTTTCAGGTGCCTGGTCCAGGGACTTAGCCTTTCTGGGGTGAGTTAAGCCAGAGGCCCAGAGAAACTGAGCTGGAGCTGGGGTCCTGGGCTTACCACCGCACCACAGGATTCCCCGGGCCTCAAGCCCTGCCTGTAAATAAACAGTTCTGGCAAGCCTGGGCCAGATTCTCTGATTCCAGCCAGTCTTTGAATTATTTTAAAAAACTAATTAATTGAGATGTGTGTGTGTGTGTGTGTGTGTGTGGGGGAGAGAGAGAGAGAGAGAGAGAGAGAGAGAGAGAGAGAGAGGGAGAGAGATGAAGCTCTACACATATTCCTCACGGAACTGAGTGGCATCTGGGAGCTGGGAGACAAGGGCTGAAGCCCAGGGATCTGGGAATATTAAGGTCAGACCCATGAGCAGAGAGCTCTGGGGGATAGGGAGCTGCAGTTTGTGGAACTGGAGTCGGAGTTTTGTTTCCCTCCGAGGCTCACTCCCCACCTTGTCTCGCCTCCAGGCGGCGAACAGGAAGGGGGTAAAGGAGCACTGGGGCTGCCAGGGTCCCCTCAAATGGTTCTTCTTCTTTTCTGTAAAAATTGTAGCAAAATACATATAAAATTACCACCTTAACCACTTTTAGGGTACAGGTCTCTAGTGTTAAGTATATTGACATTGTTGGGCAACCCATCTCCAGAACCTTTTTATCTTACAAAACTGAAACTCTATATCCATTAAATACTAACTGCCCAGCCCCCAGCAACCACCATTCTACTTTCTGTCTTTACGAATTTGACTCCTGTAGATATCTCGTATAAGTGGAATCATATAGCATTTGTCTTTTTGGGTCTGGCTTATTTCACTTAGTACGATCTCCTCAAGGTTCATCATGTTGTAGCCTGTGTCAGAATCTCCTTGTTTTTTAACTAGTATCCCAGTGTATGTAGGTACCACATTTTGGTTTTGGTCCTAGGTGCCTCTTTCCCTGAGTACAAAGCCCCTGGTGCCTGATTCAGCCCTGCTTGTCCTAGACATCTCACTGACTCGCTGCTCAAGCCCCAGGTCCATATCCAGGACTCCAGCTCAGGGCTCTAGAAAATGTCAGGGCCAGAGGGAGCACAGACCTCAGCCTGGGAGGGCAGAGGAGCAGGGAAAGGCAAGGGTTGGAAAAGGGGAGAGATGAGAAGACCAGGACTGCGAAGAAGGAGATAGAAATGTGATGCAGGTTTTTTGTTGTTGTTGTTGTTGTTTTGTTTTGTTTTGTTTTGTTTTTGTTTTTTAAGATTTTATTTATTTGGAGAGCAAGCACGAATGGGGTGGGGGCAGATGGAAAAGCAGGCTCGATCCCAGGACTACAGGGTCATGACCTGAGCCGAAGGCAGATGCTTAATAGACTGAGTCACCCAGGTGCCCCAGAAATGTGGTGAAGTTCAAGACACACACCCTTGAGCAGAAACACTTATATTGGAGCTTAGGGGCCCAGTTACCCTGAATGGGAGTCCCTGTATCCCCGAGAACTCCGCAGGGCGGATCAGATTCTTCTTCTCATCACCTTTCTCTGGCCCTGTTGGAGTGTCCAGCCACAAAACTCTGTGGAACATCTATAAATCCAGCCATCATGGAGATTCAATGAGCCCTAACGGGAAGCTTATCGTGGGAGACTGAGAACCATGAACCCAAATTCACCCTTCTCAGAAATTTACAATCTGGCTGGGAAGATGAGATCAAGGGCCATGTGTAGCCTTACTTCTTTGAAGAGGGTTCCAGCTTTTCGAATAAACTGGTTGAATCATAAAACCAGAGATCTTTATGTAGTTGTGGAAAGGGGTCATTGACTCTAATGGTTATGAAACTGTTTTAGCTCCAGAGCCTTTTGCTCAAACAATTCTGTGGGGGAGCCAATGCACGGAGCTGAAAGGAGCAGAACTCTGGCGGGGGCTCTGGGCTGGATTCCAGCTTCTTGGTTTCTCTAATTGTGTTGCTTGGAGAACAACCAGGAGATCCCTGATGGAGCCAGACCTAACTGTCAAAATAAAGAAATGGATCATTAGAGGTGAAGTGACTTATCCAAGGTCACAGCTAAAGAAACCCCAGAATCCCATATTTTTCCCATTTTCAACACACTAACCTGCCTTTGAAATTTTTCCCAAGTTAGGCTCTTGGGAGTCCAACTGCTCTTTTTTTTTTTTTTTTTTTTTTTAAAGATTTTATTTATTTATTTCACAGCGGGAGAGAGATCACAAGGAGGCAGAGAGGCAGGCAGAGAGAGAGGGGGAAGCAGGCTCCCTGCTGAGCAGAGAGCCCGATGTGGGCCTCGATCCCAGGACCCTGAGATCATGACCTGAGCCGAAAGCAGAGGCTTTAACCCACTGAGCCACCCAGGCGCCCCCAACTGCTCTTTTTTGACCTTACTTCTCCTTTTGGAAAATCAACCTCCCTAACTTGAAATTTAACATTCTTCCTTGGTGTCGGGGCCTTGTCAGGGTTTCCTCCCTCCCTCCCTTTCTTCACGGAGTGTTTATTGTCCACTATATGCATTTGTGAGGATGTGGAGTAAGGCTCCCAATGATTAAAAAACTGAAGGTGCTTTGCCTGCCTAAGGAGCTTATGGTCCAGTTAAGCAAAAACATAAACATCCAAGGACTAAGCAGAGAACGACTGTCAAAGAGCCTAACTTTGTAACTCACAAAGGATGAGTTCCCGGGGACCTGCACGAAGAGGAACTAGAAGGAAATAAGGTACGGGAAGATTTTCCTCAGGAGATGGGCTTTCAGTGAGACCCAGGGCTGGTGCTCAGACCTGGGGAGAGGAAGGCCGTGATCCGGGATCACCAACTCATTCAACAGACACTCACTGAGTGCCTGCTCTGTGTATGGCCTGGCTCCGGCCTTCGGGTTTACTGACCAGACAGCCACAGTCCCTGTCCTCATGGAGCTTATAGTCCAGTGGGAAGGTAGACATTAAATAGTTGTAATTGTGTGACAGATAACAGCCAACCTTTTCTGAAACTAGTATCAGTTATGGTTCTATTGGGCTGTGAGCTACGAAGACCAAAAGCCAGTGGCTTAAAGGAAACAGAAGTGCATTTTCCCTTCCACTGAGCTTCGGAGGCTGCAGTCCAGGGACTGGAATGGTGTGACAGCCATTCTGCACCAAGCGCCCAGGACCCCAGGATCCTTTTATCTCGTGGGATTGCAGTGCGCGACCTCTGCTCATGGCCTAAGTTGGCTGCTCTGTCTTGGCCACCACTTCTGAAGGAATAGTTCTGGAAGTACTTCTAACTTGGTGAGCCTCCTCAGGAGCCAGCACGACCTCTGAAGGAATAGTTCTGGAAGTACTTCTAACTTGGTGAGCCTCCTCAGGAGCCAGCACGACCTCTGTGGTGTCAGGCTTGTCCATCTGAAGAGACAAGGGATGCCTATCCTCTCAATGACTCTTTCCCTCCTCTGCCTCTCTCCTGCCGGGCCATCAGTCAGGCTCAGTCTCCGCCCCTCCTGGGAAGAAGTATGGGTAAAAGGTGACCTATTTCCAAGTTTTTCTTTGACTGGACTGACTTCCAATATTTTAAAGCAGGACTTGGACCATGTGTTAGTCTGTTCGGGTTGCTGTGACAAAATTCCATAGACAGGGTAGCTTAAACAATAGACATTTATTTCTCACCATTCTGGAGGCTGGAAGTCGGAGGTCAGGGTGTCAGCATGATTGGGTTCTGGTGGGAACTCTCTTCCTGTCTTCCTGCTGTACCCTCACAGAAGAGAGGAAGTGGGGAAAGAGACGTAGAGAGAGGCTAATCCCATCGCTAGGGCTCCACAATTATGACTTTGCCAAAACATAATTATCAAAGGCCTCACCTCCAAATGCCTTCGCATTGAGGATGGGAGGCTGGGGTTTCAACATATGAGTTTTGGGGTGGGGGACACGATTCTGTCCCTTAGCAGACTCTATGGGAATAGAACTGAGCCAACTGAGGTCCCTTCCACCACCCTGAGGGGTGGCTGGCTATGGACCTAAGAGGGTGTCACCTCAGGAGGTCAAATGAGGGTTGGGGGGAAGAGAGGAAGGGGTGTCCCAGATCCTGAGCACATGGAAAGAGGGGTGCCTCCTGGAGCCAGCAATGGTATCGTCCTGATGAGGTGATGGCCAGTGCTGGGACAGCTGCTTTTGTGGAAGGAAGAAGACGACTGAATGTGCCCACAGGCCAGGCTTCCTGTGTCCCAGAGATTGGAGGGGTAAACACAGATCCCGGTGCAGCGTCCTCACCACCCCAAGGCCTGTGGACAGTGCTGCAGAGGAAGTCAGAGAGGATGACTGGCCACACTCACAGGGGATGAACCAAGGCAGGGAGCAGGGAGGAAATGTAGGGAAAGCTCCTGCTTACACTCTCCCTGCTCTGCCCCTTCTCTCATCTAAAGGTCCTGGCTCCAGAATGCTTGAGCAAGCAGGGAGCCTGTCCTGCCCCCTGGAGAGAAGATGGGTAAGGTGACTAGGCACTAGAGCTAAGGTGGTTCTGAAATGGGATCTGTTGATGTCAAAGGCAAATTTCAGAGAGATAATAATAACGAGCATTAAAAAAAACAATAACGAGCATTATCAACTTAGCGAACACCTGCTATGTGCCGGGCACTGTGCGAAGCACTTCACATCACATTTTCTCATAGCAGCCTAGGAGATAAGAGTTAATATCCCCAGTTAAAAATTTTAAGACATGACATAGAATAACAACAGCAAACTTGACTCTTCATTTCCCCTCTCTGGTTGAAGGCTGTATCATGCCATAATATTATTCCTAGATTGTCATTTTCATCAAATTGCTTCCTCAAATAGGACTTATAAAGCCTCCCTAAAAGCTACTGGCCATTCCCAAACCTTTCTGTCAGTTTCTAAAGCCTCCCTTTATCTGGCCCTCCTCTCCCAGGACTCCCTGAAGCGGCTGATCTCTTTCCCCTCTGTTAGCTCCCTTTGCTTCCTCCTCCTCTCCCTCCCTGCCCCCACGACCTCCTGATCCATTCCCTTCCTCCCTCCTGGTGTGTGCTCTTCTTTCTGCCCAAATGACTCCCACCCTTAAGGCCCAAGTCAGGCTGCCGCGGACCTCCCTCCCCCTCCCCCACC
>LNAC01000540.1:135229-149571 GCA_002007465.1 Ailurus styani | reverse complement strand
CCCACGCCCCGCCCCCCACGAACTTTCTCCACTGGCAGAGAGACGTGTCTGTGCTAATTACCCACGGCCACAGTTTAGTCTCCTTAACACCGTTGCCAAATTAGAACCGAAGCTGTCAGAGCTGGAGGAGACCGTAGAGACTTCTAGTGGAGTGTAATCACCTGAGAACAGCCTTGGGCATAGTGCCATGTCGTGTTTGCCACATCCTCTAAAACCTCTTTGGTTGCTAGGGCTTTAAGTTGGTGGAAATCGCTGGCGGTGCAATATCCGCCTCCCACCGCTAGATGGCAGAAGTGCAGCGCCATGCCTCCGGACGGACAGGGATTCCCAGCCGGGGTTGGAAGGTACCTGCGGAAGTCACTTAGTCCATCTGTGCCTTTAGGAAAACGGAGGTTTTATTCACTTTCAAAGACTCACAACTATTAGTTAGCTTGCTTTACTAAGCCCACAAAGTTTTGCAGTGAGGGGTCAAGGAGAGGGCACCGTTCTGGACCCACTCAGTAAGCTCCTAACACAGCTTCTTCAGCTCCACAGGTTGCAAAATGAGGAGGATGATTAACTCATCTTTAATCCCCTCGGGCTCTCTGCTACCGGTCGTCTAGAACTCGACACATTTTTTGCTATTTTCTGCTTTTGTCCGTTTGCTGTATTTTCACTGATATTGTGATACACTTTTAGAACCCTTGGTGGTAGAAAGCATTCACTCAGAAAAGCTATGGAGTGCACAGTAGTAGGTGCTTGGGCAATTAGAAAAAAAAAAAAAAGGAATAAAGTTACCATGGTCTTCCACTCCATGAGTTTACACTCTCCTGGAGGAAAAACGAACTACATGTGAAAAAGTTAAACCATGTCAAAAGACACACTAGAAGAAAGGACACCAGGCGGTGTAAGTCTATGAATCGAGAGGCCTGAGACCAGAGTGCTAGGAGCCCAGGGGAGAAATAGTCAGGAAGGGTTTCATAGAAGAGGTGTGGCAAGCTTGGATGGGATACAAATAGGTAAGAACCCAGAGAGAAGATTCCAGACAAGAGGTGCAAAGTGTCTTCTTCACCAACTAGAACAAGAGTCTCTGTCTTTTAAGATTTGGTATAAAGAAAAAAGAATAAGAGGAGAGTGAGAAAAAGAACTGGAGAGAATGGGATGAGAGGCAAGGAGAAGGGAAGAGAGGGGGAGGATGGAAGGGTGAGCAGGGACCATACTCTGGAGCAAAGAGCACCAATTCAGAGGTAGAGAAGAGACGTTAAAACAATCTAAAGGTAAGCTGGGAACATACTTTCTTTTCTCCTCTCATCTTGTAGAACCACAGAATTATAGATGTTTAGGGTTGGAAGGGATCTCTAGTTCAAACTCTTCATGAAACCCTTATGAAATGATTGCCCAGGGTCTCCTGGGTGGCTTAGTTGGTTAAGCATCGGACTCTTGATTTCGGTTCAGGTCATGATCTCAGAGTTGTGAGACTGAGCCCCATATCAGGGTCCTCGCTGGGCTTGGAGCCTATTTAAGATTCTCTCTCTCCCTCTCCCTCTGTCCCACCCCCTCTAAAAAAAGAAAAAGAAAAAGAATTTTAAAAATGAAATGATTGCTCATCGTTCACTTGAATACCTACCATGAAGTGAGACTCACTACCTCCCAAAGTAACCCACTCCATTTGACATATACTCTAGCTGATATTCTTCATAGTAGGAATCTAGTAGTTACATTCCTGAGATTTCCATGGACTGGTCCTGGATTTGTCTTCCAAAGTAACCTAGAAAAGATGTAAGAACATTCCCCATGATAGAAGTTGCTATTTCTTCTTTCCTCGGCTGAGTACCTGCCAGCAGGTGCTTGTTCCAGGCCCAGATTCTTAAATCCATTTAATGTGACCAGTAGCTGTCTGGCTTATTCTACCGGGGGCGCCGTTCTCTCTTAGCAATGTACTTTCACACTTTAGAGTCTGGAAGTTAATCTTCCAGAAAAGATGGAGCTGAGGTCAAAATTGACAGCACAAAGGACTGTGCCCTTCCTGTTCTTCTTGCTCAGAACATAAACAGCATATTTTCATTAATTCTAACATTAAACAAATTTCGCTTCCTTTCGGACTTACATCTTCTTGGCCTTGTTCTCACAGCCCGTGCCACAACTTGACATCCACAGTCAGCTCTTGGCTGTCCCCCTTTCCACCTTTCTGGATAAGAACCCTACAGAATCCCCTTCCTCAGCTCCATCAGCTTCTTTGGAACCCCTCTCCACCTGTTTCCTTAGTTAGTGGTTTGCAATTTGCTTTTGAAAACCATCCCTTCCTCTAGCAATAGGAACAGAGATTCTTAACCATAAGGACCCCTGTGGGCACGCTCATGCTCTTTTTCCAAGAAGATTTGTACTTTACATCACACTGTCAAAGGGGTCAGAGACCCAAAAGAGGTTAAGGACCGCTGTTTCAGAGCCTTTGTGGGATTCTGTTTATCTTTCTCCTGAATGTTTTGAATGTCCAGAATGCATCTGGTGTGGCCACAGTTCCTTCGGGGCTACCATGACCGCTAAGATAGTTCATCTCCTTCTCGCAGGACTCTCTTCACTTCCGCCTCTCTCCCAGACATCTCTGAGTCATCTCGGGTTTAGAGAGGCAATTCCACCTTTTACTTCCTCTGCAGCCCCACTTTTAGCTGAATAAATGTTCCTACTAAGCTGGCTCTGCGTGAGCATGCCCAGCCCCTCCCCCACTCCCAGCTGGAGCTCATTGAATTTCTGCAGTCACTTATCCCTTCCTTTATCACGGAGTCTGTTGTCAAATGGAGGTGAATCCCAGCTCATAAATTTTTGGTCATCCCAAGAGAGTTGTGCGCACTTTCTACAAAAATGTAGTCCTTCCGCATTTATATAAGTCTTACATGGTGCGTCTGGCGACCAAGGGAGGATGTTGGGGCTGTCCGAGTCTCGCTTTTCTCTGTGGCACTGGAGGCTTGGGTCTCAACACCTGCGAACTGGAAACAGCACCTGTGGCCGTGCTGGGCTCAGGGCTCCCTCACCCTCCCAGCCCTCGGGTTTCAAAGGAGATTAGAACAAGGCCCTACCCCTTCTCCCATTCCTTCCCTACCCAAGCTCAACTCTGCACTCCGTTCCTCTGTGCCTGACATGTTGTGGAGAAGTCAGGGTCAAACATCCAGTGTTAAAAGCGTGGTTACCAGTTGGAATGTAAAGAGTTTCACAAACATTTACTTAATGCATTTTATTGCTGGTACTGGAACTTTCCATTCGACTTAGAATTTCGTCTTTGTGATTTTGCCAGCGTCTTCTTTCTTATAATGGCAGCCAGCATTTTGCCAGGTTGTTGGGGTTTATGAAATGAAATAGAATAGGGGCATCTGGGTGGCTCAGTCAGTTAAGCATTTGCCTTCAGCTCAGGTCATGATCCTAGGGTCCTGGGATCGAGCCCCACGTCAGGCTCCCTGGTCTGTGGAGAGCCTGCTTCTCCATCTCCCTCTGCTGCTCCCCCTGCTTGTGCTCTCTCTCTTTGTCAAGTAAATAAATAAAATCTTAAAAAAAAAAAAAAGAACTGGAATAGAATCTGGTCCTTGCCCTCAAGGAATATCAAGATTGATAGGTAAGCTAAGACATGTGTTGTACACAAATACAAAAATATCAGGCAGAAGGCAAAGGCTTGTAAGAGAGATACTAGCAAAGAGGTGGGGGAATTTGAAAAGGAGACACAGGCTGATTTCCACTTAGGAGATCAGAAAAGGTTCTTGGGCGGAGGAGCTGGCATGGAAAGCACAGAACCTGGGGGTGATTTTGATTCATACTCACAGAAGCGGTAGAGCAGTGGTTATAATATTGTCTCGGGGTCTCAGGAGCTGTGTGACCTCTGGCAAGTTTCTCAACCTCTCTGAGCCTCAATTTCCCAATCTACAAAATGGAAATAATAGTAGTACTGACCTCATTTGATGATTAGCAGATGAAATAATGAATGAATACATGTAAAGCCCTTAAAACAGTATCTGTGACATACTAAGGACTCAGTAACTATTAGCTCTGTAGGGGAGAAGGATATTCTAGGCAGAGGGAACAGCTCTAGCAAAAGAAGGAAAATGAAAGAACTATTCTTTTTTTAAAATTTTAAGTCCAGCATAGTTAACATACGGTGTTATATTAGTTTCAGGTGTCCGATGTAGTGATGGAATGCTTCACTTCGGTACATCACCCAGTGCTCATCACAACAAGTGCACTCATAAACTATTATTCTTATGGGAAACCCCAAAAGAATAAAAATGCCTGCTAAACAAATGGGGAGAAACACTGCTCATTATAACTGCAACTGCCTTTGCTGCACACCAATCTTGTGCTAATGCTCTTCTGTGCTTTGCATGCAATGCTCACTTATTCTCTCCAGCACTCTTCCTGGGGCAAGTGTGATCGCCCCCATGCTACAAACAAGGAGACTGAGGCTGGCAGAGACTTGGTCTCACAAGGGCACTTAGGGAGCCACCAGAAGCTTCAGGAATCGGACCCACATCCACTTGCTGCTTAAGTCTGGGTTGAGTTTCCAGCTCTAGCACCCCTGCCTTTCTTGGATCCCTCCTCCCCACCCCTGAATCCCTCACCCCATGGCATATACACAAACCCGGCAGCCATTTTTAAATTTTTTTAAAATTATTTTATCTTTTCTGCCAGCCGGTTAAAACAAACCAACCAACCAGCATCCGACAAAATCCAAAATACCAAGGTGATTTGGAGTACAGAAGTGACCAGAGACCCAGCCCAGGGAGCAGACCTCAGGGGCAATGGGACATGCTACTCGAGGCTCCATTTGGGAAAGTGGAATGAGGGGACACCTCCCTGGTGGCCCTGTCCCTCTGGTCCTTCCTCTGTGGCATCTGGGGCATCTGGCTGAGTCTTGAGGGTTGCTGGGGGAGAGATGGAACATGAGGGGAACATTCTACGGGAGATGAGCAGGCAGCGAGTCACTTATGTGACGTGATTTGCTGCTTCAGTGGATAGGTTACTAAATTTGCTTTTTTCTGCTGATTTGGTCTTGTTTGGAGTTGTCTTGATACATAATCCCTCCAGCATTTTTTATTTGCTCTTTTTTTCTATCCTGATTAAAAAAATACAATTAAAAATTGCCCCGGGTCCTGGGGATGTCTTGTTAATGGAACGTTTGGGCACTGAAGTCAGAATGGCAGGTTTTGGAGCTGAGGACTGTGGTTTATCAGTGAGTGGCCTTGAGCAAGTGACTGTCCCTCTCTGCACCTCAGTGTCCTCATCTGAAAAATGGGGATTAGAAACAATCGCCATCTCCTTAAGGGATTCTGTGAGGATTTTATAAGGTCATAAGCATGCAGCGTTTAGCATGGTAGCTGTCTCCTGAGAAACCCTCAATCAGTGTAAGCTACGAAGTTGTCGCCGCTCCATCATCTTAGCTATGATGTTGTCGGTACTCTGTCACCTCAGCTTATTCAGTGGATTGCCCAGTAAGAACTCGGAGGCAATAGGAAACACATTGCATTTTGTGATCTGGGAAAAGGAAAGCTCCAGAAACACAGGGCATTCATTCAGTAGGATGGTCCCAGGGGAAGGTCTTACCACATTCAAAATCCCCGGAGCATTTAGAGGATGGGGGAGGGTACAGAGTTCCCAGGGAAGGACCAAAGAAACAGGATCAGGAGGACAGGTGAATGGCGGTTGGGAGAAACTAGCTAGGGATAGGGAAATACAACCTTTGGGGTGGTCACAGGTGTGAGCCCCTGAGGGAAGAAAATGGAGCAAGAGTGGTGGTGAAGGGGCGCCTGGGTGGCTCAGTGGGTTAAAGCCTCTGCCTTCAGCTCAGGTCATGTTCTCAGGGTCCTGGGATCGAGGCCCACATCGGGCTCCCTGCTTGGCGGGGAGCCTGCTTCCTCCTCTCTCTCCTCTCTTTCTCTGCCTCTCTGCCTACTTGTGATCTCTCTCTCTCTCTCTGTCAAATAAATAAAATCTTAAAAAAAAAAAAAAGAATGGTGGTGAGGTGGGTGGGGGGAGGGAGGGCCAGAGCTGTCAAGAAGTGCTCCTGTGGGGGTTGGGGGGTCCTCGAATGAGTGAAGGAGGCATGGGCTCTCCCCTTCTCCACCTTCCTTAGGCCTCCTGGCTTCCAGGGCAGGGTTAGGTCTTACTGGGCTGAAAACAGCCAGAGCCACGGGGAAGTGAGCCATACTGCTGATCACACTCCCAGCTCACAATCATCCCACTCTTTGTCATTCTTTCAGGGAAAAGCTGAGTCCCAGAGGCCTTCTGTTTGGCCCAGACCTTGGTCTAGTGCCCAGGTTTTTCCGGTGTGGCTGCCATATCTCAGAAGTCAGCCGGGCATGGCTGAGGACTTCTTATAATCATCAAGACAGGAAGTGGTCAGGACCTGGAAATAGAGCTGCTCTAGGGGCTGGGGGTGGGGGTAGGGAAAGGGCTTTTTCTTGGGGTGGGGGGAAAGCTTTGTGTGCCTTCTTGGGCCATAATTCCCTTGCACAGACTTCCTGAACTTGATCTGGACTGCAGGGACCCTACGGATAACTTTTTCTTTGTGGACTTCCCAATTTTATTTCAGAAATGGGCAAGATGAGAATGTTTTATTCCAATAGGAATTTCTCCCATTAACATAGCAATGCCCGCTTGAAACATTTGGAGGTGTCTGCCATCCTATACCCATGGCTTATAGGAAGGGAGACAATGGGTTGTAGAATAAGGTCAACCTGTTTTTCAATCCAGCTTTGCCATTTACCTTCCTGGGAGTTTTTGGGCTAATTCTTCCATCTCTCTGAGCCTCCATTTTTTTTACTGGTAAAATCAGGTTTTCCATGCCTATCTCACGCTGACTAAATAAAGTATGAAAAATTCTTAGCATAGAATTTTACCTATAATAACCACAAAATAAATGGCAGCTGAAATAATAATAATAGTATAATAAAAATTGCCTCCAAGCCTTAGTTTCTGCCTCTGTAAAGGAGTTATTATGAGATTAAGAAAGATGATCAACTAAAGAAGGAGGTATATAAAAAAGGAAGGTATATATATGTTATATACTGTACATTATATCTGTGCCCAAGTTCTGCATGGATTAGAACAGGGGCAGGGAACTTCACTCAGGAGCCACAGAAGATGGTCAGTTTGACCAGCAAGGACCCCGCCAATAGCCTATACTGCCCTTCCACCTCAATTTGGCCAACATCGCTCAGGGGGATAGTGACAGGCAGCAACAAAGAAGCCATGGGTGTCTTGACTTGTAGGTAGAATCTGAGGATTGGCTGGGGATCCAACAGAAGTGAGTTGATCCTAAGGTGGAAAGGCAAGCTCACATTTATTGAATACTTACTTACATGCCAGTGACTGTGCTAAGAGACGTACATTAATTTTTCCCCCACCCCACGCCCATTTTACAGATGGAGAAATGGAGGCTTAGTGACATTAAGTAACTTGCCCACAGTTACTAATGAATGGTGGAGCCAGGCTTCAAGTCCTGGCCACCCGACTATTGTGAGTTCAAGCCTTACATTTCTCTGTCTCTCAAGAAGGTGAGTCAGGAGACATGTGTCTGGAGGCCAGCCACAAGCTTGCACTCACTGGAGCAGAGCCCCAAAGAGGGTGCCTGGGGATTTAGAAAGATACCAAAACAGGAATTGGGGGCCGGAAGCCAAGCAGCAGCTCTGTTATCAGAACAAGGCGTTACCCTGGCTTCAGCAGTGGATGTGGAAAGGGCTGGAGCTGGTTTGAGATGGAGCCTAAGCAGTTAGTTGATGCCCTCTGTGGGCGTGGAGCTTGAATCCAGTCTTGGCCAAGGTGGCACCTTGTATGCCGAGCTGGGCTGGAAATCCCTGGGGCTCTCACTTTTTTTTCTCAGCAGGGCTAGTTCTGGCCCACGTGAGGATGCACTCTAGGACAGAAATGGGTTGTCCTGTTCAGCTGGGCTCAAGCCCTGGGAGGCAGGGCCTGCTGGTCTTTGCTACTGCATGCTGAGAAACACCTGGAACAGAGCCTGCCCCTGGTGTGCGCTAGTCAATGAATATAAAATGCCAAGCCTGAGCTCCTCCCTCTCCAACTACCTTGATAAAATCTAGGAGTATTTTCTTAGGTGGCTCCCCAGAGCTCAGAAATTCCAAGCTATACCATGTTTAGACACTGTGGACTCTGAAAAGCCCATTTTCCTTCAAGTCAAAGGAATAGCTAGATCATCTCTTTCTCAATGGACAGAAGATCCCCTGCCAAATGTGTAGGAGGAGACCATCCTGAGCCAATATGCTACCCCACACTTAGTCTCCTGAACTGGAAGAACACACTTGCATTGAGAGATCTACAGTCTCTCCACAAATAGTAACAATAACAATTATGTATTCCTCTGTGCTTTTCAGATTCCAAAGGGCTTTCATATCCATGGTCTGATTGAACCTCATAACCATGTGCGTGTTGGGAGGGGGTAGAGTGGGATTGGCAGTGAGGCAAAGGGCAGGGAACAGATAGTTATTTTTTACCAAGACCGGAAATGAGTACAGAGAGGATTTGGACTTCTTCAAGATCATGCAACAATTAAGAGGTGGGGCAAGGGCTGAATCCAAAGGCCTTCAAACCCTTAGTGCAAAGGGGAATGAAGCAAGATCGTTAAGGCAAGAGGTCCAGGAAATGGTCACAAACCTGGTTCCTCCAATGTACCATGGTGACAATGAGGAGTTGGATAGGAGTAGGGCTTCCCCAATGGGTTAGATAATGGATGAGAGAACAGGGAAAGGATCCCTATTTTGGTGTCAGCCTGGCCATGGTCAGGCAAGGGGCCAGATGACATGATTTTTGCTCCTTAAGTGGGTCTTGTGGAAGATCTACATGTCATGCATTGAATACCCCTCCCCTCTATCCGCTGGGGAGTATGGCACTTGGGAAAATCACAGAACGGACACTTGGTGTCCATCATCTTTGCTTGAGCACTATTTTATAAAAATTAGTTAAGAAATTAGTAGAAATTAATTAGGAGTTAAAATTACTTGCTAGGCAAGAAAAAAAATAGAAGAGATTCTTTTATTTATTGAAGGCCTACAAGGGAATGTAAAGATGACTAAGTACGGTTCCTGCTTTAAAGGAGCTCATTGTTCAGTAGTGGTGGAAGAGATGAAGAGAATAAACTTCATTATCCCAGAACTTCCGCTTCTGATGATGACTGAGTAGTATGGGATTTGCTCTCCCACAGTAAACAATAAATGTAGACAAAATATTTGAGGAGCTGCTTTAGACATCAAACGTGGGCGACAGAACTAAAATCACTGAGGGAAGGGAAATACATGAGGTGAGCCTCACATCTGCCCAGATTTCTGCTTGGAGGCACTTTCTGGACTGCACTGCAAGGAAGTGGAATCTAAGAAGTGCAAGGTGATCTCATTGAGCTGAAAAGCACAGCTTCAAGTTGAAGGCTGCAGAGGGCACTGTAATTTGCGGGAAAGGCTGTTAGAGTGGAAGGAACTGACCAGAGAGGTGCCCCCAGAAGTCTGCATGGGGTTCCCCCAGGGTCTTTGGATGAGGGACAAGCTGCACAGGCACATGAGGGGGCTCCATAAGCCTTAGCAGAGAGCAGCTGGGAGCTGAACAGAAAATACTAGAAGTTGCATGTGGCTTAGAGGTGGAGTTTCAGCTCGGTCAGAGTGCAGAGACCTCACTGAAAAATTTGGGTACTTAGAATCCAGGAAGTTCACAGAACTTAGGAGTAAGGATCATGTTCTAGGGGTGCCTGGGTGGCTCAGTTGATTAAGTGTATCTGCCTTGGGCTCAGGTAATGATCCCAGAGTCCTGGGATCGAGCCCCATGTTGGGCTCCCTGCTCAGTGGGGAGCCTGCTTCTCCCTCTACCCTTCCTTCTGCCCCTCCCCCCTTAAATAAATAAAATCTTTTTTTTTAAAAGGACCATGTTCTACATTAAAAATAAAAAAGACTAGTCCTGAAAAGGAATAAAACCAAGATGGGCTAGATTGAGATCATCTGCCAGTAATTTAAGTGCCTAATAGAACAAAACTAAACACTCTCTGAGGGAAGACAACATAAACTATAAAATGAATAATCTGCAATGTATAGTATGCAGTGTAATACTACCATATATGTGAAGAAGCAGGAAATTGGGGCCCATGGTTTTAAAAAAAGCAATCAAGATGAACAGTCCCTGAGATGAGTCAGAATGAGCAGACAGACATTTTAAAACCATGATTGTAAATATGCTTAAAGACATAAAGGAAAATATATACAGTAATTGAAGATATGGGGGAATCTCATCAGAGAAACTGAAACTATAAAAGAGAAGTGAAGAGAAATTCTAGAACTTAAAAAAATACAGCATCTGAAAAATTCCCTGGATAGACTTAGCAGCATAGTAGGGATTGCAAAATAAAGAATTGTAGATTATTATTTGAGACTTAAAGAGAGATCAATAAGCTAATCTGAAAGACAGAAACAAAAAAGAAGGATTAAAAAATGGGGCACCTGGGTAACTCAGTTGGTTAAGTGTGTGACTTGGGCTCAGGTCATGATCTTGGGCTCCTGGAATCCAGCTCTTGGACACACTCTGCGATCAGCAGGGAGTCTACTTCTCCCTCTTCCTTTGCCCCTCCCCCCACTCGTTCTCTCTCTCTCTCTCTCTCTCTCAAATAAATAAAACATTAAAAAAATAGTGTCTCAGTAGTCACTATCTAATAATATCTAAATACTTATAGTAGCTGATATAATACATTATATATTATATATACTTCATAATAGTTTTCATAACTTATATAATTATTAGTAGTATTTAGATAGTATCTAAAATATGTGTATTGGAGTTTCAGAGGTAAGGAGAGAGAGATTGGGCAGAAAAAATATTTGAAGGAATAATGGCTTGAAAGTTCTTATACTTGGTGAAAAATAGGCCACTTATATATTCAAGACACACACCAACCTCAAGCAGGATAAATAGAAAGAGAACAATACCTCTTCACCTTACAGTCAAGCTGGTTAAAAAAAAAAAACCCAAAAAAACAAAGATAAAGAGAAAACTCAAAAGCAGGTAGAGACAAACCTGAGACAGTTTGAGCAACAGAAAAATGGTAGCATTGCATTATAGCTCGTGGAATAAAGTAAATATCTATGAATTCATAATGATAGAAATAAATAATTGAAATTTTAAAATGAGAGGGAAGGGGCAACTCTTTCTTATTGTGCAACACCAATTAGTAGTGGCAGAAGAAAAAAAACGGAGGTAGAAATCACTGTTAATTAAACACCATGTAACTAATTGCAGCCAAGAACCATTAATAGATGCTAACATTAGTGAAAGTATGAAGAAAAACAGGATATTTGTATAGAATTGAAGTGTCTTCCATAAAATATTCATTAATTACAAAGAGAAAAATAGTAACTTGATAGTGAAGAAGCTGGCAGACACCACCATAACCATGTGACCAAGGTTAACATTATAAGTAATAAGACATATTGTCACCATGTACCATCCAGGAGCGTATCATTATTTTGGTGTTCTGTCTAGAATGCCTCAATACAACCATGAGAAAACCTCAGGCAAACCCAAACTGGGGGACATACTACAAAATAACTGTCCTAAAAATGGACACAACAGTGTCAAGGTGAGGAGAGAAATAGACTGAGAAAGTGTCACAGATTGAAGGAGATTAAGGGGACATGATCACAACACAATATGGGATCCTCTGATGAGCCACTAAACTCTATACCTGAAACCAATTTTACCATAGATGCTAAATAACTAGAATTTAAATAAAAAATTGAAATAAAAAGCCAAACAAACAAAAATTAACTAGAATTTAAATAAAAACTTGAAATTACAAAAAAAAATCACTTGCAAACAAAACAAAACAAAACAAAAACCAAAAAGGGACAATATGGAATCCTTGATTGGATCCTGGACTGGTAAAAGGACACTAGCGGGAAGATTGGCAAAATTCAAATATTGTATCAGGATTAGTTAATAGTATTGTATCGATGTTAACTTCCTGTGTCTGGTAATTATGACTTGGTAATATAAGATGTTACCATTCAGGAAAAGATAAGAGAGAAGTCTTTAGTATTTTGCAACTTCTCTATAAATGAAAATGATTTTATCTTTTTTTTTTGAAAATGATTTTAAAACAATCAACAAAACCAGAGGGAAAAGACAAGGGAACAAGAATGTAAATAATGGCTGACTTCTCATCAGAAACAGTGGAGGCCAGACAACAGGAGAACAACATCTTTAAAGTCTAAGAAGAGCCCCTTCCATTGCTGTCAACATAGAAATCTACATTTCAGAAATATTACAATGTGGAGAAAGGGGAACTCTCCTACACTGTTGGTGGGGATGCAAGCTGGTACAGCCACTCTGGAAAACAGTATGGAGGTTCCTCAAAAAGTTGAAAATAGAGCTGCACTATGACCCAGCAATTGCACTACTGAGTATTTACCCTAAAGATACAAAGGTAGTGATCCTCAGGGGCACGTGCACCCGAATGTTTATAGCAGCAATGTCCACACTAGCCAAACTATGGAAAGAACCTAGATGTCCATCAACAGATGAATGGATAAACAAGAAGTGGTATATATATACAATGGAATACTATGCAGCCATCAAAAGAAATGAAATCTTGCCGTTGGCAACGACGTGGANGAGACTCTTAATCTCACGAAACAAACTGAGGGTTACTGGGGGGTGGGAGGGTAGGGATAGGGTGGATGGGTTATGGACATTGGGGAGGGTTTGTGCTATGGTGAGTGCTGTGAAAGGTGTTAAGCCTGATGATTCACAGACCTGTACCCTTGGGGCAAATAATAAAAAAAATTTAAAAATTAAATTAAATAAAAAAAAAAGAAATATTAAAACCAAAGGGGAAACAAATGGAAGTTTGAGCATATTTGTTGCTAGGGGACCTTCACTGCCAGGTTTGCTAATGGAGTTCTTTAGGCAGAAGGGGCTGGGAACATAGATAGCAAGTTTGTTGAGCAGGGGTTGGTGCTGGCAGACCTAGGCTGAGAAGACACCTAGGTAACTAGGAGATTGGTAATTATCATGGGAATTGAGCAAATAAGTGAATATCAAGGCAGAGATGTGACCATGCTGTGTGATCTGGATTTTGTGCCAGGGCAAGGACCAGACTGTGGACAAGGCTTCAGACCCAAGGGCCCTTCACCAGCTAGAGGAGGTGTGAGCTGAAGTCTCAAAGCCGGGGTCAGGAAGCCCAGCTACACTTTGTGGGCTGGCTCCTCCTCTGTCCCCTTGCAACCTGCTAGTGACACTTCTGCGAATGGGTACTAATGGGTGCTGCTCCATTGGTGTATTTAGGAGGTCTGAGGAGGAAGCGCCCCCCTCTGCAGAGGGTGGGGCTGGAGGCAGGGGCCTTCAGACAAGCCGACATGTACGAGATTACATCTGGGATGTTTGGAAAGATAAGTGTAATTTTCCAGGTGGAAAATTTAGGACCATCAGTCAGACAGAAAGTCCTGGAGTGTTTGGGAATGTGAAGTATCTTCCTACGCTAGGATGGGAGACGAGGCTAGTTTTCAGGCACCTTGAGTGTCTCCAGAGCAGGCTCAGGGAAGCCCAGGAGCTGGAGAGACTTCCAAGCTCTCTAATGCGTCCGGTCTTGTTTTTATGGTCATTTGGGCTACTCATCGCATCGGGGGAGCCACGGCCGGTCTGACCACTGGCCGTCTCCTGCTCACAGCCCTAACATTTTGCCTCCTTGAGCCGCCCGAGGCTTCTGGTCTGGAGAAGACCCAGAGACCCAGAGGGAGGACTGGGGGACAGGCACCGAGTGGGAAGGAGACCTTGGAGGGAAACGGGATAAAGCTCAAAGCCTGTGAGTTTGCGTTTGGAGGCGGTGTCCTGCCTCCTTCTGTCCTACTGACCGCGTCCTGAAACGTTCATCAGTCACTATGGCCCTTCCTGGGCATCCTTGCTTACACAGGCTTGAGATGTCTCGAGAGGCTTTCCGGAAAACCAAACGAACCCAAAGAAAAACTCGGTGAATGATCAAGGACGAAACCGGCGCTTCGGCACCAGCGTAAGCATTCACATGGTTCGTCAAACAAACAAATCAAAGGGTTTCAAACCCAAGGTACGGAGGGAAAGGGCGCCTTCGTTCAGGTGAAAGAGAAAGCCATCTGGGCGTCTCCGGGAGGCGGCACTGGGTCAGGAGAGGGGCCCCAGGCTCCCGGTTTCTCCGAGCAAACCAAGTGTCGGGCGCGCCCACGGCCCCCTCGGCTGCCGGCCTCTCGGGGTCTGCGGGTCCCGGCGGGTGCCGGCGGGCGCAGGCGAGGCGGGGGCAGAGGCGCCGCGGGTTCCCACCGCCCCCTCCCCGGCGCGGGGTCCGGAGGAGCGCGGCAGGGGAGGGA
>LNAC01000540.1:72541-126767 GCA_002007465.1 Ailurus styani | reverse complement strand
CCGCCACCCCTACCCCAGGTGTTTCTCAGGGCCTGGGTGTTCGTTTCATACGACAACCATATGGAAGACAGGACTCTGTCCAAGGTGGGCCTTCTGTGGTGTTCTGCACGTGGCTACTGAATTAACCCAGTTGGAGATGACCACCTGGTGGGATCTGGCTTCATTTACAAGGGCGGAAGAGTCAGGGAAAAGGTATGGCCAGTGATCAAAACATTTGAACTTTGTCCAAGGGGATCCACTTGTTGGGGGTAAAGTCCATCCCGTCTTTCTGCCTTGCCCTGCATGCCATCCGTCAGTAAGGCCCCGGAACATAACTAGGGCCTGACCACACTATTAAACCCACTACACTCCCGATCCAAATCCCTGCCATCTGTCACCTGGATTATTGTAATAGCTTCCTAATTGGTCTCTTTTAGTCTTGTTCCCCTTATATCTGCCTTCCTGGCCAGGATGATCTTTTCTCTGCTCACCTCTGCTCAGACCCCCTTGTGGCTTTCCATCATGTGGAGAATGAAAGCCACGCTCCCTACTGTGGTTAGAGCTTCCTAGCATTCTGGTCCCTGACCACTGCTCCAGCCACTTCTCTGCCTCTTTCCTCCTCTCTCTCGTCCTGCTATTTCTTTAACGAGCTGAGGTCCATCTAGCACTTGCTGTGGATTCTTTCTGGAATGCTCGTCCCCTAGATCTTCCCATGACACACTCCTTCATATCATTTTGAAATGTCAACTCAGAGAATTTTATGCTTAAAATTTTTTTTATTTGAGTACAGTTGACACACATTTCAATAGTTTCACGTGCACATACTGATTCAGCATCTGTTCACAAGTGTAGCTACCCTCTGTCACCCTAAGGTGCTATTACAGTACCATCGACGATCTTCCCCATGCTGTACCTTTGATTCCCATGAATTACTCATTCTGTAACTGGAAGCCTGTATCTCCCACTCCCCGACACTCATTTTGCCTGTCCACTTATCCCCTTCCCTCTGGCAAACATCAGTTCTCTGTATTTACAGGACTGATTCTGTTTTTTGTTTGTTCATTAATTTGTTTTATTTCAGATTCCACATATAAGTGCAATCGTATGGTATTTGTCTTTCTCAGTCTGACTTATTTCACTTAGCATAATACCCTCTAGGGCCATCCATGTTGTCACAAAAATTGGCAAGATCTCATCCTTTTTTATGGCTGTGTAATATTCCTCTGTGTGTGTGTGTGTGTGTGTGTGTGTGTGTGTGTGTGTGTGTGTGTATGTTACATCTTTATCCACTTATCTATTGATGGACACTTAGATTGCTCTCATATCTTGGCTATTGTAAGTAGTGCTGCAATAAACATAAGGGTGTCGGGCGCCTGGGTGGCTCAGTGGGTTAAAGCCGCTGCCTTCGGCTCAGGTCATGATCCCAGGGTCCTGGGATCGAGGCCCACATTGGGCTCTCTGCTCNTCTCTGCTCAGCGGGGAGCCTGCTTCCTCCTCTCTCCTCTCTCTCTGCCTGCCTCTCTGCCTACTTGTAATCTCTCTCTCTGTGTCAAATGAATAAATAAAATCTTAAAAAAAAATAGTTAACATAAGGGTGCATGTACCTTTTAGAATTAGTGTTTTGGTTTTCTTCAGGTAAATACCCAGTAGTGGAGTTATTAGATCATATGATGTCTCTATTTTTAATTTTTTGAGGAACCTCCTTACTGTTTTCCACAGTGGCTTCACCAATTTACACTCCCACCAGTAGTACATGAGGGTTCCCTTCTCATGTGTCTGACACATGAGAGAGAGAGAGAGACAGAAGCAGACAGAGGGAGAAACAGGCTCCTGCTGAGCAAGGAGCCCGATGAGGGACTCGATCCCAGGACCCTGGGATCATGACCTGAGCTGACTGACTGACTGAGTCACCCAGGTGTCCCTGCCACTGCTTGAAATTGTACTATGTGGTGTTTGTTTTTGTTTTCATTTTTGCACTAAAATTTAAGCTCCATAAAAGTAGGGGTCTTGTTTCAACCACATGCCTCCAGTACCAAGGAGAGTGCCAGGCACAGGTAAGTGCTCAATGAGTATTTGTTGAGTAAATGAATGAATGAATGCCAACATCACTGATACATGTTAGTAGAAAAGTATAAAGCCAAAGTACCCACTTTCCCATTATCTATAGATAATGGCAGTTTTCAATCCAGGAAGACTTTTTTTCAATCAGGCAAAATATTTCAGGGCAGTGTTCCTCCAAATCGTGTCCTGTATGCTATGGGAATGCATACCCATTTTGTATTAGCTTTAATAAGCAGCCCTAATGGGCTGCTACAACAGCATGGCTTAAAGCAATGGAAATTTGTTCTCTCTGGAGTCTAGAAATCTGAAGTCAAGGTGTCAGCAGGACCATGCTTTCTCTGAGACTCTGGATAGAATCTTTCCTTGCCACTTCCTATCTCTTGGTGGTGGCTGATACGCTGGCATTCTTTGCCTTCCAGTAGGGTTACTCTGATCTCTGCCTTTGTCATCATGTGGCATTTTCTCTGTGTGTCTGTCTTTACATGGTATTTTCCCCTTACAAGGACATCAGTCATACTGGGTTAGGGCCTCCCCTACTGACCTTATCTTGATTACATCTGCAAAGACCTTTATTTCCAAATAAGGTCACAGTCATCAGTACTGGGGGTTAGGACTTTTTTGGGGCGCAGAATTCAACCCAGGACACATTTTAATATTGACAGAGGCAAATTATATACTGATGTCTGCTGATGTTACGTATCATATTTAACTGTGTTGTGCTTAAAACAATTTAAAAAAAAAATCTCTGAAATTAGGATGCATCCTACATCCATAGTCTGAGGTATGGTGAAATGTGGTTGTTTGGATTGCCTGCCATTTTGAGTAATACTTACTGGAGCTTTATGCTCAGAAGTATGTGTTACCTTGAACTCCACTTCTCCTGTGTCCTTCTTCTTCCTTAGATTACTGAGCTGCTTCTACATATAATGAAGGAACAAAAATAAAAATAAATTTTCTTAGCAGCCTGCTCTGCAGAAACTACTTGCGAACCCATATGGCAGTGAGCATGAGATGTTTTGTTCCTGGATGACTCACTAGCCAGGTGACTGCAATGGAAGATCAGGCACGGGCTGAGTCACCTGGTGTCCCCATGGACCTAATTGGGAAGTGACCAGTCAAGGGTCAGCGGCAGGACTGGGGACCCAGGCCAGAACTGCTCTCTGGCCGAGAGGAAGATGGTCCATAGTATAAGCAGAGTGTCTCAACCTCCCTTCACACTAAACACCTCTCCACTTGACTTAGTGTGCTCCTGAAATTCCGTGGCCTCACTAGGGTGGCCCGTTCCTGCTTTCTGACATCCTGTCTCATTGGACAGTGCGTCCTCAAAATAGTTCTCATTGACGCATTATGACTTCCACTTGTTCCAACTCCCTTCCTTGTTCCTCTTTTCTCCCCCCTCCGTTTTCCCCACCCTTTGTCTCTCTTCTGGTTCTGTGAATTGGCCTGATGTGCCAAACCACAGCCTTTCCTTCTGCTGTCCAGGCAAACTTGCTGGCGGTCTCGTCTAGCCTTTCTGATGGGCCTCCTCTTCCCGGCCAGCCCTCCTAGGTTGGATTTTGGAACTCTGATCGTCCTGACTCCATTTAGAAGGTAAATTCATTTTAGCCTCCTCTGGGGCTTTCCGGCTCCCTCCTCCCACCGCCGCCCTGTTCAATGCATGTTCAGCCGTGTGTATCGTGACCAGGACCATGGGGTGGCTTCAGAGAAAAACAGAGAAGAAAGGAAAACATTCACCTGCCTCAAACAGCTGGGGACTCAGGATAAAAACAGCGAGGGCAAACAGAATAGCAACGAGAGCTGCTGGAAAAGCAGCAGCCACCCAAAGTGAGCCCTTCCTGCGTGCCCGCCCTTTGTGCCCGGATTTTGACAGGGATCGGTTCATTGAATCCCTCCAGCCACCCTGTAAGGACCAGGGCCAATCCACCTGGTTTCCCGGCTCTGGCTAAACCGTCAGAGGAAATGGGCGGTGGGGATGGCTAATTCTTTTCAGGGACAAAAGTTCTGATGAGGATCGCCCCTTCTCCAGCGCTGCTGAGTCCGGGCCCCTGAGGCCAGGCAGGAACACAGCCTTATGAATGACTGGAAACAGAGGCCCAAACTCCTTCCACATGTTCAGGAGGGAGGGGTGGCCTCAGAGCCGCAGCTCACTGAATCGGCATGGCCTAGGCGCGGAGACTTCTGATGAGTCAGTGCCTTTTAGCCACTGCAATCCGGGGAACCTGCCCTTGGTGGCAGGTCTTGGTGGGGGGTATCGTGGGGGGGGGCTGGCTGGTTCTCATGAAATCAACCTGTGATTCACTGAGAGGAGGTAAAGGGAGCTGGCTGACATGACTCCCCAGGCATGACTCCCTAAAGAACATATCCCAGCAGCTTGTCTCATCCTCTGGGGTCAGGGGCCGCCCATTCACTGGGAGGGGGCTGGCTGTTATTTATTTCCCATCTGGAAAGCCTTTCTATTGTGGCTACAAATCAAGGACTCATAGGCAAATAGATGCTAATTGGAGAATGGATGGATGGAAAAATGGAGAGGCTGGGAAAAAGTTCGGAGAGATAATTTGATGTGTCCATACCTCCCATGGTCCTCTCTTCTAACTCTTCCCGACATCTCCTTGTGCTTCTGCAACCCGCCCCCCCCAACCCCAGTGAAAATCGATGGCATTTCTGTCCAGAATTGCCCCCCCCCCAGATGCTGATTCCCATGGAAACTTCAAGGAAGGAGGCAGAGACCTAAAATAGTTCAGGCTCTGCTCCTTCAGAGGAAGGCAAAGCCTTTTCAGTAAGGCAGTAAGGGGGGCTGTGCTCATATCTGGCTGGGAAAAGAGCCGCTGGGAGCTGAGACGTGGCCAGGCAGCCCTTGCGGGGGGGGGCTCCTGGGTGCCTCGTGGGTTCTGAACCGTGAGGCCTTCTGAAGCCGGCGGCTCTGGGAAAACTGGCTACCTTTCTTTTGTGATCAATAGACAGTGCCTGGCTCAGGGCTGCCCCAACTCAGAGGTGGTCTTGGAACTTAGATGCAGGCCAGGAACCGCTGCCATAATACCCACCTCACAGTCCTCACGCTTGCTCGGTGAGGGTGTAGTCACGTCAGAGGCTGGGGCCCAGGGGTTACTCATGGGCTGGTAGCAGGACCCCGCTTGCAGAGCTGTGGAGTCGGGAAGGGCCTTCGAAGTGAGACAGACTCAAGCTCTGAGGAAGTTTAGGGCTTCCAGGATTCCACATCTGATTCTGGTGTTTTTAGAACAATGAAAGTTTAAATTGTCAGAGGAACTGCTTCAACCCATTTGCATGTTTTGTATTGGAATTCCATGCATAATATGGAGACATGAGCTCGGTTGCTTAAAAAACAAAACAAAACTGATCTAGTTCAATGCCTCTCCATTTGCTCCATTATATATTTGGAGCATTTATATATTGCTCCATATATGTTTGCTTTGGAGCAATTGCTTTGGAGCAATTATACATTGCTCCATATATATTAATGGAGCATCTACTTTGAGCAAGGCCTGGGGTTGGTCTGGGCTGGCCTGGGCTGGCCTGGGCTGGACAGGGCAGACCTCAAAGGGCTTAAAATCCATTGAGTGGCAGTGTTGTTAAGACAGATAGACGAATGATTATCATATGTTAGGAATAGTCAAGCAAAGAAACAGGCTGAGGGGAGTGAAATGACTCGCCTAAGGCCACATTAGTAATGGTGACTCAGGACCATGGTCTGTTGATTGGGTGCCTACCTTTTCTCTTAGATCCCTCTGCTCCCTAATGAGGCCCTGAGATGGATAGTGTTCAAATGTAATGTTTAAAGAGTTAAAAGTGTGATTACCATACAAATGTAACATGAACTTGTGTCAAAGTATTTATTCAACTTAATTAATGAGGGAAGCAGTAAGATATTAAGATTAGTTTAGAAGAAAATTAAGGGAAGAGAGGGGACCCTGGCTGGCTCAGTCAGTAGAGTGTGCGACTCTTGATCTTGGGGTTGGGAGCTCAAGCCCCACATTGGGTGGAGAGATTACTTTAAAAAAATCTTTAGAAAATTCAGGGAAGGGGCATTTATACTTGGTCAATCAAAGGAACGTTGAAATCAATTATCTGACAGTTTGGAAATTGGTTAATGTTCTACAAAGCAATGAACCCTAACCCTCAGAGAGTTACCTTTGCTACCAAATTATTTGCATTGCGGTTGGACAAGAATCATATATACTGTTCTCATCAGGAATCATTTCTATTGTTACTGGTTTTCTACAAGTTAACCTCTACCCTTACAGAGTTATAAAATATCCTACTCACTAGAAGTCAAACAAAGGTATACACCCCTAGAAAATCAGGTAATTCATAAGTATGGTGGGTCTACTTATCAAAATCCTGCATTATATTGAAAGGACACCTAGTATTTCCTTGGCCTATTTCCAAATTTTGGATAATTTTTCTTGACAATAGTGTGTGTGTGTGTTTGTGTGTACACACGTACACATTTTCTGGGTATGTTTTGTCTAAATGTTGGAAGGGAGTTCAGTCACACTACAGTAAAAGGGACTGAGACATTCAACTTGATGAGAAGTTTTGGGGGCACTGGAAAAACACCCCCTTGGTTAGGCTGATTTCCCTAAAAATAAATTTATTGGTCTTACCATCTGAGGACAAAGGGACCACTTTAGAGAATTGGATGAAGGGCGTGGATCGTGGGGAATGAATCTTCCTCAGTCGGGTCCTCCTATTGAAAAAGGCCTTCCTGGGGCCCTGCAGAAAGAGGAGGTTTACCTGGCCGAGCCCAGGAAGCCTAAGCTAGGGGAAGCAGGGAGGATGAGAGATTCTGTTCAAACAAGTGCCTGGGGTTTGCTTCCTGGCTCGACTTCTCTTAGGGTTATTTTGGTGCCCCTCTTTCTCTCTACTCTCCCCCCGCCCCAGCTTTTTCTCTGTCCTTTGACAGTGTGAAGACTGTTCACATTTGAATGGCATTTTGTAGTATACCAAGGACACAAGCCCTGTGACGTCGATATTACCATTTCATAAAGGTTAATTGAGTTGCCCAAGGTCATGACGCGGCTAGTAAAAAGAGGATTCAGAAGTCAAATACGGGCCTTTCAAGTCCAATCTTTGTTCTTCCAGTTTATCTCACTCAGCCTTTCCTGACATTTCTGGAGTTCTCCCTGGACCATTCTACACCTTGACCCGAAGATAAATGTATTACGAAGTTTGAGTAGGTTTCAGAAGATATGCTTTGTCCTGGCCGGTCAGTGGAAGATCACCGCCCCCCTAGCCCCAACCTCCCACCATATTTAGGCTGTGTTTTCATGTTAGTACATCAGGGCCTTGGACCCCTATGTAGGGGCTGTGAAGCGATCACTAGAATAATTGGAGAGAGGGCACATTGCATTGTCCTGGGCCTCAGATTTTCCTATGCACACATAGGTGTCAAACCAGTTGTTAATTAAAGCCGGTCCATCATTTATGACCTGACACTTGGGGTCCAGGGCTCAGTCTTGCTCCAGCACTTGTTATTGCTGGGACCTCAACAGTGAGGGTGGTGATGAGTTTCTTCTGACCTTTCTCATTCTTTCTTCCTTCCCACACAGCCTGTGGTTGGTGAATGTCTGTGGTATGGCCAGACCTGCTGTGTGCATCTGAGAGCTATAAATCTGGGTGTTTGGGGAAGTTGGGAAGGATGGGACAGGCCAGTTACCCATCAGGCCAAGTTGGGTGCTAATCTCTTTGTCTCTGTTGCAGTGTCCAACATCTGTACCACACGAGGCGTCCGCTCCTGCCAGCAGTGTCTGGCTGTGAGTCCTGTGTGTGCCTGGTGCTCAGACGAGGTAAGGGGAAGACATCTGACCTGACTTCTCCTCCAGGCTCAGCAGCTTTTGTACAGGAATGGACCCAGAGGGGCGTCTCTTCCCTGCTAAATACACCAGCCCCTTGTCCCTTCTGAGCAAAGCTAGGGTGAAGCCTTCCCATTAATGGATGTCAAAGGGACCTCTCGTGGGGTTGCTGCTGGGAATGCCGTCCAGATTCTGCTGTGCGGCCCCCTAACATGAGCCGGTTTGGTTAGGTCTTGGTCCCACTGTAGCCATTGTCTCTCTTTACCACACTTTGCTTGCTTTTTGTTGGGGTGGAGCACCCCAGGGGAGGAGGACTTTAGGTATCAAAAAGAGAGTTAACTGAGGGTTCTTGGTATAGAAGGGATGCTGGCTTACAAACATCCCTGAGTTTTTACAAGGCAAATAAAAGAGAAATCTTGTGCTCGGTGGGTGGGTGGGTGGGGGGGGGGCTGCGATGTTCAGTCAGAGGATCTCTTCCCTTTTCCTCTGTGAAGTTTGGGCCCCCACAACTTTACCTTTTCCTTTCTCTTTCTTTTATCTTCCTCCTTCCTTCCCTCTCTCTTAGGTGTGAATGAGAGAAGGTGCTGGGCCAATTTGGTGAGCCTAGGAGGGTGACAGGAAGGGGTTAGCTATGTCTAGGCAGAGGGTTTGTTGTGTCTGGGGCTCTAGGGAATGAGTGTGTCTGAGGGAATGGCTATGTTTGTGGCTAGGTCGGAAATTTGGAGCTGGTGAGGGCCCCAGGGGGTGGGGGGCAGTGAGTGTGGCTGGAGAGATTCCAGTGATTACAGAGTCTGCGGCTGAGTCATTGGCAGGGGCCCCCAGCAGGTGGTTACCTGAACTCCTGTCCCAGGCTGCTTCTGGGCTACCTGAAGCGTCCTCTGGGTCACAACAGCACGTCTCTGTCCTCCGCAGTTTTAGGACTGCTCCAACCCAGCCTCGTCATTCTCTTCGCTTCTCTTCCCAATCTGCTGAGTTTCCTAAAAAGGCAACCTCCCTGGCAGGCCAGTGGGGGTGTTGGGGGGGAGAGAGGGAGTGGAAGCTGGGAGGCTGTGTTTATCCCTAGACAGGAGGATTGCCAGCGCTGCGGAGGCCAGCCCAACACACTACGTCGCCTCTGTACAGATCCGCACGGGAACTCCTTCCAGAGGCAGCTGCCCAACATCTGGGCCACACTGACTTCACTTAGCAAATAAAACATTCCCTGGGGCTGGGAGTGAGGGGTGGGAGGGGATGGGGGAACCCTTCCCCCCTCCGCCCCCAAATGTTCTCCACCCCTCTGGGCTGAGCTGGCTGCTCAAGTGTGATGGGGCCCCCTCCCTTCTCAGTTGCCATATCCTCCTTCCCTTGGTTGCCATCATAATATTGTTAAGCTGCTTTTGTAAGGAAGTTGGACTTCTGCAACTGCATCCTCGAGGAAGGGAGAGTGTCCTGGATTGGACGGCCTGAAGCTGGCCGGAGCCGCTGGGTAGCCATGGGGAAGCCCTAATGTCACTCCGAGGATGCTGTCTCTTCCTTTTCTCTCCTTGTTAACCCAGAGTGAGTGAAAAGGCAGGCAAGTGTGGCTGAGAGGAGTCTGGGGAAAAGGAAAACATACTCTTGGAGTGTCTGTCACCCCTTTTGATCAGCCCTGTACCTGAGGTGTGTGGAGGCCCAACCAGACAAAGCCCATAGTTCACATGACCAGATTGGGGAAAGGCAAGTGTAGAATATTTATGGATGACCAAGGCAAATTTTGTCCCCTGGGGCAGACCAGGGGAGGACATGGGGAGAAGGTACAGGGTAGGATCAAAGCATAAGGTAGGACCTACCTAGGAATGGTGGGGAGGGGGTGGGGTGAGTCAGGGAGGAAATGAGTGCATCATGGACCAAAGAAAACTGATGGGTAGAAGTAGAAGGTCCAATATGATATTTTTTGGGAGTATGGACTATAAACAGGAAAGTGGGGGAAGCCAAGGATTTAGTGAAAGACTACAACTATCTCTGGGAAAGGAGGAGGAGGGGAGGAGAGATAGCGGAGGAGCCCAGTGTGGGGCAAAGCGTGTCAGCCAGCTTCCTCTGGGGAGGAGTGGGAGGTGGGAATCCTGGGCTGTAACCCGAATATGACTGGTGGTGTGTGTGTGTGTGTGTGTGTGTGTGTGTGTGTGTGTGTGTGTGTGTGTCCCGAGGGCTTTCCCTGCACAGGCCAAGTTTAACTGCTGAAAGTGTCTTGGCCGTTGACTTAAAAAACCAGAAGCAAACAGTCTGGGCCATTTTGAATGTGGCTTGTTGGATAACTGATCCTAGAGGGCCCTCTGCTTCTGCCTCCCCTACCGTGGGGGTGCAGGCAGGGTTGGCAGTGCCTGCAAAAACAACTGGTTGGGCTCAGCTTTCCCTTGGTCCTCGAGGACAGAGGCTCTGGGTGTGTATAGCAAGTGCTTGGCCCCGTAAGAGGAAAACATAGCCAAAGTGGATGAGTGCAGTTTTGGGCCCATCTGCATAGGGTGTGTTCTTGGGGAGGGGGAGGGTTGTATACTGATATGGGTGGGGGTGGTGTGCTGCTTCTGGGCTGTGAATGTAGCAAAGAGGCCAAGGTCACACAGAGATTCAACTCACGGTCTTGGCCTCACTGGTGCCATGTTGGAATCTAGAACCTTCCACACTTGGCTGGTTTTAAGAATCACCTGGGGTGCTGGTTAAATAGAAAGTTTCCCAGGATGGATCCCAGACGTTTTGCATCGGAATGGGTTGTTATGATAGCAAATTTGGCAAACACTGCTGATCAAAGGGGCTGATTTGAGGTCATGGTGAGTGGAGGTGAAGTTAAGGCAGCTAGATAAAATATAGGACACCCAGTTAAATTTGAATTAAACAAGTAATTTTTGATATAAGTATGTCCCATATATTTACTAAACTTGGTGACTCTAAGATGGAGGGAAATGCTAGGCTTCTTACATAGTCCTGACTACATATCAGAAGGCGGGCCAGCTCACACTCAGCCTGACAGCCAATGATGAATGAAGACTGGGTTTGGGTCTAGCAAAGTAGAAGACATTTCTTCTCTGTATCTGTGGGGGACAGGTATGGGGCCATTATTTAACTCCTTTTTTAGACAAGATAATTTTTTTAAAGATTTTATTTATTTATTTGAGAGGGAGAGAGCATGAGAGGGGAGAAGGTCAGAGGGAGAAGCAGACTCCCCATGGAGCTGGGAGCCCGATGCGGCACTCGATCCCGGGACTCCAGGATCATGACCTGAGCCAAAGGCAGTTGCTCAATCAACTGAGCCACCCAGGCGCCCAGGACAACATAATTTTGTTCTCACTTCTCTGCTGCTTTTTCTTTCTATTTTTCTTATCCAGAATTTAAATGTTTATCTTGAGAGTTTTGCTCAACCTTTTATTGTAAAAATAAAAATATAACATTGAAAGTGCCCTCCCCCATAAACAAGTGGGTATGGATACCAATAACCATCAATCAAAGTGCTTTCCTTTTTGTCTCCTTCTTTCTGTCTCTTCCACACTTCTCTGTATGCTCTAGTGATTTTTGGTTCTCACTGGATGTCCATCAAGAAAACAATGTTAATTTATTTTGGTTGGAGACATTTGGTAGCTCTCTAGGAGGAAAAACTAAGTAGCAGGCCCTATTCCCCCTTGTCCTCCAAGAAAAGAGAATGCAATAATAGTAGTAATTTTAATGGTAATAGTAGAAAAGAGTCATCTTCTATATGCATTTATTTGTTTATATCCTATCAAAAGGATTTTAGTATGTTTGACTTATATCCAGATTTTTCATATTTTGATAGCATTTCATGTTCACAGTCTTATTTGACCCCCTGACCGAGCCTATGAGATAGGCAGGATAATGGCAGTTTTTCATGCTTTACTTTCCCAATATCCAAAACAGGATGAATGGAGAATGGGACTAATAGCATGCATCATTCTCCCAGGAGAGGGAGGGGATTCAGCTCACACCATGAGTGGGCTGGAACCTCCCACCTCTGTGCTCAGGATCTTCCCCTGGGTCTTGGTTATTTCTGCCCTTTCTTGTGTCACATCCGGTTTCACTGGGAACTGGGACTTTAACATTCCTCCTCCCTCCTTCCAGTTGTTTCGCTGAGTAACCTAGAGACATTCCTCCACCTTCCCAGTCTGGGTTATTACAGAAGGGAATGTTGCCCAAGTGTGTTGAGGTCACCGCCTTGGTATCCTTCTGGGACAGAAGGCTCTCAGGGAGAGCGTGACTGAAGAGCAGACCTATTATGTTCCTGACCTCTGATGTCAGTGACCATAGAGGAGGGAGGGAAACAGTTTTTCTTTCTTAGTGTTTATATTTCTAAGGAAATTCATAACAAACCATAAGGACTGTCAGCAGGGCTTAGCACTTCAACCCTTCTTGTAATAAGCACTGTCATGTTGGAAAACAGGGAGTCAGGAAACCCCCTCCAGAACATTCTCTCCCTTTGCTGAGGCAGCTTAAAGATATACAGTGGCCTGCTCTCATTCAGCTTCCTGTCTCCCCTTCCCTCTCTCCTTCAGCCGCTGTCTTAGTCCTGGAAAGGATCAGCTCTTCCGTGCATTTTGGTCTATCCAGTCATTGCCTTTTTTGGGAGGTTTTCTCCCCGGGGCTTTGTGGGCAGCTGGAATTAGAGATAAGGTAGGGAGTGCTGTGAGCAGGAGACTGCGTCCTGAGGGAGAAGTGTTAGGAAAGCCGTGAAGGGGCCGCAAGAGGAGTTTGGGCACAAAAACTCCAAGGGCCCACAAGTTCTCTCCCTGCCATTCTGTCCTTGGCCAGGGCTTGGAGCAGGGAGGGCATTTTCATCTCTCTTGGAGAGTTGGAGGATCCATGATGTCCCCACTGGAATATTCTGAGCCAAAAGTTTAAGTCTTAGGCACTGTTTCCCATTGCTGATCCCATTTATCCACCTCATACTTGTGAAGCTGAGTGGGAAAGACAGAAGCTGCTGGCTTCCAGAAGCTTTTTTCCTCAGAGCTAGGAGAGTCCTCATGCTGTTTGTCTTAGTCTATTCAGGCTGCTATAACAAAAACACCACAGACTGGGTGGCTTGAGAATAGACGTTTATTTTCCACAGTTCTGGAGTCTGAGAAGTCCAAGATCAAAGTAGCAGCAAATTTGGTGTCACAGTGGCTGTCTTTTTGCTATGACATGGCAGAAGGGGCCGGGGAGCTTTCTGAGACCTCTTATCTAAGGGCACCAATCCCATCATAAAGGCTCCACCTCAATACCTAATCACCGCCCAATGCCCTCCTCCTAATAACTTGAGGGTTAGGGTTTAACATATGAATTCTGGGGGGTACAGACATTCAGTCTACAGCACTGTTGGTCTTCATGTTCCCACCCACCTGCGGAAGACTTTCAGCCTATCAGAAAGGGCTGGACTTGACAGGGAGAGAGACTTTGAGCTTCAGGAGGGGTTTTAGGCTACAGAATCCTGATTTTCTGAGCATGGATGGTTCCTTGTGGCCAAATCCCGCCCCTGGAAATATGGCTACCAGTCACCTGCAGGGGCTAAGGAGGCAGAACATTACCTGTCCTTCCCATACCTTCCACATCCCCATCTTGCCTTCTGTTCCCAACCTGGGCATTCTCAGGTGTGGTCTTTCTGGGACCATGGCTTGCATACTTCTGCTTCTCTGCCTGGATTCTCACTCAATACAGCATTTAATACAAACTCTCATTTTGTGAGGATCATTTCAGTTACGCAATCTACTTAACACCTCACTTCTGCCATTCTTAGCCCTGGAACTTTGGGCAAGTTACTCAACTTCTCCAAACCTTAGATTTCTTTCTTGTGAAGCCTCCAAGCCTCAGGTTTTTCGCTTTTAAAATAGTAATAATAATAGTTATTGACCCTGACCTAGAGAAAGAAATACATTGTATATTGTTAGAGTAACTTATCCATAACTAACTTATCCGGGAACTATTTCTAGAGCATCTCCTAACAACAGCTTTTATTTATTTGAGCACTTATCCTGCAGCAGGCACCATACTGTGGGTTTTATGTGCATTGTCTTGGGGCGCCTGGGTGGCTCTGTCAGCTGAGTGGCTGACTCTTGATTTTTGGCTCAGGTCATAACGTCAGGGTCCCGGGATCAAGCCCCGAACTGCACACGGCAGGGAGTCTGCTGGAGGCTCTCTCTCTCTACCCCTCCCCCGACATGCTCTCGCTCAAATAAATCTTTATATGCATTGTCTTATTTAGTCCTGTGTAATGTCCCTGTGAGTGCGGGCTTTTACTGTCTTCGTGTTAAAGCTGAGGAATGGAGGCGTGGAGAGCTCCGGTGATGTGCCCCAGGAACCAGCTAGCAAGAGGCAATGCTGAGATATAGTCTCTCCCAGTCTTCTCCTGTGCTCTTAGCCCCATCCATCTCTGCTGCCCACCCCCACCCCCGTCCTTGTTTCCCCCTCCCACCTTTGTGGTGACCCCTGGGGTGGTGCTGGGAAGAGAGAAGGGACAGCCCCTGCCTTCGGGGATCACACACCTCAGCCAGTGTCTTAACATAGTGACTTCCAACCTGTTTGACCCTGACCTAGAGGAAGAAATACATTGTATATCAGCGTGTATTATACCCAACTCCCAGTATATAAATATTTCACAAAATAATATTTACTTTTGCTATTTATATGTGTTGATACTTTCTATTCTATTCAGTTGCATTTTATTGAATAAATTGATGATCCTCTACACTGATTTTGGGGACCCACATGTGGGTTGCATTTCAGTTTGAAAACTCCTGGTCTAACAGGCAGCTTGCAACATGGGCCCTCTTCCTAGCTACGAACCCATGAACAGGGAACAGGCACTTGCCCAATCTTTCTGGTGCCTCAATTTCTCCCTTCTGTACAATGGCTGTCTTAGAATGGACCACCCGAGTTCATTTTTGCTGGTTTAGCTCCAGAGGGCTGGGTAAGCTTCAGGTTGCTGGGAGTCGGCTAGGCCTGCAGGAGGCAGAGAGCCACACAGCTCCGACCACAGGGCTTTACCTCGAGCTCTTGTCTTACAGGCCCTGCCTCTGGGCACTCCCCGCTGTAACCTGAAGGAGAATCTGCTGAAAGATAACTGTGCCCCGGAGTCCATCGAGTTCCCCATCAGCGAGGTCCGCATCCTGGAGGCCAGGCCCCTCAGCGACAAGGGCTCTGGAGACAGCTCCCAGATTACTCAAGTCAGCCCTCAGAGGATTGCGCTCCGGCTCCGGCCAGGTAGGGAGGGGGCTCTTTTCAGGGAGGGACCCTCAACAGATGGGCATAGGGCGCAAGTTGGAGGCCTGCACCTTGGGGACGTAGCTTGCAATGGAAACGGGGTGGGAAGAGAAGGATGTCGGGGGCAGTGTAGGCCAGAAAACGCAGGAAAATGGAAGGTACTGGTACTGGAACCCCAAATCAGAAGCTCTGAGTTTGAATTTTAACTGTCCCCTAGATTACCATTTGACCTTGGACAAGTTACTTAATCCTTCTAACATAGTAGGAACTCAACAAAATGTTTATTTCTTCTTTCCCCCAATGCCTGTTTTACCTAATAGATAGCTTTCTGTTGAGGCTTGAATGAGAGAAGATGAGAAAGTAATATGTTATAAGCCCCCTTTCCAGGTGAGATTGGGGCAGGGGCACAGGGGCAGAGAATATAGGGACAGGAGACCTTCAAGGGGGGGAAGGATTAGACTATGAGACAAGCATTTTAAAGCACTGATTTAGGCTTTTCTATTATATCAGGAAGATTTAACCAAGTCCCTTCTTTGTGCACAGCATCTGTTGGGAGCTCTGGGATTCAGAGAAGGCTGAAACAGAGTTCCTGCCTTTTACAGCGTCTGAAGTATAGTCACTGTGAACCTTGGGACCCAGAGGGTTAGACAGATGGGCATCTAGAAAGGGTAGAGAATTTTAGAACAGAAAAAAAAAAAGAGAGATTAAAAATCAGAGGATCAAGCCATCGGAAGAGGAACAGAATTGCAAGGGGAGAATAGAGGGAACCAAGACTTTCAAGTTTGATTTGATCTAGAAGTTACTTAATCTCAACTACATCCAAATCCACTTATGAAGCCTTAGAGGGAGATAAAGGCAAAAAACTAACATCCCCTTGCCTTCCAGATGATTCGAAGAATTTCTCCATCCAAGTCAGGCAAGTGGAGGATTACCCTGTGGACATCTACTACTTGATGGACCTGTCTTACTCCATGAAGGATGATCTGTCAAGCATCCAGAACCTAGGCACCAAGCTGGCCTCCCAGATGCACAAGCTCACCAGTAACTTGCGGATTGGCTTCGGGGCTTTCGTAGACAAACCCGTGTCACCATACATGTACATCTCCCCACCAGAGGCCCTCAAAAACCCCTGCTATGAGTAAGTCCCTCCTGTAGAAGCCGGGCCAGCATCCCTCCCCTTGGCCTCAGGCTGGTCCAAGTCCTGCTTCCTGTTTCTAGCTCTAGGATAGCTTTGTTGCTGCCATCTGGCCACGTCATATCTCCTTTCTACCTTGGGCTTCCTGTCTGGCAATGAGCTGGCCTGTGGATCTGGAATGTTGTGTCAATAGAATCCAAGGCTGGAGTGTTAGAAACTGCCAAAACCCCTGTGACCCTTGAGACCCTGAAGATTAGACAGATGGGCATTTAGAAAGGGTGGAGAATTTCCAGAAAGAGAACTAATCATCTTCTTGTCTTGGTCACAGGGAAGTAGGAGATAAGAGAGAATTGGAAGGAAACTGAGACTAAAAGTAGAAATTTATGGAAAAGTAAATAGAGGAATTATGAGTTCAGAAGGATTGATTCCATTGTCCTCCCCATTATCAAGAGTGTGAGTCCACAGAATTAAAATGCAAGGAATTATGTTCTAGAGGAATAGAAAAAGAGTATTGAACCTTCTAATAGATTAAAAAATTGTTAAGTATGCTTCTGTTGACACTTTGGCTTATGACTGAATGAATAGCTTATTTACTTAATTGGTGGAGACTATAAAAATCCACAGAGTATAATAACTTAAAATGATGGTTATTGAGCCTGACAATATACAAATTTTCTTTTTAGTTTTCAAAATTATATGATGTATCCTTTCAACCCATCTGGGTTGTAAAGTTTCACCAGTAAGCTGTCAGCCATCAATTACATGAGCCACGGGGCCAGGGACAGAAAGGCTCCCGTCCAGCACAGATTGATCAATTTGTTGATGGTTCATGGACATTAAGTTCTGCTTTATCGTTGTGTTAATGTTATTTTAGAGAAGTGTTAAGCCTAAGGTGATAGCAACAACTAGAGCCTCACTCTTATACAGGTGCATTACATGAATTAACTCATTTAAGCCTCATGACAGCTCTTAGGAGATTAGACCAATCATGTCCTCATTTTTATAGAGAAGCTTGCCTGAAGTTCCATGATTAGAAGCTGGGACTTGAACCCAGGCAGTATGGTTCCACAGCTTACTGTCTTATCTTCTAGGCTAGCTGGAGGAAAAGCCAATGTGATGGCTCAGATGACAGGAGGGGTTTGGGGTCTGAACTGTCTGGGTAATTGTGGTTGTATAGGATTGGCCTGGGTAGCGTGGATCCATGTTCGTCTCCCCCTCTTTCCCTCTCACTCCCCATGTGGCCTTTTCCATCTGGTATCTGCTTAAATTATCCCCCTTCCTCCCCAGTATGAAGACCACCTGTTTGCCTATGTTTGGCTACAAACATGTGTTGACACTAACCGACCAGGTGACCCGCTTCAATGAGGAAGTGAAGAAGCAGAGTGTGTCGCGGAACCGAGATGCCCCAGAGGGTGGCTTTGATGCCATCATGCAGGCTACAGTCTGTGACGTGAGTTTGAAGGGCACAGAGCGTCTGGCGTGGTCAGCATAGATTAAAATGGGGGAAGGAAGTGGTTCAACTGTGGGGATTTGTGTGTGAAATAAGAGGAACTAAGCCAAGTTTTGTACAGTATGAGCAATAAGTTTCTCCTGATATGCAACCTTTGTTTGTATCATCCCATGGCCAGAGTTGACATTTTTTGAACCTCAGTCATCCCAGATGTTTTCTGGGGAGAGCATCATCCTGCCTTCTCTGGACGTGTATCAGAATCAAGGCTGGGTGCACTTGACCTTAGCAAAGTGGGGAGATGTTCAGATGGGGTTTCTTTAGCCCCGCCCAGCTCTGCCGGTGCAGGGGGGTTTCTAGACAGGCCGTGTGATTATCGCTGGAAAAGTTATATTTGGAGTTGAAGTAGGTGTCTTGCAGCTGATTGAACTAATCAGCTGAGACTCCTTTCCTAAGAGAACAGAAATCCTCAAATTGGAAAAGCTCCAGCTTGCCATCCAAGGGACTGGGACCGAAGCCCTTCTTCAAGATGACTTCTTCAGCCCTCCAGGTGTGGAAGCCCTTGGGTCTTTGTCTTCTACCAATGACATGGCTAAAGTTGCTTTCTCTGTTTTACTTTTTTTTTTTAAACAGGAGAAGATTGGCTGGAGGAATGATGCGTCCCACTTGCTGGTGTTTACCACTGATGCCAAGACCCATATAGCGCTGGATGGAAGGCTGGCAGGCATTGTCCAGCCCAATGATGGGCAGTGTCATGTTGGCAGTGACAACCATTACTCTGCCTCCACTACCATGGTGAGATTCTTGGTACCACCTGTGGTTCCAATTCACTATGGCCAGGGCTGCCCTAACCCAGGCAGAGCCTTTGTGTGACTATGAAAATGGCAGCCCTTCCCTGGGGCAGGGTGTGGGGCTTGTCTCAGCCTGTCCTCCCACTGCCTCCCATACCAGCTGGACACCCTCATCCAGGCGACAGATGGCACAGCCCTTATAAGGGGTCCTGGCTGCAGTCATTGCTGCTACCACCTCCACTGCCTCCAGCACCAGCAGCAGCAGCATCATGGCATCCAGAATGGACCCGAAGGACTTTTGCAGGGCCAGCTGGAGAGCAGGCCTTCCTGTCTCCTGTGTACAGATTAGCCTCTTCTTGGAATACTATGCTCACTTGTGGTTGTTGAAAGAAGACAGAGGAAAAAGAGACACAGATCATCAAAAGAGTGGAGATCTGTTCCGTGGGGAAAGGTTGAAGGGCTCCGAGTCACTTAGCTTGAAAGAAAGAAGTTTAGCTGATACTTGAGAAGACTTCTGATAAGTTGTTTTCTATGTCCTTAGAGGGTCAAATAAGAGGAAGGGAGTTTAATTGCTGTAAGCCATCAAGAAATGTATGACCCTCAGAATACTGATACCCTGGATATCTGGGGCTAGGTGTGAACTCTTCATCTCTTAAAGACAATAGCAGCTCCTTGTCTAGGTGGTTTAATGGTACACCTGTGTAAAGGTAGGAGTCTGAGCTGGATGATCTCCTGAGTTCCCTGCAAGGCCTAGGATCCCAGGGACATGTTCACAAGTCACCAGCATCCCCACTGTGACTTGAGTTCCTTGGTGTCAGCCATGTCCAAGTCGGGCACTGCCAGGCATTGGTGAGTCAGTAGTAATCATTGACACCTAATCTAGGCAAGACAGCTTACCAGGGGCTGAAGGAGATAAAGGGACTATGTAAGGTCCTCCCCTTTTTGGTTTAGTTGAGGAGATGTGCTACAAAGAATACAAGATGCGTGATTAGTGCTAAAGGGGTAGCCCAGTCTATAAGGACTTTAGGGATTCAAAGGAGGAAAGCTCATCATGAACTGGGATGGCCAAGGAAGGTGGGATCTGAGCTGGGTCCTAAGGAAGGAGGAGGATTGCCGAAAAGAAGACCACTCCATGGGGGAGAAAGGGTGGGCTGGCTCAGTGGTAAGTGCAAGAGGGAGAGATGTGAATGCTGATTGGCAAGGAAGGCTGAGATCACTCTGAGGACACACATGCCAGGCCGAGGCATTTGTCAGTAGCTACAAAACGAGGAAACTTCACAATGAGGCCTGACACATATGGACGGAGAGCGATGGGTAGGAAGACTCTGAGTTCCGCTTTGCTTCTCCCTCCTTTCTTCCTGCTTCTCACCCATCCCTCTCTCTTCTGATCCGCAACATCACCTTGTGATGCCGCTCTTTGGATCTTCACTTTGTTTTGTAGTTGTATCTACCTGTCTTCAGCACCAGACCAGGAGCTCCCTGGCAGCAGAGACTATAATATATTTGTCATTCAAAAAATGTTAATTGAGTTAATGGAAAACAAAATGAGGCCTGACAGTACCTGACTCATGGATGCTGCTCCTTGGTGGGGATGCGTTGGAGTCTAGTGGGAAGAAAGAGATGTTTGGTTTTGACACCACCAGCCTTTGCCTCTTCATCTATCCCTGGAGTTCACAGCTGGGTTTGTGTTGCTACTTACTCCCTTGGCTCACATTGATCATGGGGTGGAAAGGTGTAAGCAGCCCCACTGTCTGGGCCATGGCATGAATCAGCCAAGTTCTAAGGCGTAGAGTCGAGGGATGTATGTGAATAGAGGTGAATTCTTAACCGACCTCCATGTCCTTTTTACAGGATTATCCCTCTCTGGGGCTGATGACGGAGAAGCTATCCCAGAAAAACATCAATTTGATCTTTGCAGTAACTGCAAATGTAGTCAACCTCTACCAGGTGACTGTGCCCCCAGGGCTGCCCACAATGGGGCTTGTGATGATGGGTGGACCTGCCTCGGGGAGCAGTGTGCCCCACCATGGGCCCATGTCCCCATCCAGTAAAGACCCTCCTCCAGCTTGTTCCTAGAAGCTAATGATTCCTTTTTATGGTTTCTCTCCCCCAACTTCGAACCTAGCAGGATGGGTATGCTGGTGTTTGCAGAACTAGAGGGGAGTCATTTAGTGGGGGTGTGGGGGGGTGAGAGGTTCTTTATAATTTTATTCAGGGGTGAAAAACTGCTAGATTTATTACTGGCAGTAACAAGTAAAATGTCCCTTTGTTCCCTCAATCTTCGTTTCAAGACCCTCAGTGTGATTTGGGGAGGCCTTTGGAAACCACCATCTTCATTCAGTCAGCCTTGCACATCTTTGTCTTCCTAGAACTACAGTGAGCTCATCCCAGGGACCACAGTGGGGATTCTGTCTACGGATTCCAGCAATGTCCTTCAGCTCATTGTTGATGCTTATGGAGTAAGTGTCTTGTGCTGGGAATGGGCCTGCTAAGAATCCACCTCACTTGGCATGACCCAGGAGGGCTCAGATTTGGGAGTCCTGGATGCTAGTCCACCATGCAGCCTTCATGGCCATGCTCTTCTTCTTCTAGAGCCTTGTGGATGGCTGGCACTGGGAGGAATGCAGCCTTCTGAGAGACAAATGGCTCAGAAAGGAATGCCAAGGAGTGTTAGGGGCGATGGGTGAAGAGCTTAGAGGAAGTAGAAGGGAAAGAGAGGGTGGGGCTGGGGATGAGGAAGAGCAGAGTCTCGAAATTGGAGGAAGGACAGGGTGAGGGATCGGGCTCCAACAGCAAAGAGAAGAGGACGCTGAGCCCTGGGGAAGGTGAGGTTGGTTAGAAATTTGGTAAAAATGGGGGTGCCTGGATGGCTCAGTCGCTAAGCATCTGCCTTCGGGCTCAGGTCATGATCCCAGGATCCTGGGATTGAGTCCTACATTGGGCTTCCTGCTTGTCGGGAAGCCTGCTTCTCCCTTCTCCCTCTCCCCCTGCTTGTGTTCCCTCTCTTGCTGTGTTTCTCTCTGTCAAATAAATAAATAAAATCTTAAAAAAATATTTGGTAAAAATGGCTACTCTCCAAGGGGACCCGTGCTGGGACTCCCTTTTTGTATCCATGAGGCTTGTAGCTGGTTTAGATTTTACCAAGAGTCATCCAGGCACCAGTGTGGGAGGAGAGAGAGAGAGGGAGAGGGAGAGAGAGAGAGAGAGAGAGAGAGAGAGAGAGAGAGAGAGAGAGAGAGAGAGAGAAGCAGGTCTTGAGCAGGAAAGAGAGTAAGAACCAGGCTCCTAGGGGTGCTTTCCTCTGGCAGCTTCTAGGCGAGTGTCAGCATCGGTACTGCCTCCGAGTCCAGGGCCCCCTGACAAAATTTGTTTGGGATGGAATTAGTTCCTCTCCACTTCCTCTCAGCTCATCTCCTTACCTTCTTTTGCTCCTTTCTGCTCAGAAAATCCGCTCTAAAGTAGAGCTGGAAGTGCGTGACCTCCCTGAGGAGTTGTCTCTGTCCTTCAACGCCACCTGTCTCAACAATGAGGTCATCCCAGGCCTCAAGTCTTGTGTTGGACTCAAGATTGGAGACACGGTGAGGTGGGCTGAGCTGGGCAGGGACTGTAACCCCGAGTGTCTGTGGGCACCCCTCCGCTTCCTTCCTTGCACCTTCTTCCTGAAGGTCACGAGAGGTTAGGTATCATAGAGCTGCCAAACTTTTCCTCTGAGAAAACATTAGACGTTGTCTAAACGTCTCTGTTATGTAAACTTCACCATCAGGATTTTTAAAAAAATGTGCATTTAGGTTACCTCTGTTTGCATACGCATAGTTGATTGCAAATGAAAATTTTTCTTGCCTTCAGCCCCTAACCAGTCTCCAACCTCCCCCAAGGTAATGTCTTTCTTTCTTCTTACATTGTAAAATGGCAGTGTCATCTCTAAGTACTTCCTGAGCACTGACTTTGTGCCAGGCATCATTCTAGCTGCTGAAGATACAACAGCAAACGGAACAGGCAAAAAGACCAAACACCGCTCTCATAGGCTTTCAGAATGCAAATGTTCATTTAGCTCCTCTAGTCCCTCTGTGGCCTCTCTGGCTTTCTTTCCTAAGTTGTTGGTTCTCTTTCACTTGTGCCTAAAGGGGAGGGGCTGGTGAAGAGGGAGGGAAGCAGAAAGGGGGATAGCTCTTATATCTAGACCATCTGTATCTACAGCATCTATATATCAATCTCTATCTACCTGTCCATATGTCTGTCTGTCTATATTCTAGAACAGGTGCACATACCCTATCCAAGAAATATTGGCTGGAAATATATATGATGAAACAAGTGATGAAATGTTCTATGGAAATTAAACAGTAGATCCCGAGCCTGTGGTTGGTCACTGTGTGGTGTTGTGTGGTGCAAAATATGCTTTGTGTGTCTTGCTACAAAGACATACGACATTGTCTAATCAGTCCACCTAGCTTAGTTGGCCAGAGCAGAAGGTTTATAAGATCACAGGTTCTGTTCTGCATGAGCTGGCTTATTTCATATGTGGAATTAAACCCCAACATATCTCATGACTGTAAATTACGTCTGTGCACCCAGCCAGATATAACCGAACAACTATTTGCTTTGCAGACCTGGGTCGTGGGGAGGCTGAGAAACTCCAGGTTGCGGGGGGTTAGACCCAGCTACTCCCCGGGTAGGGCTACTCCCGGGGCAGGGCACAGCTTCTTTCCCTCTAGGGATGGAGTGTTAGCAGGGTCCACCCGCGTCTCAATGCGATCCTACTCTCCTCCCAGGTGAGCTTCAGCATCGAGGCCAAGGTGCGAGGCTGCCCCCAGGAGAAGGAGAAGTCCTTCACCATCAAGCCTGTGGGCTTCAAAGACAGCCTCACGGTCCAGGTCACCTTCGACTGTGACTGTGAATGCCAGGCCCAGGCTGAGCCTTCCAGCCCCCGCTGCAACAACGGCAATGGGACCTTTGAGTGTGGGGTGTGCCTCTGCGGGCCTGGCTGGCTGGGGTCCCAGTGCGAGTGCTCAGAGGAGGACTACCGGCCCTCCCAGCAGGATGAGTGCAGCCCCCTGGAGGGCCAGCCCGCCTGCAGCCAGCGTGGCGAGTGCCTGTGTGGCCAGTGCGTCTGCCACAGCAGTGACTTCGGCAAGATCACGGGCAAGTACTGCGAGTGTGATGACTTCTCCTGTGTCCGCTACAAGGGGGAGATGTGCTCAGGTGAGTAGAACTACATGTGCTCCCGTCCCCGTCCCCACGCACGCTGGCCCGCTGCAGCCTCTGCAAACTTTAGGCCGGAGGCCCGGCCGGCAGAGCCAAGTGGATGGTGTGGATCGTGGCCCACTCCCATGGCGGAAAACAGAAGGAGGTTCTCCTTAATCCCTCTCAGCTCCCCAAGTCCTTGCTCCTGGGGTACACACAGAAGCTGAAGTGAGCTTGAGCTCCCAGGGACTTCCTGCCTAGAATAGCATGGGGTGGAGTGGGGGAAGTTCAAAGGTAAAGAGTTTTATTCTTTTCTTTCATCTGCCCTTCTGTTAGTACTTTAAGTCACTGGTTCCTAATTGTTTCAAGGATAGGGACCCACCCCCTTTTTAGGTTAAAAAAAAAAATCACCGACTGATGGCAATTAGATTTTTAGTAGCTACATGTTTGGAAAATATATGATATCAGAATATCTAGTAAAGTTAGGAATATTTATTTTACATGAATTTTTCTTTTCATTGTAAGACTTGGAAAATAGTAAAAAAGCAAGACAATGGAGCACATTTAAGGAGCCCATCCACTTGGAACAGTGGTGGGAAAAGTGTAAGCTCTGATGATACCTTGGTACTATTCTGTTATCACTCTTGGCTCTACTGTCCCAGATCTGTGCTGTTGAATATAGTAGCCCCATGTGGCTATTTAAGTTTAAATTCATCAAATGGAATTATAATGCAAGCAAAATTTAAATAAATTTAAATTAATTGAAATAACGAAAACGTCAGTTCCCCTTTTGCTCGGGAACCACATGTAGCCAGTGGGCAGCCCGCTGGACACCACATAAATTGGCAAAAGCACCGCCATTGAGAGGTCCAGCCTACAGATGGAGGATTATGATGTCGAGTCCTCTTCCCTGAAGAATTCTGAGGTTTTGTCCTTCTCATGACAAAATTCAGTAAGATCTGGAGGCCCATTGAATATCTCAAGCTGGTTTTTTCTTGCCCCAAAGACCACTCCAAGGATGCTTCCCCAGCTAGAAGAAATCAAACTAATCGGATTAAGTCTTTATCGACAGACATGCTGATTCTCAGTGGCGGAGAGGCAGTTCTGAATAGTTCCTGGGGGTGCTGGGGGGTAGGTTTTTGCTGGGCTCTGAGCCCCCAGGCTTGATCCCTCTTGTGACAGAGAGATTGAAGACATTCGCAAACTGGTTGGGATTAGTTTTCAGGTGTGTTGTGTGGCCAATCAACAGAGATTATAATTGGCTTCTATGGTTATCTAATCTATGACTCATATTGGCTTCCTTTGCACTGGGGCTTAACGAGCTGAGCTCACCCACCCAGATGTTCACTTTACCAACAGTCTTTAAGAAAGCTTGATTGGAAAGGTGAATCTGTGTCGTTCTGAAGTGTGCCCAAGTAACATAGAAATGGCTTATTTTTATTATCCGCAACATTGTTTCCTTTGCGCACGCCAACAAAATTTGAGAGAGAGCTTGGAGGGAAATGATATCAAGGAGATTAGGGGGGAGAGAGATCAGGCACACACAGCAGTTTGAGTTAGGGAATGAGGCAGGAATTTCAGCTCATTTAATATTCAATAGTGCTTCCATCATATTCAAAGCGCCAAAGGGAATGGGTAAGTTTGATGTGGGAGCCCCTGGGGAGAGGGTTGCCCCAGGAGAGGCCTACAGACAGCCCCTGGTGGGGGGACACCAGGGACAGAGGGAGGTCTCCTCCTCCTCCGTGCTGCCTCCTCTTGGATCCTGGTCTGTTGTGCCGCCGCGTGGGAGGGATCCCGTCCAGAGTGCATTTCCTTCGGCTGCTGGCCGCCCCGAAGCCATAAAACAAAGCTGCCTGGGTCAGCAGCCTGCTTCCTGCCTCCTACCGGTGCAAGAACAACTTGTCCCCGGTGTGCTCCAGCCTAATTCATGAGGGAACCCCAGGCACCACTGTAGTCTCTGAGATCCTTCCTTCCCTGGCTTCCAGCCAGTGTTGTGTGCTGACTGGTTCCAGGTCTAGATCCCGGGGTGCCACTGTCACACTCTCCAGTGACAGATACTCAGGGACACACACTTATTGAACACCTGTTCTGTGCCAGGCACTCAGTCCAAATGGGTGAACCGGGGGTGGGGTGGGGTGCGTGATTCCTGACCTCTCAGCTTGGCTGGTTGACCCTTGGCTCTCCCCAGAGCTGCTGGCCCGTGGTCTGCTCCTTGCTGCAAGCCGTGGGGTGGTGAGCTACAACTTGGCTATTTCCCCAGCCTCTGGCCTTCCCCCTCCCCCCTCTCCCCGGGCTGCGGCCTTTGTGGTTATATGTTATCAGCACCCCGGCCTCAAACACCAGGGGGGGCATCCTTGTCCTCAAGGGACCCTCCACCTGCCGTGTCCATGAGCGTAGATTGATCGAGCGCCCCCGAGCTGGGCTCTGTCCTGTAGTGTTGTGGGATCGAGAGGCACAGATAAATCAGTTTTTCCCTGAATTAACTTACTTAAGGATAACTCACAGCGTGAGGCAGAACCTGCCAGATCTCGGAAGTGCGGTGTCCTTGGGGAATGGTTAGTTGAAGTCCACTGGAGAGAGACTCACTGTAGGCAGAGGAAGCCTGGGTGACTTCATGGAGGAAGTAGAATGTCAAACAAAGGGCTGGTTCAGAAAGCAGGGGAGTCAAGCTGGGCATCAGCCCGGAAGGTCCAGCTGTTTAGGGAGCGTGGTCGTTCCCCAGGACCTGAAATGCCTGTTCCTCCCTTTCTCCTCCCCCCTCCCTCATCTCCAGCCCTTCCCTGCTGCCTTCTTTCCTATTTCCCTCCTCTGTCTTACACTTTCTCTTCATTCCTCACTCCCCTCCTCTGACTTCCCTGTGAACCCTGGCTCAGCCACCCTTTTGCTGGCGGGGTGCCCGTCCTGTGACATGCCCACACTGTGGCTTCCTTTTAAGGGCTGACCCTGCCAGGGCTTGGGATCGGCCTGCTGGCCCTAGCCTGCCACTCGACTCCCAGCCTCACTCCCTGCTGGCCTGGCAGACCAACTTCTCAAAGATCACTTTGGCCGCACAAAGGAAACACTATGGGACAGGGGTTTCTGAGGCTGCCGGTCCTCTGTGGTGTCGGCCTTTCCCTGTCTGGGAGCCATCACTAAAAGCTGGGTGTAGTGGACACCATAGGGCCCTGCTGGCCCGGCTGTCACTGCGGGGGGGGCAGAAGGTGCCAGCTAGCGGCTGTTTGAGCCTGCCTATGCACCTCCCTCTCTCCACCACCTTGGGGCCCATTTGCTCACATCAAGTGGCCTGGTTTTTAGACCAATTGAGGTTACTTCCCCCTTGCTCCCTGCCTTTCCTCTGATTAACAATCAGATTTTTATTATTCATCCCCTTCTTCCTGATTCAGAATCCTTGAGAATGAGTCACCTTTTCTTCTGGGAAGTTTTCAAGCCTTGTTAGAGTGATTGGGGGATGTAGCTCTGAGAGGTAACATCTGCATTTAACCAACCTGACCCTCAGCCCAGGCCCCTCTCTCCCATTCCCACAGTCCTGCAGTAAAGCAAATAGGTCTTTCCCACTAGCGCTGCTGGCTCTTTGCAGTACTATGATAATACAGCACAAGGCACGCGCTGGTGAATGTGTCTTTTTCCCAGGAATTTAACTAGGACATAAGCTCCAGGGTCATAGGGACGTTGCCTGGCTTGTTCACTGCTTAATCTCCAGTGCCCAGCATGAGCTCAAGAAATATTTGTTGAGCGAATGGATAAATAAACAAAACATTAATTGCCTGCCTCCTCTGTTTCAGATGTTATGCTAATCACTCCCGATGGACAAATTGATGTGTCTTCTCCCATCTCAGAGCTCACAGTCTAGAAACAGAAACAGATAGGCAGGCAAATGGGCTCCTCATAAGGGGTAAAATAAAGGTCCATGTAAGCGCCAGGAGAACACAGGATAGGCAGTTGATTTGGCCTGGGGAGGATGGAGGGAAAGGCTAGAAGGCCATGAACACTCCTTAATACCCATCACAGGCACATGTGGTTATGAGCTCTGGGTGTTAGATGAAACTAATGAATCGCTGAGCACTACATCAAAAACTAATGATGTACTTTGTGTTGGCTAACTGAACATAATAATAAAAATTAAAAATATAAAAAGGAAGGTGGTGAACCGTTCAGTGTGTAGCTCATGAGCGGCGGCAGGAGGAGGTGGGGGTGGCGGGGACCCGCACCTGCTGTCTCCCCCCACACCCCCCCCACCGCCCGGTCTGCGTCCTTCCAGGCCACGGCCAGTGCAGCTGTGGGGACTGCCTGTGCGACTCGGACTGGACCGGCTACTACTGCAACTGCACCACGCGCACGGACACCTGCATGTCCAGCAACGGGCTGCTGTGCAGCGGCCGGGGCAAGTGTGAGTGCGGCAGCTGCGTGTGCATCCAGCCCGGCTCCTACGGGGACACCTGTGAGAAGTGCCCCACCTGCCCTGACGCCTGCACCTTTAAGAAGTGAGTGGGCCCAGAAGTGAGTTGGAGAGAGCTGGCTGCTGGAAGGAGGGGGAGGATCTCCCAGGCTAGAATCGACAGCCCCCCCCGCCCCCCTCTAGGGCCTGTCTCTTACCAAACTTTTAGGAAGAGGAGTCCATTGCAGCTAAGAGGCTAGCTTTCCCCTTTCCACTGAAAAGTTGAGACAATGTTGGAGGGAGAGCCAGCCGGGCAGGGGCCAAAGTAGTACCCTTGGGACTCCAGGTGGAGAAACTCGCTCTCCAGCGGTGGCGTCCTGATTCCCCGAGTTGGGAGGAAGGCTAAACCGGGGAGCTTCCAGGGAATGTCCCCATGCTGATGTTCTGATTCTGTGGGAGATGTGGGCTGCAGTTATGAGGGACACTGGGGGATGGGAGAAGGTCACGAGTACGTACGTCACTCATCTGATGGTCAGGGGATGCTCCTGCCATTTCTCTTGCCACTTTAAGCAGGGCTGGACTTGTGAGTGTGCAACCTGCACATCCGTACCCTGTGCTTAGAAGGGCCCCACACTTGGTTTACTGCTCTGCTGTCTTATAAATCTCAGTCATTTTTGAACAAGGGACCTGACATTTTCCTTTGCACTGGGCTCCCAGATTACATGACCGGTTCTGCCTTTAAGGCTCCCCAAACTGGCATAGGCTTCACTTCCTGTCATGCTCTCGGATGGGCCGTGAAGAAGTTTAATGAGAGTGTTGGGGCCTTCAGCCTGCCAGGCCTCCCACCCTGAACTCCAGACTTGACCCTCTGGGCCCCCGGGATTGTGGCACAGGTGTTTGTTTTCTGAGCTGGAGCAGCTTTCTGGCGTATGGCCGTCCGAGTCAGACTGAAACCTTGCAGGTTTGCTCCTCCTTCAGCTTAATCTCTGTGTCCTCTCTCTTTTAGGGAGTGCGTGGAGTGTAAGAAATTTGACCGAGGAGCCCTCCATGAGGACAACACCTGCAACCGGTATTGTCGTGATGAGATCGAGGCTGTGAAGGAGCTTAGTAAGTTCAGCGTGTCTCAGAGTTGCGTGTGCATGTGCGTGCACACACACACACACACACACACACACACACACACACACACAGCTTCTAAAATTGTGCAGTTAATCCCAGAACCTGACCGGCTCTCATCAGTAACATGGAAGAGTAATCCCCACCTCAAAGGCACGTGCAGGCCTGATGCATGCTAGGCACTCCACAAAAGCTGTCTTCCCTGAGTTCTGCACCTCTACTAGTTGGTTCCACAGTCTCTCCCCATTCTGCTTCCCAGCACCCACAGACTCAGCCAGATCCTACAAATAACCTTTAAAGTATGCCTGATTTCAGGCAACCCTAACTTGACCTCCCCAACAAAAAGAAGACAATGCATCTCATTTTACAGATGAAGAAACTGAGGCACAGAGTGACAGGCATCATTTTAGGATGCTTATAAGTATTCACAGAGTTTACTTAACTAAGAGTGTTAAACAGTGCCCAGGCATACCGCTTTGGTGGTTTGGAGAGAAACCTTCACCTTTATGGATTTGTAGCTAAACTCACTATGCCGGAGCCCTTCCTGGAATAAGGCAGCTAAAAATGCAGTGGGGAGCAAAACTCTTGCTTGCAATTATTCTGGTTTGCACTTTACCTTGACTTAAAAGGAAGTAATCTTTGCTGCTGTCAGCACATCTGATGTGATTATCTGGGTCAGTTAGGCATTGGCTGGTAACAGGGAGATGGTAATCTCTTGACATAGCCATCTCCCATGAAGGCAGGAAACATGTTTTTTAGTGAGAGCCCCAGTAAGATAGAGCCAGTCAGTCAGCTTCTGGCTGGGGGTGTTCTAGAAAAGGGTCAGATCTCTGGACCCTTTAGCTAATATCAGAGGTGGGGCTGGGAGTGAGGGTAGTGATTTGGGGATTGAGTTTGAAGAGACAGCTTCTCCTCTGGAGGAGATTGGGTGTATGCTATGATTAACTCAGGGGGGAGAGACTGCTGAGAGGGATGTGAGATGTTTTCATTACCTAGACCAGATGGATATCACAGGTTAGCTGGTAAGTATTTCTCATGCCCTCTCCCCCCATGCCATGATAATCATAACAATGAATCCTTGTTTATATGGAATTGTATAACTTACAAAAGTTTTGAAAGTGTCCTTTCATACCCATCATCTTATCCTTTTCTCAACAATCTGGTAAGGTAAAACTGTAGTACTGTTGTTACCCTCATTTGGTGGATGAGGAAGTGGAATCTCAGGAAAGTTACATAACCCGCCCGAACAAGTTAAGCTTAGAACTAAATCCAGAAATCCTTACTCTTTCCATGGTGCTCTCATACCACTGGTTTTTGGAACGCTTGTTGAGTTCCAGGCTGCAGGATGTGCTCTGAGACTCAAGTTCTATTTCTCCATCACACACTTGTGGTGCGACCTTGGGACATTTGCTTAACCTCATCATGTGTCAGTTTTACCTATCTGGCTCCATCACTGGAGGATATACTGGAGCTGATGGAGGGGTACCTATAGTTTCCCTGTCAGAATAAGAGGCTTCAGAATCAGAAAGGATGAAACCTACAAAACGTGATGGGAGTCAGAGAAGTGGGATGCCTCTGGAGAGGAACACTGGATCAGAAGCAGAAATGGAAGAAATATAAGGGTCGAGTCAATGGATTATGAATCATTGGGCAAACAGAGAAAGGAAAGAGAGGGAAGGAAACACCCACTGTGTATTAGGTACTGTTTACTCTATGCCATTTAGTTGTCTGCCAACCTTGTGGGTGGGGTACCATTTTCCTTTTAGAGATGAAGGAAGAGAGAGCCAATGAGGTCAAGTAATTTCCCCAGTATTATACAGCTAGCAGGTGGGAGAGCCAGGCTTTGAATCAAACCATGTAATGTGTTGTCATGTCCCTTCCAGAGGAAGGAATAAGAACCAAAACGGGCCTGTGAGGGACAAAATGTAGAAGTGAGGAACAAAATACAGAAGGGAGGGTCACCTAGAGGTAATTGCCAAGTCATCTTCAAATCTAGACATTTTGCTTAGTGGAAGGCATAGGGTTTCCTGTTGCATACTTTCTCAGAAGTTCCATAACTGGAACTTGGGGCTTGGGGATAGCCATATCTTCCACAAATTGAGTTGCTTTCCATTCTCCCATCTTTCCCCCTTTCTCAGAGGATACTGGCAAGGATGCAGTGAATTGTACGTACAAGAATGAGGATGACTGTGTCGTCAGATTCCAGTACTATGAAGACTCAAGTGGAAAGTCCATTCTCTATGTGGTAGAAGAGCCAGGTGAGTGAACCCTAAGGGTCACGTTGGGCAATAATTTCCACCCATTGGTCTTCTTACACAGAACAGCCAGGTTAAGACTGACCTTACAAGTGGTAAGTTAGGGCCTGTCATCAGGATATGGGTGATACTTAAATACATATATTAGTGAGAAAGCAACTTTGCTAATTGAAGAGATAGAAAAATAAAAAGTTGGGTAAGGAAAGGAAGAAGGTAGGGGGTGCCTGGGTAGCTCAGCTGATTAAACGTTGGACTTGATTTTGGCTCAGGTCATGATCTCAGAGTCACAGACTGAGCCCGTACCAGATTCTGTGCTCAGCTCAGAGTCTGTTTGAGATTCTCTCTCTCCCTCATCCTCTGCTCCTCCACCCACTTATGCTCTCTCTCTCTCAAATAAATAAATAAAATCTTTCAAAAAAAAGAAGGTGGATATGGACCCCATGAAGGGACAAAATATATGATGGCATTTTTTGAGGTGACAATGTTAGGAAGTAAGGAATTTAAAGTCTAGGACCATTCAGCACCTGCTCTACTGAAAGTTAGGTGGTTGCCCAGGGCAACCTGCTTGCTGCTTCAGGGGAAGGCCTGATGCTTTAAGGTGTTGACCACGAGACATGGTGCTGTGTTTGAGGCAACAACCCAAGGTGCACTGAACACTAAAAAGGGCCTTGCTCTCAAGGCCCTCTGGAAGCAGGAGAAGCTCATCTGTCATACACACAGACCAACCACAGACTTGTCACCATCCAGTCACAGTAGATTTACTTGCTTCCCCTTACCACCTCTGTCTCCTTCCTTTCTCTTAAACAGCAGACTAACCTATGAATCATTAGAAAATATTTTCAAGTACTTATTATATAATAGGCAATGGACTAGGTGCTGGGAATATAACAAGAGATAAAGCAGATGTGGCACTCACAGGCCAGGGGAGAGGGGCACGTAAATCGATAATGACACTCCCAAGGGACAAGGGCTATGGTATGGCAGGGGATGGACAGGAACTTATGGGAGGGAAGGAACAATGTCTGAAGGCAGAGACTAAATCAGTCGGTTGCTTGACATTCTTTCTTTTTTTTTTTTTTTTAATTTTATTTTTATTATTTGCCCAAGGGGTACAGGTCTGTGAATCATCAGGCTTACATCTTTCACAGCATTCACCAAAGCACAAACCCTCCCCAATGTCCATAACCCATCCACCCTATCCCTACCCTCCCACCCCCCAGTAACCCTCAGTTTGTTTTATGAGATTAGAAGTCTCTTATGGTTTGTCTCCTTCCCCATCCCATCTTGTTTCATTATTGACATTCTTTCTTAAGAGCTGGAGCAATTTCTTCAGATCTTCCTTCAGACCAGGGTCCAGCGAACTCTTTCTACAAAGATGTTAACTATCTCAGGCTTTGTGGACCATGTGAACTCTGCCATGACTACTCTGCCATTGTAACAGGAAAGCAGCATATATTTAATGCACGAGCCTAAGTATATTTACAAAAACAGATGGCAAGCCACATTTGGCTCCCAGACCATAGTTTGCTGGTCCCTGCTTTAGAAAAGTGGGTCTCAAACTTCCGTATGTTCCCCCTTGTTAAAAAAAAAATGAGTCCTGAGCCCCATCCTACTTCCATGAGCTTCTGTGTTCTTGATTAGTGTTCTCAGCAATTGTGATACACCCCAATATTTGAGTGCCTCTGTTGTGGATACATCACTTCTCCCGAACCTTCTCAGACCTCCTCTGGCATCCATGCTGCTGATCTGGTTGCATGCTCCAATTCCATTCTCAGAGAACCCACCTCCCTCTGTGGATCACAAGCTACATGAACACAGGGACTGTCTGTCTCATCCACTGTTATATCCATACTTGGCTTAGTCATCTATAGAGCAGATACTTGATAGATGGTTTTTGAATGAATTAATAGGACTAATTATGCCTAGGAGACAGGCAGGCTTATATACATCTTGATATCTGCTAGGAGGATTTTGGCTGCTTGGAGAAGGAAGGGGGTGAAAGTGGGAAGAAGCTCTGCCACATCTGTGTCAGCCGGGGTGTTGCTGGCTCCATGGGTAGAGGAAAGCATGGTGCCCCCACCTGTGATAGTGTTCACCAGCCTTTCCCAGGCAGAAGGAAGGTAAAGAAAGGGTATGGCCTTCACTTTGTTTACTGACTCAAGGGACAGGAGACGTGGGAAGGGGAAAGGGAAGAGTCTGGTATGTATCTGTGGGGGAGCAGATGTGGATTACTTGGCCATCCACTTGTGTTAACACATTTCATGGATTTTTCTACACCCACCCTATCTGTACCTTTGTCCTTCCTCATAAGGGTGGTGTGTTCTTGCTTTGGGGTTTAACGTTACTTTATCTCTTTGCTATAATAATCCTTGCTGATGCTTCTGCTGTATCACTTACCAAAATCTTTTGGCTTGATGTTGGTGGACTGGAACCCATTACCTGGAGTTGTGGGGAACAAAGATGGTGATGACCTGAGCTGGTACAAATAACCTCTGAGGGGGTAACTTTTCTGATGGAGACCCCTTCTTCCACGTTGGGAAATGGGATCCCAGACCTACATTTCCTATCCTGTTGGTGCAGAATTCCAAGTTCTGCCTCTCCTCTCACCTACTACCTCCAACCACTTCCAGGGACTCTGGCTTCAAGCGCAATGTAGGACTTGAGGTCCTGGAATATAGAAGGAGATTCTTCTCATTCTTGTCCCTAACTCATGCCCGTGCAGATGCTCTCCCTGAAGGGCTGGGCCACTTCAGGGCAGTAGAGAGAGCACTGCCAAAGGGCTTGGCATTGGCTTGGTGGTGTTCAGCCTGTATGGAGTGGGAGCCCCTGAGCTGGGTCCTCATCACTCCCAAATAGTGTTGCCCGGTAAACACAGTATATCCCATGCGATATGTAGTACATACTTAGGCTAAAAATTTATTCATTGCTTATCTGAAATTCACATTTAACTGGACTTCCTATGCTTTTGTGAAACCTGCTAGTCCTACTCAGTCTTTCTTGACCTCAGGTCCCCACATGGGTCCTCATCGCTGTGGCTAGGAGAGCTATCTAGAGACTACCTGATCTTGGCTTCTGCTTCCAGGAAGCTTGCCACCCACCCTTTTCAGGACAAATGCTTAACAGGTGTTTTCCCTGAAGTTCTTTTGACATTCTACCTGTCCTGCCTGTACTGACATGCAGAACTGAAGAGATTTTACTTTGAGGTTTGAGGGTCAACCCAGTCTTCCAGAGAATTTGTAATTGTTTTTCCCAGAAGAACTGGGACCCTTCACTCCTGGGAATTCAGACACTGGGACCTCACAGCCTCTCTCCAGATGCTCCTTTAATTATAGACAGGTTATAATTTGGTGGCTTGGGAAATAGCCAGCTTCAGTTTGTGTTGGTGGTTGTTTTGGGGTCATGTGTGGTGAGCACAGTGTATATGTTTAGAGAAGAAGGTAGGAGACAGAGCAGAAAGTGGGTGTGACCTCCTCTTCAGACCCGTCGATACTCATAATATCCAAACACCTAATTCCATAACACCTGGGAAGTCACTGGAGTGAGGTCACCCGTCAGACACCTGTGGTTTATGGGAAGCAGGGCTCTGTGGAGCATATTGAACTTGGCCCTCAGAAGGGTGACGCACCTCTGTCCGTGTTGGTTGTTGACTGGGTTTGAACAGGAAGTCAGCTCTCAACGGGGTTAGGATTTTAGATGATGAAATATTTTGGGAAGGAGCCCAAAATACTCTCTTGGTTGGCAGACGTCCTGGTCTCTAAGTGTGCTGACAAGGTCATTAGGTTCCCAGCCCTCAGGGCTGTATGTATCTGAATCAGGGTAACAACCACAAATGCCTACAGGAGCTAGGTAAATAACTTAGTGAAAACAATCGGATATAACAAGAAGGCCAGTAATAACGGTAGCTGGTATTTATTGAGCACTGAGTCTGTGCCAGGCAGTCTTCTGACTTCTTTAAATATATTTAACTTAATTATTCTTCATAAGTTTTAGAGTTCAGTGCTATTACTTTCTCCATTTTAAACATGGAGAAATAGGAAACAGACACCCAGAAAGGTTAAATAATTTATCAAAGGTCACGTAGCAGAATAAGTGGTAAGCCAGGATTCGAACCCAGAGCACAAGGTAGCATGGCCTCAATGACAAGTTACATGTTGCTTCTTTTTAGTGGAGAAAAGAGAATGGTGAGAATTCTGGCAAACTGGAAAAAGTGTCGCATCTAAAGCGGACAGCTGCTCCTCACATCGCACCAGGGCTGCCCTGTGGGTTCAGAGGGTTCAGAGTTTCTAGACCTTTTAATTTTATTTATTTTAATTTTTTTAGTGATTTTATTTATTTTTTAACAGAGAGAGACACAGTGAGAAAGGGAACACAAGCACAGGGAGTGGGAGAGGAAGAAACAGGCTTCCCGTTGAGCAGGGAGCCCGATGCAGGGCTCGATTCCAGGACCCTGGAATCATGACCTGAGCTGAAGGCAGACGCCTAATGACTAAGCCACCCAGGTGCCCCGATTTTTTTTTAAAGATTTTGTTGATTTATTTGACACAGAGAGAGAGACAGACAGAGAGAGAGAGAGAGAGAGAGAGAGATCACAAGCAGGCAGAGAGGCAGGCAGAGGTGAGGGGGGAAGCAGGCTCCCTGCTGAGCAGAGCCCGATGCGGGCCTCGATCCCAGGACGCTGAGATCATGATCTGAACCGAAGGCAGAGGCTTTAGCCCACTGAGCCACCCAGGCATCCCAGCCAATTTTTTTTTAAAGAGAAGAAGAAGAATCTGAAATTTCAGGGGAGGAATCTCCTGCTTATTCAATGTCGTCAACAAGATCAAAAATTTTTTATTACGTTTTTATTTTAATGCCCATGTAGTGAACATAAAATCAGACTTTTTTTGCAAAAGCAATGAATTTTATTGAAATTTCTGTTATCAAAACTTAAAAAAATAAATTTCACATAGTACCATATGTGATTTTTTATTAAAATGCTGTGGGTAATAATGTCAGAGTCATGCTGAGATTGAACAACATCTGAATATATTTGCAATTGCTGTGTGATATGAAAAACCAGCAAGGGGTAAAGAAGCCAGAGGTGTTGCTGATGGGACATTGACCGTTGCCCAGATTCACAATAGAAGGAGCAGCTAGATTTCAGTTAGCGCTTATACGCAATAAAAATGTAACTTCTTGTCCTTATTCTTTTTTTTTTTTTTTTGGCCCCAGGGGTCCGGGTCTGTGAATCATCAGGCTTACACCTTTTACAGCACTCACCACAGCACAAACCCTCCCCAATGTCCACAACCCATCCATCCTATCCCTACCCCCCACCCCCCAGTAACCCTCAGTTTGTTTCATGAGATTAAGAGTCTCTATGGTTTGTCTCCTTCCCCATCCCATCTTGTTTCATTAATAAAATCAGATTTTTAATGAATACTTAACATAGGTTAGATTCTGCCATGGGTGACCTGCTTATGATCTTGGACTTAAACCACTCAGGACAGATTATTTCTATCTTAAAGATCAGCACCCCCTCCTTTAAACAATTAGTTGATGTATTTTGTTAAGTCCTGTTTCCTTTAGAGAACTTTCTAGTAATTTCTTACTTGATCATGAAGATCTATTCCTAGCCAGTTCAAGAGATTCCTGCTACATTCACAACCTCTCTGCTCTGTGCTCTCTCCTGACAGAGTGTCCCAAGGGTCCTGACATCCTGGTGGTCCTGCTTTCAGTGATGGGGGCCATTCTGCTTATTGGCCTTGCTACTCTGCTCATCTGGAAGCTCCTCATCACCATCCATGACCGGAAGGAGTTTGCTAAATTTGAAGAAGAGCGAGCCAGGGCAAAATGGGACACAGTAAGAGGCTGGGCTGGGTGTTTTCTCAAGTCATTGGTTTGAGAGCCTCAAGTGGAAGCTGCAGGTGCATAGGGGGGCCAGGTTCAGCTAGCCCATAATTTCCCAGTTAGCTTCTGTTCTGGAAATTGGGAGATGGTCCCATTGTCCTTATCATTCCTGGAAACCACCCAATTCTCTCTCTACCACGCAGTGACAACAGGAGTTGTGTACTGACTGAACACAGGTAGGGCCCAGCTCTGCTCTGGACACTAATGCAGTGAAAACGAGACTTCTCTAGTTGAAGAGGATAGGACAAACTTGAGAATCCTACAATGTGAACATATAATATGTTATATACTGATGAAGTCCAAAGCATTAAACACAAACAAACAAACACAAACGCTAACATTTACGGAGGATTCACCATATACCAGGAACTGTTATAAATGATTTTTAGGTTTTAACTTCTTCCATCCCTGTAACAGCCCTTGGTAGGAGGCAGCATTGTTATTCCCATTTTATAGGTAAGGAAACTGAGCACAGAGAGCTTAAGCAGCTTGACTGATTATGGGAGGGAATTAAGTTATAATAGGAATTACTTTTTGGGCCAACCTCTTAAAAAATATCCTTGGGGCTCCTGGGTGGCTCAGTCAGTTAGGTGTCTGCCTTCGGCCCAGGTCATGATCCCAGGATTCTGGGATCAAGCCCTGGTGGGGCCCCCTGCTCAGCAGGGAGTCTGCTTCTCCCTCTCCCTCTGCTGCTCCCTCTACTTGTGTGTGCTCCCTTTCTCTCTGTCAAATAAATAAATAAAATCTTTAAAAAAATCCTCCCTGCAGTTTATCCTGACAGAATTAAATGAAATGAGCATCTACTGGGAACTTTCTGTATGCTTAACTTTACTCTGTTCTTCTTTGGCTCATCTTCCACATTTTATCTTTTTTCTGAACCTTCCAAATGGCTGTTTGACTCCATGCATGTCCAGGGGGAGGCTGAAAGTTTGTTCACATTTGTTGGTACCTTCAGACCTTTGTACCCAAGGGTCCCACGAAGCTTCTGATGTTTCTGTTAGTACAGTACAGAAATCTGGAACCTCTGAGGCACATGAGAATGTGTTGTATTTCTTGAAATGACTCCGAAAGACCACCACATCTTATGGGACTTGTCACTTTTTGTTAGAAGAAATTTTGGTGGGGGAGGTGCCTGAGTGGCTCAGTAGGTTAGGCATGTGACTCTTGGTTTGGCTCAAATCATCATCTCAGGGTTGTACGATCAAGCCCTATATTGGGTTCTGTGCTCAGTAAAGAGTCTGCTTGAGATGCTCTCCCTCTGCCCCTGACCCTCCCCCCAAATAAGTAAATAAAAAAATAAACAGAATTTGGGAAACCCTGTGAGGGTTTATATTTTCCTGTTAACATGACAATTTGTGGGTAGTGCTTGCAGGGATGAGATGAGAACAAATTAAAATTATTTTGAGCCCAAGCTGTCCTCTTGGTTTCAGCTACCACCTGCTACATCTCCCATCTCTGCGCACGTTCCCCGGCATGGTCACAAGGAAGGAGCAATGGGAAGAAGGGCAAAAGAGAGAGTTCAGGAGAGAGGCAAGAAATCGATACTGGCAAAAAGTGACCTTGAAATGTTTGGTGATCCCCAGAAAGTAATGGGCTGGATTCAGCCCCTTAGTAATAGCAGGAGGATGGTATTCGGCCTTCTCTCTGCTCTTATTTCCTACATACTCCCATCTTAAGAGCAAATATGGGGTACAATGAGCATTAAGTGGTTTGTTTATGGTATATGCCAGCTAAGGGTGTCTTGGGTCGACTTTTCAGAAGAAATGTAATCCTTGTAGGTAGGGGAGAGTTGAGGAATTCACTGCTTCTCTGTTCTCTCCACAGGCCAACAACCCACTGTACAAAGAGGCCACATCCACCTTCACCAACATCACCTACCGGGGCACTTAGTGACAAGGAGTCATCCTCAGATCACTATCAGGCTGTCCCAGAATTGTGGACATCTCTGCTGTCATGTTTACAGGGAACAATATCTGTGGGCGGGATTGGGGGCTGGGTGTGGGGGGGAGTCAGAAGAACATCAGTCTGTGGAGGCATGGGTCTCTGTGCATGTGTACGTGTGACTGTGCTGCGTGTGGGGGAGTGTGTAATTTAAAACTTGTGGTGTGTCCCAGGTAAGCAGAGTGCCTCAGCCTTCGTCCACAGAATACCTCCTTCAGGGATTCTTCCTGCTTCACCTGAGGGTGACTGACACAGCTGAGCAGGTGTTCTACATTACCTCAGTGAGAAGCCAGCTTTCCTTTTTGGGCCATTTTTTTTTTTTCCTGAGGAGGAGGGCAGGGCTGAGCCTCTCATTCCAGAGAAAGGGGCCTTGACTCTACTTTGAGTACACGGTTCATAGGCCTCACGCTCAGCGGCTCTGATAGCAACTGCTGAGCTTGGCAGCCTTGTTGTGTCATCTGGACCTTTATCTCCTTTCCCTTCCCTCAGGCTGAAGGAGAAATCAGAGGCAAGCTGAACCATCAGAGTTGCCTGTACCTTTTGCCATCACCTCAATCCAAAATGGTTCTCTCATGAGGGGAGTCCTTGCCAGCAGTTCTGTGAGGAGTGAGGATGGTTGGGCCACTCAGGGGTCATGCATGGCCCGGATGAATGCACCAGGGTCCCCCAGTTCATCATCATTACCCTTCAGATTTGTCTCATTGGCAGCTCCACCCTAGAAGTTCCTTTAGAAGAAGTGTGTCACCCTTAGAGCAGCATCACTTCTCTACCTTCTACTTCTACACTCTCATGGCTCTAGACATTTGCTACATACTGGGGATTTCTTTTCATGACCAAACACTTTTCCTTCTGGGGAGGAGGGTGGAGGGAAGTGCTGTGATTAGAGCCAGAGGTCTGGCCCCACCCTTCAGGCCCTCTGCCCCTTGTCCAAGACACCTCCACACACCCAACCTGGTGCTTCTGTGTGCTACGCCCATCCATGTGGCTGACTGCATTTATCTACCTCTTGGCTGTCCTTGGGTGAAGGAATCGTTCCCATGGGCCTCCGAGTCTGCTGGGCCTAAGTGCCATGTTTGGAATGCTGGGCCACTTGTACCAGCATGTGTGGCCTGTTCTCCTATGGGCTGGGCAGCCTCATTTTAACTCAGCCTTTAATCCAGAGGCCACAAGTGCAATTTTATTTTATTTTTCTCATTGGGTCACCTTGAAACCATGATGAGGCTTGCTTAATCTAAAGGAATATGTATATAAACACACTTGAATTATATCTGTAATTTTATTTGGTGGTGAGAAAGGAGAGTGTTAAAAAAAAAACCAAACCCACACAGACTTGGACTCGATACAGACCCTCCACTTGGCATCATTCATAGGAAGTTGCTGCCCTGGCAGCTGGGTCTGTAAGGCCTCTTTCATCCTGGAAGCTCGTGGGGATGGACCCATGGGTGATGTTGGGCCTTCTCTAAGGAGGTGGGATACAGGCTCTTCTTTTTTCCCAGCCATAGCTTTTGCACCATTGGTGTTTACCTTAGTCTAACATTAACAACCACCCTCACCACCATCATCAAGAAAAAGGGAAGGACATGGGGCACTTGGGTGGCTCAGCTGGTTAAGCAACTGCTCTCGGCTCAGGTCATGATCCTGGAGTCCCAGGATCGAGTCCCTCATCAGGTTCCCTGTTCAGTGGAGAGCCTGCTTCTCCCTCTGACCACACCCCCCCCCATGCTCTATCTCTCTCCTTCTCTCTCTCAAATAAATAAATAAAATCTTAAAAAAAAAAAAGAAAAAGAAAAAGGGAAGGACCTATAGATGGTGGTCTGATGATCAGAAAATCTAAGTCCTGGCCTGTGTTGCAGCTAAGGAATCTTTAACCTGAATTAAGGCAAGCCTCTTTCTTCTCCCTGGGGCTCAGTTTTCTAGTTTGAAGAATGATAGGTCCAAACCAGCCACTCTAGAAGGTCTCTTTCAGTATTGATATTCAAAGATGCTGAGACTTCCTGTGGTATCGAGCATACAGTCAAGATTCTGTGAGATGTTGTTACTGTTTGTTGTTTTAGTTGGGAGATCTGAGAGACCTGGCTTTGGCAAGAGCAGATGTCATTCCACAACACCTTTCCCAACGAAAGAGCCTCATTCTCTTCTCTCTTAGAATCCCTTCCCCAACATTTGTTCACAGTTACATCTCTTGATGTAGCACTCAAGCTCCATTTAGTTTATAATTTCTTAATTCACTTTGCACACATTTGCATCCACGTCTGAGGAAGAGGCATCCAAAAGAAGTAGCTGAAATATGTCTTCTGTATCTGTGGGTTAACACTGAGAATAAGCTTTTGGGATTAGGAATGGGGCAAATGACTGAGCCTTGTCTCGCCCATGGATATTACCCTTTAGGGTAGGGGATGGTAGTGCAGTAGAGGGTTGAATCCAAGAAATTTCAAACCGAACTATACCTTTTGGTGACTGAAACAAGAGTCCATTGGAGTAGTGGTTGGACATTTTCTTTAGATAAGATGGTTTGTATGAAGAAGTTATATCAAATGAGGAAGAACACATATTTAAAAGATAACAACAACAACAACCAGTAGGTGTCTTGTCTGAGCTTCTGGAACAAGGCTTCTAGGCCTTTGTGTGTGTGTGGGGAGAACCTGGTCACGAGATGGCGAAGTGCAGTGAGTTCTGGCCTCATGTGGGGTGAACATCTAAATGGTATTTTGGCATCAGCACAGCCCCAAAAGGTTATTCGTGCTCAGCTCCTCTGGAGATAATTGTTCAATCTCAGGGTCCATGGACAGTAATGGGAAGCTTTGAACATTCCTGACAAGTTGTCACATAAGCAGTCAGTTCTTTACCTCTCAGATATTTTAGACCATCCACGACTTCAAGATACTTCTCTTTGTTTAGTATTCCTGGTTGAAATGACTTAAGTGCCTTCCTGACTTCCCGACCACCCCCTCTGTTTGAGTTGTGCAACAGTGAATTAAATGTGCTTTCCAAAACGAATTGACCTAAGGCTGCCCAGTTCTTTCTGTTTTCCTTGGGTGAAAAGAGTGTCATTGCCTCAAAAATGATTATTTTAGAATAAGCATGTTTCCAAATGTAACCAAATGATGATTGCTACAGGAGCTGAAGTTCACTCCAGAACCGAGTTTTTCTTTAGACTTTAATAACATTTTCAAAGTAAGTGGGTTATTACTATTCTAAGAATTAGAGTTGTTTCGGTTTTTAATTGGGGATTTTTTGGAACTGGTGCAGCTTCAATAGAACAGACTGTCAGTTTAGCCTAGGTTTTGTTTGCAGGGGGTATAAATCGGTGCAAGAAAGGCTTAATGGCAATTATTTACAGGATCATTTAAATGCCCAACTTTCATTTAAGGAATTGAGACTCAGAGTGTGGTCCTAGGACCAGTGGCCTTCTGAATCATGTGGGAAGTTTTTAGTAATGAAAATGCACAGGCCACACCCCAGAACTACTAACTCAGAAAATGTGGGAGTGAGGCTTAGCATGTCCTGCAGTCAGCCTTCCTGGTGATTCTGTTGCATACTCTGGTCTAAGAACCACTGACATAGTCACATACCTATCCTTCTGGCTTAATAAGTTTGTAGTAAGTCAGCTCAGTTACTAAAAATTACTAACATAGTTTGGCTGATAGGTTAAGAAAACCAAATATCTACCCACCTAAAATGAAAATCTACTTTTGATTCATTTACCAAGTTAAGTCATCAAAGGCTTCTTGGGTTCACTCTCAACCATCAATTCCCATGAAAAACTAAAAGAAGTAATAGCTCAAAATCACAGGGGGAAAAAAAACCAACTAACAGGATCCTCGGCAGGCATCTAAGAAGACCTTTTATTCACAGGGGCTGGGATCAATATCTTCATTATTTGCATTATCATTCTATAGGATAAAACTTTAGAATTTGTGACTTCTCTTTGTTATTTAAAATGTATTGAGGGCGCCTGGGTGGCTCAGTGGGTTAAAGCCGCTGCCTTCGGCTCAGGTCATGATCCCAGGGTCCTGGGATCGAGGCCCACATCGGGCTCTCTGCTCAGCAGGGAGCCTGCTTCCTCCTCTCTCCTCTCTCTCTGCCTGCCTCTCTGCCTACTTGTAATCTCTCTCTCTGTGTCAAATGAAAAAAAAAAAATGTATTGAACCTCCACAGTGTGGGGTTGAAGTACTTTACAGAACACTCATAATCTTTCCCTTAAATCTTGCATTCCTCACATAATGTACATTTTTTTAAATTAACTTATTTATTTGACAGAGAGAGAGAGATTACAAGTAGGCAGAGAGGCAGGCAGAGAGAGAGGAGGAAGCAGGCTCCCCGCTGAGCAGAGAGCCCGATGCGGGCCTCGATCCCAGGACCCTGAGATCATGACCTGAGCCGAAGGCAGAGGCTTTAACCCACGGAGCCACCCAGGCGCCCTGAAAAATAATTTCTATTTGGTTTTGTAATATATTTCTGGAAATACATATTTTTAATTTTTTGTAGTTTGACTAAAGCATACAAAGAGGTAGTTATATGCTTGTTATTGGGGTTAACTATATTGTTTTGCTTCCATTTAAAAGTCTTATTTTTTAAATTTGAATTCAATTAATTAACATATAATGTATCATTGGTTTCAGAGGTACAGATCTGTGATTCATCAGTCTTACATAACAGCCAGTGCTCATTACATCACATGCTGTCCTTAATGCCCATCACCCAGTTATCCCGTCCCTTCACCCTTCTGCTCCAGCAACCCTCAGTTTATTTCCTATGATTGAGAGGGTCTTATGGTTTGTCTCCCTCTCTGGTTTCATCTTGTGTTATTTTTTCCTCCCTTCCCCTGTGATCCTTTGGGGGTTAACTATATTGTTAAATAAAGTCCATTTAATGTGGCTACCCAAGAATGGTTAGTATGTGAAAAAAAAAATTGTTGTCAGGAACATGATTGTGTTCCTTGCAACTGCTGTCATAGTGAAGTCTCCCCAACTTCTTGCACAGAGGGAACTATTTCCATCAGCTGTGTATTTTCTGACAATGCATCAAAGCATGCTCACAGAATATAAGTATCTAGAAAGCAACATTTAGGAAATTTAAGAGCTTTTAGGCAAAACCTCCACAGTAAATTATTCTTTACTGGTGTCCCTGAAAAGAACTTTGTAAGAAAAAAAATTCACCATTCATTGTGGTTTATGTAATATATTAGTTAGGTTTTCCTGTGACTCATACACAATTGGCATGATTCTTTGGAGGGAACAGAGTGCTGGGTGTATAAATAGCATTTGGTGGCCAGTGAAAATACTTTGTTAAGAAAAAGGAAAAATGTTGATGGACATATGCTAGACTTTGCTTTTCCCGACCCTTAAAATCACCCAATGTGACAGAGGTTGCTAATTGTGCCCCCCTATCTGTTTCCCCTTCTCACAAAATATTAGAACTCCTAGGGGCACCTGGATGGCTCAGTTGTTAAGCAGCTACCTTCAGCTCAGGTTGTGATCCCAGGGTCCCGGGATGGAGCCCTGCCTCGGGCTCCCTACTTGGCGGGAAGCCTGCTTCTCCCTCTCCCACTCCACCTGCTTGTGTTCCCTCTCTCTCTGTGTCTCTCTTTGTCAAATAAATAAATAAATAAATAAATAAAAATAAAAATAATTTAAAAAAAAGAACTAATTTTCAGTCAGATGCATGGCTGCTGGAATAAATCCAGTTTCCTAGCCTCCCTTGCAGCTAGATGTGCCATGTTCATCTTGAAGATCATCATGAAGAAATGAAAGAGGTGCATACAACTTCCAGTAAATGCCACTTAAGGGAGGGAGCATGATTTTCTTCTCCCCTTCCTTCTTCAGGAAGGCTGGAATGCAGAGATAATAGCTAGAATTTAAGCAGACATCATGGATCAGGATGTGACCTAAGGGATTATAGTAGTTATCTAGGGTTACATAACAAATTACCCCATAATCTAGCAGTTTTGTGGCATTTCAGCTGGCTTCTCCCTATGTGAGTAATTCAAGAGAGAGCAAGAAGGAAGCTGCAATGTCTTTTATGACTTAGTTTTTTATTTTTATTTTTTAAGGTTTATTTATTTGGGGGTGGAGGAGGAGAGGGAAAGAGAGACTTAAGTAGACTTTGTGTGGAGCACAGAGCCTGACATGGGGCTCGATCTCATAACCCTGAGATCACCACCTGAGCTGAAACCAAGAGTCAGATATTTAACCAACTGTGCCACCCAGGCACTGCTATGACTTAATTTTTTGTTTTTAAAGATTTATTTATTTATTTGAGAGAAAGAGAGAGAGTGAGCATGAGCAGGGGGAGGGACAGAGAGAGAGGGTGAGAAAATCTCAACCAAACTCCCCACTGAGCATGGAGCCAGATGCAGGGCTTGGTCTCAGGACCCTGAGATCATGACCTGAGCTGAAATCAAGAGTCAGACACCCTACAAACTGAGCCACCCATGTGCCCCTGTCACTTAGTTTTGTGTCATATTATCATATCTGCTATACTTTATTTATTCTAAGTAGTCCACTACATCCAGTCCACATTCAAGAAGAGGGGACTAGATGGCATCTTTTGAACAGACCAGCATTGCAGTAGATAGAATCGTTGTCCCTGCCCAGCAGCCCCCAAAAGATATCCATGTTCTAATCCCTAGATCCAGGAAATATTACCTTGCATGGAATAAAGGATTTTGTTGATGTAATTAAGGACAGAAACAGGGAAATCTCATGGATTATCTGGGTAGCCCTAATATCACAAAGGTTTTTATAAGAGGAAGGTAGATGGTCAGAATGTGAGTAGGAAATGTAATGATGTGAACAGGTCAGAGTGAGATGGCCATGAGTCAAGGAATGCATGTAGCCTCTAGAGGATGAAAAAGGTAAGAAATAGATTTTCCTCTAGGGCCTTCAGGAACGCAGCCTTTGATTTTGACTCTGTAAGACCAATTTTGAACTTCAGACCTCCAGAAATGTAAGATTAAAAATTGTTGTTTAAGCCACTAAGCTTGTGGTAATTTGTTACAGTAACAAGAAGAAACTGATACACCAAAGAATTTGTGGACATATTTTAAAATTGCCACAGTTCACCCTCAGGTCACAAATTATTTATAGTCCTCCCATATACAAAATGCACTCACCCATTCCAAGACCCTAGACTCTTATCTCATTATAGCATTCACTCGAAGTTCAGAGTCTTATCCTCTATAAATAAGTCCTGGGGCTGACGAAGCTTCTTGGATATAGTTGCTTATATTCAGTCACTTGAATACATTACCTCTCAATTTGAAGTCCTACAGAAAAAATCTGTATGTTTCCTTCCTAAAACAACCAATGTAAAAGATAGGGTAACTGCTACAGGCAGTTCCAACAGGCAGAAAACAGGAGGTTCATAGAAGTCCCTGGTCCATAGCAATTCAGAAATTCATTGGGTACAGGTTTAGAGTTCTGTATTATGCTCTGAGTGTTACATTACAGGTATAACTTCAGGTAGATAAATATAATTAAGTCTCTTAAGCAGGCATATGATTTTTTCTTTTTTTTTGGACAGGAAATCCTTTTGTGCTATTGCTCATTCATACTTGTTCATGAAGGCCATTAAGTCCTCAAAGGCAGAATTTACCACGAAACTGAAAAAATGGAAGCTAAATTACCTTTATTCTGCCAGGTATTTTTTTCAAAACAGTTTCTAAAGACTCCTTCCTCCTCTTTTTTTTTTAAATTAGTTTACATTGAAAAATTCTTTTACGTTATCTCACATCCTTAATCAGTAAGCAGATTCATAGAGCGATATAGTTACAAGATCTTGCTTAACAACTAAGGTAACTTTTGAGGTCTTTTCGGGGGCATATACTGAAACTTCTCATCCCAGCAATCTATGTAGTGTCAAGAGATCTGTGGTGTGTGATGAGAGGATTTTGGGGGTTAGGAACTGGGATAAATTTTCAGGAGAATAAAGGATTTAAACCTACATGAGAGGTTGTAGATGATATAATTAATGATGTGGGAGTCTAACTAGATGGCAGTATAAAAGCTACCAAGTTTCTCTAGCCTTCTTATCTGTGATTCAGGGGATACTCTTATCCATTGGCCAGTATTGTATCAAACAAAAACAAACCTGGACTTAGTAAGGAGAGACTTTATTCAAAAGGGTTATTGTGAGAAGGAAAAGGGACTATTTATTGAAATAGCAGGAAGGGGGACTATTGCAATAGGGAGAAGGCTGTGACCAGAAGATCTGCAAACATCTCAAGGGCCAGGCAAAAAGGGCTTTCCCCCCACCCCCCAATAGACAGGTGTCAGCAAGACTAGGAAGAACTGGGTATGGGGAAGTGGAGTGAAAGAGTGGCATGATTGGCTAAATAGATCAGAGAGTATTTTAGGGGCCTGGAGGAAGGAGAGAAGCTTTAACCAAAGTTTGGCTAATAAGCATTTTGTTCTGATTAATCAGCGGGGCTAAAACAGTTTGGCTAATCATTCATGAAGTAAAGAAAGGGAATTTTGGCTTTGTCATAGGTTGACAAGATGGGCATCTGTGAGTTTTATCTAAAGTATATGGGGAAGGGGGGTTCTTTGCAGTGAGCCGTTTTCCAGAACACAAAAAAGTGAGAGGATTCCTTTAATCTTCACTGTTTTCTGGAAGCACAGGGCTCAGGTAGAACTCAACATTGTCGACTGAGAGTCTTAACCTTTTAAATTTGTACTTTTAATGGATCTGGTGCCACCAGGTAAGACATGTACCTATACTATAATCCAAAAAAAAAAAAAAAAATCAAGGCTTCTTGCTGAGTACCGAGGTGTGTGATATATATATTAACCTGTTCCACCTTTTTATACTTAATGCTTTGTTGATTGGGCCCTCATAACCTGATATTGAAGATGAATTCTTAAAATTAAAATAATTAACAATATTAACATATCATTGCCAGTTTGTCTTCCTTAGGCTATGTAGTTTATACTTCTACATCTTTAACCATAGAGTTTCAGAGGAGGTTTCATTTTCTGTATCATCATTTTCTGTTCACTATTCGACTGCTTCTGTTCATCTGGTCTTTGATAACAGATTTTTGTGCCTCTCATCTTTTTAGATCTTCCTTTTTTAATTTTCCTGGTTTCTATTTTGAGTCATTTTTCTCAACGTCTCTAGGAAACTTTTCATCGTTCTTAATAAACACCTCATTAAGGCAGCAGATCGGATTACCTTTTTGAAGCAAGTTGTTAAAGGTGTGCCTCTGTGGTTAGACAAATATATGTAGACCATAAAAGTCACTGAAGTAGTTCCCTTTGTTTCCATTTTATGTAGAAATAGAGGTTCTCTCAACTCCCTTGGTGATCTGCTCTATAAATTGCCTGTGTAATTTTTCAGGGGTTAAAAGCTAATATAACTTTGATCAACTAGATGCATTCCAGTTGTTTAAAGCAAACAGCCAAATTTCAAGAGTTTATTTCTAACTTCATTCCTCTTTTCTTCTAAACATTTTCATTGCTTCTAGGCTCCAGTTCCTTTTTTGTTGGGGGGGCTATCTATTTAGAAGTAATATAGCTGCTGCTTCTTTTTTTTTTCTCAATAGACTTTATTTTTTAGAGCTGTTTTAGATTCACAGCAAAATTGAGTAGAGAATTCCCGTACACCCCCTGCCGCTATGCACGCGCAGCCTCCTCCAGTATCCATACCTACACAACAGTAGTACATTTGTTACAATGAACCTACACTGACATATCATTGTCATCCAAAGTCCATAGTTTACACTGGAATTGACTCAGTGTTGTACATTCCGTGAGTTTGGACAAATGTATAATGACATGTTGCCATTTTTATAATATCATATAGAATATGATATCATATAGAATATAGAATAAGTTTTACTGTCCTATGTATCTTCTGTGCCCTGCTTATCCAACTCTCTCCACCCCTCCCCACCACGGGCAACCACTGGTCTTTTTAGTTCGCATAGTTTTGCCTGTTCAGAATGTCATATAGTTTGAATCATACGGCACGCAGCCTTGACAGTTGGGCTTCTTTCACTTAGTGATATGCATTTAAGGTTCCTCCGCGTCTTTTCATGGCTCAATAGCTCATGTCTTTTTAGTGCCAAATTACGTTCCCTTTCCTACATGTACCACAGTTCATTTATCCATTCATCTAAAAGGCATTTTGTTTTTTTCCAAGTTCTGGCAATTATGAATCAAGCTGCTATAAACATCTGTGTGCAGGTTTTTGTGTGCATATAAGTTTCCAACTCCTTCGGGTAAATACCAATAAGTGCAACATATGGTAAGAGTATGTTTAGTTTTGTAAGAGACTCAAACTGTCTTTCTAAGTGGCCATATCATTTTGTATTCCCACCAGCAATGGATGAGAGTTCCTCTTGCTCCACATCCCTGCCAGCATTTGGCTTTGTCAGTATTTTGGATTTGGGCCATTCTAATAGATGTATAGTGGTATCTCGATGTTTTAATTTGCAATTCCCTAATGACATGATGTTGAGCTCTCTTCATGTGCTTATTTGCTATCTGTACATCTTCATTGGTAAGGTGTCTATTAAGATCTTTTGTCTTTTTTTTTTTTTTTTTGAGAGATAGCATGTGGAAGTGGGGGCAGGGGCAGAAGGAGATGAAAAGAGAGAATCCCAAGCAGGCTCCATGCCCAGGATGGAGCCTGTTGCGGGGTCAGTTTCATGACCCTAAGCTGACCTGAGTCAGACCCTAAGTCTCATGACCTGAGCTGAAACCAAGAGTTGGATGCATAACCAAATGAACCAGCCAGGCGCCTTGATCTTTTGCCTACTTTTAATTTGGGTTGTGCTTTTTCTTATTATTGAGTTAAGAGTTCTTTGTATATTTTTTGAATATACAAAACAAAAAATACAGCCCATTATCAGATACGTTTTTTGTAAATATTTACTCTCTGTCTGTGCCTTGTCCTCTCATCCTCTTGAGCGTGTCTTTCGCAAAGCAGAAGTTTTTAATTTAATGAAGTAAGCTTAAAGATGCCTTAAGAACTAGATTCAACAACTGCTAAATACATTCATGAACGCTAGGCATTTTATAGCTGTATAATGCACTGAAGATAGTTGGTGGCACTTAGAATATATACCTAATCTGGACTAATGCACTAATAATTAAATCCTTCTTAACAAAATTCTGTTTGGTAGGATCATTTTAGAGAAAATATTGATCTACAATGAATGATTTGACCCAGAATGTCATATTTAATATATATGTGCGAAGAGAACATAGTTGACTGTGGATCTTGGTTGCTCCCCAGGCAGAAGAAAATATCAGTTTAACAGATCAAGGCTGTAATTCATTTGCAACCAACTTGCCATCAAGACATACTGACAATAAGAAAGACGTCAAGTTTTCTAAAATAACGCAGAAGAGAATTTCACATGAAATTAGGGATTTGAGACTAGAACACAAAAAAATGTAAGTTAAACTTTGAACTTAGGTGAATTATACTTCTGTAAGTTTGAGAGAACCAAAGATGTAGCTCGTAAGTTCTCCTAATGTACTACTGTATGCACTAAAATATAGAGGATGTACTAAAATATAGAGAATCATGCATATTTGTGGCCATTCTTTCAGGAGTATAGTTCTAATTCTTAGATAGCCATTCTTTTCATTTTTTCTCACTTCTCTCACAACTTTGTTGTGAGAAACCTATAAGCCATCATAGATTTCCAGTTATAGGAGAGCAGTTATCTGTATGTCTGTAAATTTGTCTTTTTTTTAAAAAGATTTTATTTATTTATTTATTTGACAGAGAGAGAGATCACAAGTAGGCAGAGAGGCAGGCAGAGAGAGGAGGAAGCAGGTTCCCTGCTGAGCAGAGAGCCTCATGTGGGGCTTGATCCCAGGACCCTGAGATCATGACGTGAGCTGAAGGCAGAGGCTTAACCCACTGAGCCACCCAGGCGCTCCTGTAAATTTGTCTTTAAGTAATATATTTAAATGTACAGTGCGATGACTTAACATATGTTTACATTGGGAAATGATTACCACATTTTACTCATTTCACATATTTACCTTATTTACTAATTTTTGATGAGAACATTTAAATTCTACTCTTAGTAAATTTCAGTTATATAATATAGTATTGCCAACTATAGTCATCATGTTATACATTAGACCCACAGACCTTATTTATCTTTTAGCCGAAGGTTTGTAACCTCTCACCAGCTTCTCCCTATTCTTATTTACCATAGCCCCAGCCCCTGGAAACCACCATTCTGCTGTTTCTACGAATTTGGCTTTTTTAAAAAAAAAGATTCTATTTCTTCATTTGAGAGAGGGAGAGCATGAGCGAGAGAGCATGAGCCAGGGGGAGGGGCAGCAGGAGAGGGAGAAGCAGGTTCCCTGCTGAGATCCGGGAGCCCAATCCTGGACTCAATATCAGGACTCACTCCCAGGAGGCAGAGTCTTAACTGACTAAGCCACCCAGGTGCCCCTGAATTTGGCTTTTAATAGATTCCACATGTAAGTGAGTCACACCATGGGATGGGGGGAACCTCACACATCTGGTGTCAGAAGTGTTGCGAGTATGGTAGTAATGTGAAAGTAAAGGAGAAACACAGAGGAATGGGTTTTTCCCTATACTATGGTGTATCGCATTTACTGATTAGCCTATGTTGGACCATAATTACATCCCACAGATAAATCCCACTATATCATTAATGTATTGTTGGTTTGGTTTGCCAATATTTTGTTGAGAATTTTTGCATCTATGTTTATCAGGGATATTGGGCTGTAATTTTCTTTTCTTGTAGTGTCCTTGTCTGGCTTTGCTATGATGAGGCTTATGCTGGCGTCATAAAATGAATTTGGAAGTGTTATCTCCTCCTCAATTTTTGGGAAGAGTTTGAGAAGATTTGGCATTAATTCTTTAAATATTTAGTAGAATTCACCAGTGAAGACATCCTAGACTTTCCTTTGTTGGGAGGGTTTTTTTTGTTTTGTTTTGTTTTGTTTTCATTTGCCCCAGGGGTTCAGGTCTGTGAATCATCAGGCTTACACCTTTCACAACACTTACCATAGCACAAACCCTCCCCAATGTCCATAACCCACCACCCTGTCCCTACCCTCCCACCCCCTAGTAACCCTCAGTTTGTTTCATGAGATTAAGAGTCTCTTGTGGTTTGTCTCCTTCCTGATCCCATCTTGTTTCATTTTTTTTCTTGGGAGGTTTTTGATTACTGATTCAATCTCCTTACTAATAATTAGTCTTTTCAGATTTTCTGTTTCTTCATGACTCATTTTTACATGTTTCTAGAAATTTAGAAATTTATATGTTTCTTCTAGGTTATCTAATTTGTTGGCATATAATTATTCATAGTAGTTTCTTATGATGTTTAGTATTTCTGTTATCAGTTGAATGTCTCCTCTTTATTTCTGATTTTATTTATTTGAGTCTTCTCTTTTTTTTTTCTTAGTCTAGTAAGATTTGTTAATTTTGGTTATCTTTTCAAAAAACAAGCTCTTGGCTTCTTTTATCTTTTCTACTGTCTTTTTAGTGTATGTTTCACTTGTTTCGGCTCTAATCTTTGTTATTTCCTTTCTTTTATTAACTCTGGACTTATTTCTTTTTCTTCCAATTCCTGAGGTATGAAATTAGGCTGTTTATTCGCGATCTTTCTTTTTTTCCTTATATAGGCATTTATCTCTATAAATGTTTCTCTTAGAACAGCTTTTGCTGCATCCAGTAAGTTTTGGTATGTTGTGTTTTCATTTACTTTGTCTCCAGATGTTTTTTATTTCTCTTTTGATTTCTCTTTGACTCATTGGTTGTTCGAGAACATGTTGCTTAATCTCTACATATGTGGTTTTTCCAGTTTTTTTCTTGTAATTAACTTCTTGTTTTATATCTTTGTGCTCAGAAAAGATGCTTGATATGATTTCAATCTTCTTAAGGTTTTAAAGATTTGTTTTGTGGCCTAACAAATGATCTGTTCTAAAGAATGTTGCATATATGCTTGAGAAGACTGTGTATTCTGCTGCTGTTGGATAGAATGTTCTCTGTATGTTTGTCTCTATAGGTCCATCTGGTTGATGGTGCAGTTGGAATCCAGTGTTTCCCTTTGTCTTTCTCTCTTATTGATCTATCCATTGTTGCAATTGGGATATTGAAATGTCTCTTACTATTGCTGCATTGCTGTCTATTTATCTCTTCAGATCTATTAATATTTATTTTATATATTTAGGTGCTCTTGTGTTGGATGCATAAATATTACAATTGCTATATCCTTTTGATTAATTCATCACTTTATCATTATATAATGACTCTTGTTTGTCTCCTCTTATAGTTTTTGGCTTAAAAACATGTATTGAAATTTATTTTGTCTATTACAAATATAGTTACCCCTGCCCTCTTTTGGTTTCCATTTGCATGAAATATATTTTTCTATCCCTTCACTTTCAGTCTATACTTGTTCTTAAAGCTGAAATGATCCTCTGGGAGGCAGCATATATTCGGGTCTTTCTTTTTTTTAATCTATTCAGTTACTCCATGTCTTTTGATTGGAGAATTTAGTCCATTTATATTTAAGGTAATTATTGATAGATGTGGACTTACTATTGTCATTTTGATTGTTTTCTGGCTGTTTTATAGTTTCTTTGTTCCTTTCTCTTGCTCTCTCCCTTTGTGATTTGATGATTTTCTCTAGTGATATACTTAAAATTTTTTTTTTAATTTTTAAGTAATCTCTACACCCAATGTGGGGCTTGAATTTACAATCCTGAGATCAAAAGTCACATGTTTTCTTATAAAGCCAATCTAGTGTAATGAACTCCTTTCACCTTTTTTTTTTAAACTTATGAATTTTTTTATTAAAAAAAATTTTTTTTTGCTCCAGGGGTTCAGGTCTGTGAATCATCAGCTTACACCTTTCACAGCACTCGATACAGTACAAACCCTCCCCAATGTCCATAACCCATCCACCCTATCCCTACCCTCCCACCCCCCAGCAGCCCTCAGTTTTTTTCATGAGATTAAGAGTCTCTTGTGGTTTGTCTCCTTCCTGATCCCATCTTGTTTCATTTTTTCCCTCCCTACCCCCCACGACCCCCCACCTTGCCCC